>JAZKJV010000229.1:0-328719 GCA_037367405.1 Ottelia alismoides
TAGGCAGAGACTTGAGACCTTCCTTGCGAAGGCCAAGTCCTACCACTGGGAGGATCCCATCCTTTACCACGAAGGAGGGGATAGCGTCTGGCGTCGGTGTATTCCCTCAGGAGGAACACCATAGCATCCCTCACTTACTGCCACAAGGTTTGAGGTAGGAGGACATCATTCTGGGAGGAGAACGGCACAGAAAGTGCTCCAATCCGGCTTGTGGTGGCCTACCCTCTTCAAGGACTCTGATTCCTTGAAGAGGGTAGGGCACACAAGCAGAGGATTGGGCACTTGTGGACAGCGTGATATGATGCCGATGCAGCCCATTCACTTCTGTGAGGTTTTTGACGCATGGGGCATCGATTTCATGGGTCCATTCCCTAAGAGTCAGGGATTTGAGTACATTCTGTTGGCCGTTGATTATGTTAGTCGTTGGGTTGAGGCTATCCCCGCCCGAGCCGCTGATGCGAGGACAGTTTGCAGATTTTTGAGGAAACATATCATCACGCGGTTCGGGGTTCCACGAGTTCTTATTTCTGATGGGGGGTCTCATTTCATCAACGACCAGGTGAAGGCCCTTGCTAGCGAGTTCAGTATAGACCATCGTGTTGCCACACCTTACCATCCACAGACGAATGGTCTAGCTGAGGTGTCGAATAGGGAGATCAAGAATATTCTGCAGAAAGTCGTCCGCCCTGACCGAAAGAATTGGTCACAGCTTTTGGACTCGGTCTTGTGGGCATATAGGACGTCTTTCAAGACTCCATTGGGTACATCTCCCTTTCGCCTCGTATATGGCAAGCCGTGCCATCTACCTGTTGAGCTGAGGCACAAGTCACTTTGGGCAGTTACAGATATTCTTATGGATCCAGATGGTATGGGAGACCAGAGAAGGGCAGAGTTAGCTGCCCTGGAGGAGCTTAGAGATGCAGCTTTCTCAAGCAACCTACATTATAAGGAGAAAGTCAAGGAGTGGCATGATTCTCATATCAGCCACAAGCATTTTGAGATTGGACAGTGAGTATGGTTGTTTGATGCGAGGCTACGATTATTTCCAGGGAAGCTACAGAGCAAATGGAAGGGACCTTTTCTCGTCAGAAAGGTGCACGACAATGGTAGTATTGATATATCCGAGTTGTCTTCTGAGAGCACCTTTCGAGTGAACGGCCAGCGGCTCAAGCCATTTCTAGATCATGAGCCGCGGGACGTTATTGTTGCCCCTATTCATTTTGCGTGAGATGTGGTCTCTTGACTCACATCTTTTGCATCTCACGCCTGATTTTCACTGTTCCTCTGCCTGTATAGATCCAGTTGTCCATATCATTCTATTCTTTAGTCCCACATCCCTTTCTCATCTGATGATTATGCTATACTTAGGGTGTACTTTACCCTAAGTATAGGGGGGATGTCGGACCTGCGAGTATTCTTTTCATTCGGTTTGCTCTTGTTTTGCTGCCTATACTTAGGGATATTTTACCCTAAGTATAGGGGGAGCAGACTCTGTATCTTCTTCACTCGGATTTCCCTTCATGTACAGCTTGCTATACTTAGGATTAGTTAATCCTAAGTATAGGGGGAAGCACTGAGTTCCTCTCATTCTATTCATTTATTCGTTCCTGTACTTAGCCATTCCTTTTCACTTCCCTTTTACTAAGCACGAGTTATGTCTTCTTCATCGCTCTTGATCACTCTGAGGACATCGTTCGAGCTAAGTATAGGGGGTGTGTGTATATATTTCATATATACTTTAGCCTGTATATATTTCATATATACTTTAGCCATAACTCGTACTTTGTGTGAGTGTGTTAATAAATAAAATGGCTAAAAATCACAAAAATTTAAAAATTTTCATGTACATAAATCTCTTGTAGCCTTGCACATACATAGCTAGTGTACAAAGTATTTTTGTAAAAATGATTTCAAAAATCTTTTGTATAAAGTTTGTGTAAATATTTTTGTATCAAAATTATGTATATAGTACAAAATTTTTCCAAAATGTTTTGAAAATCAAGAGTTTGCAAAAATCTTGTGTAAATATTGTAAATACCTTTTTGCAAAACTTGCACTTCATGCATCATCATCATCCATGATTTCAAAACATTTTCCAAAAATTTTGCATGATTGTAAATATTTGTAAATAGCATCTTGGTGTACATATATGTATATAATTTTTCCTGGATAAGAGTTGACATTTAAACTAAGCCTGGAATTAAATTGAGAAATGGAGCTTGAAAAAGATCTTAATCCACCTAACTTTAAGAGGAACCTTATAGGATTTAGGTTTAAGGCTTTTCAGGTCCATAAGGACTTAATTCTTTGAGTCCACTAGGCTATGAGCATATGTCATCTTGATGAGCTTAAGTAGAACACTTAACAACACACGCATGACTCTTAGAGACAATGGCTTGACTTGCACCTGCACTTTACACATGTCTCTCCACGGATGAGGTGGTGAGGAGGCAGTTTCCTTTGGCTTGGGGTAGCATATGAGGGTAGTACTTCTAGGCGGAACCTCTCTTCTTCTTCTAGTGAAGGAAGTGCACCTCAACTTGGTCTAGTGGTGATAAAGGCTAAAGACAGAAGCTGTGGGTTGCAATAAAGCTTCAAAAGAGGGATAGTCTACTGGCTCAAGAGGAAATTTCTTGTATATATGCTGCACCATGTAGATATGCTGTACAGAAGTCCTTGAAAAAAAAATGCAAAAATGCAAAAGAACTCCAAAAAAGTGGTGGGTCGGATTGAAAATTTAATAACCCCACCGGAGTGTATATAGTCAAATAAAGCAAAGCTTATGGTATCCATGTTACATCTCATGAAGCTTGCAGCGGGAGACTTAGCTACACTGGCTAGGCTTCCAAAACTCTATACTTCTACCCCTCTTCTTGAGCCGGTTGCACTTGAACTTAGAAGGGAATACCCCGCTTCTCGAGGAAAGAGTTGCTAGACCGAGGCATTAGAGTTACCAGGTTGAGGGAGGTTGTTTCTTTGTTGCTTCTGAGGTGGGGAGCCACATATCACTTACACTGCATGGAAAGATTCATGGTCATTAGAGTTTGTGTATGTAGACTTGTTCTGATCTGGTTTATTAAGGAGTCTTGTCCATAGATTGGTGGAACTTAGAGGCTGTTGGGTTTTAAGCTTAAGTCCAAATAAGGTTCCGACACATTAATAATCCAAAGATCTGATCGAGCTCCATATTTCAATTTAATGAAGGAAAGTTTAATAATTCAACCTTGATCCATGTACATCATCTTTTTCTTTTTCTTTTTCTTTTTCTTTCTTTTTCACTTCTTCTTCAAATAAGTGTTTGCTAAGGGACTAGCAAAGTTAAGTATAGGGGGGTGATGAATACCCATTCATCACTCTTTATTCTTATATTTTAGCTACAAAAACCTTTGCAAATACATGTAGATATGTGTAAATATCAATAATTACCAAAAGCATGCATTGTGTAAATACTTATAATTAGCATGTTTTTGTGCAAAAATGAAAGAATAAAGATGAAAAAGAAAAAGAGGGGAATATTTAGAATAAATATTGAGCAACCTAACCCAAGGGAGGGCTCAGCATGGGCCTGACCGCATAAAAGCCACAGTAGAGGGAGATAGGAGCTCATGTCTATAGATTTCTGTAAATAAATAAAATTATATTTTCTTCAACCAAAAATATGCTTGTACATATTTTGTATATATTTAGAAACTATTAAAAACAAAATAAAAATTCAAAAATCAAAAATGCAAAAACACCCCTCCACCATGTACATAGACCATGCCTCCTTATGTATTTAACCTTGTAAATAAATTTATTTATTTTCAAAACTCTTTGTGAATATTTTATGGTATATATTGTAAATAAAATAAATAAAAAGAATTAAAACAAAAATCAAATAAAAATAACAAAAATCAAAAATACAAAAATATATTGTACATATGCCATGTATATAGTTGTACATAACTATTTATTTCACCTATGTATATAAATAATAAAAATAAAATAAAAATATCCTTTTATTCCTCATTTTATTATATAAATAAATAAAATATAAAATGAGAATAAAAATTGTATAAAAATAATAATTAAAAATCAAAAATCAAAAGCCTCCTTATTGTATATATACCTATATAATGTAAATACCTCATTTTTATTTTCAAAAATTAATTAAAAATCACCAAAAAATAGAGAAAAATAAAATAAATATTTTTCATGTTTTAAGTTTTTAAAAATTCGGTCATTATCTGACCCAAAAAAATGAATCAAAATAATTAAACTTGGTGGGTTCTGATTGGTCCACGGGGGATTGTTGACCCCCGGTCAACTCCCCCCCCCCAGGACCACCAGAGCCGGGTCTCGTGTGCCCGACCCGTTTTCCCCCCTTTTTCCGCAGATGACCCGATCGCCAACCCACCAAACCCCGGGTCCGGATCACTCCTCTCGCATCCGGCAGCCTCGCCGGAGCCGCTCCCTCGGGATCCGCGCGCTCCTGAGCTCGCCCGATCGTCATCTTCCCGGACCCCTAGTGATATATAACCTGAGCTCCGCCGCACTCCATTCCCATCTTTGGCTCGCCACTCTCATTCCCGTGACCTCCATTGCAATCTCCGAGGTGACAGCTCGCGATTGCCTTTGTCGCAGTGAGGAGGGGGTGCCCGGACCATCGATCCGGCGACTTCGCGCCGCCGTGCTCCGCCACTGAGCAGGAGCTCGAGCCTCAGGCAGTGACAACCTTCGAGGCGACGACCAGGAGCTAGCCAAGATCCAGCACAGTCTTCCACTCCACCCAGGTAGCTTTCTAGCCTTTCCATTTAGCGTAATTTCTTGTTTCCCCCAAATCTTAGTTTCGCCGAGTTCCTGTGATTCCGGCCATATCGCTTATCTTCTTGATCATCGGAACCTACGCTCACCATCGCCATCCCTCCGCGCACATTCTCCGCACCTCCGTTCAACCCAGCTCGCACAGGAGCTGGGATTCGAGCTCCTCCTTCCATCTCCTCGCCGGAGCTCGCCCATCTCGCCTCCCCGATCACCTTCACCACGCCTAACAGGGTCGAGGCACTTTGCCCTCGACCCGCGAGTTTGCTGGGATATTTTGCAGGTTCATCCAAGCCCATTTGAGGGCTTGGACCACTTGGTCCAGCTGCTCCGCCTCCGCCGACCTCGCCGGACCTCTCTGAGGATCGGTTGGGTCATCGGAGACCTCCATTAGACGCGGAGGGCCCACAGCTTCCTTCTCCAATCTTCAGCGAGCGCCCAGGAGGGGACCAGCGCCGTCACGAGTCCGGCAAAGTTCGCCGGAGCCCTGTTCGTCCACCATCCTTCTCCGCCGTCCGATTGACCCCCGAGCTCCAGATTCCATCACTATCGTCCATCCGAGGAGCAGCTTCAACCGTCGGATCCATTCGAGGGTCGATCTCCACCGCCGATCCAGCGAAGCTCAGCCACTTTTTCCGTCCACCGTTCGATCTGCAACGTGGCAGCACCTGGACCGTTGGATCATAGTCGAGGACCCAGCCCTGGGCGCCACCCCTTTTCAGTCGTTCGATCTGCAACGTGGCGTCCATCCATCGGCTCGACTTAATAAAGGGGTAAATTACCTTAGGCCCCCTCTTAGTTTTTGCTTGATGTTTCAGTCCTGTAAATATTTAGAGTACTTTATTTACGTTGGGATATTTGCACACTGGACCTCATCTTTTAGATTATTTGCATTTATGCCCCGGTTTGTGTGAGCCATGTGCGTCGTCACGTGTGTATTTGGTGTAATTGCAAATCTAGCCCTGTAGTTCTGGATGTTCGTGAATGAATAGAAACTTTTTGATAATTGCATTTATGCCCCTGTGAGCATTGTATTTGCGCTTGTGCGTCTTTTGAGTGGGTTATTTGCAACATAGCCTTTGGACTTTTTGGTACGAGTTACCAGAAGGTCCTCGGACTTGTTTTTCTTACATATAGGTCCCTGAGTGCCTCAAGCACGCGCCACGCGCGTGATTTCTTGGGTATTTTGCACCAGAACCCCCAGAACTTTGGGTATTTGCACTTTGGTCCCTGTGCATAGTGCCCCCTTGCTATTTTTGAATAAAATATCAATTCATCTCCAAATTCGATAAAAATTTGATACATGGCTCCTGCCATGTTGTAGGATTTTTGAGAATTTTGGAGGACATTTCTGAGTTTATTTTCTATTTTTAAAAATTCAAAAACTCTCATTTTAGCTACTGTCTAGATTCAAAAATCCCAAAAAAATATAAAAACACCCCCAAAAATTCCATAAAAATTAGGTGTTGTTTCTGTTGTGTTACGTGATTTTCTAGCCAATTTTGGCTATTTTTCATTGAGTAAAAACCCTAAAAATCTAAAAACACCTCAAAACTCATAAAAATCATAATAAATAATTTAAAAACCTAAAAACAATAATTTTGGTGCTTAAATTTTTCTTGTTTTCTCTAGTATACAGGAAAATTACCTCCAGGTACCTTTGAGATCCTTAGATATTTTATCTTTGGGTTTTGGGCCTGGCTGGACAGTACCTTGCTTTTTTCGCACTGTTTGATTTTTAGAAAATAAAATACACCTTATAAAAATCCCAAAAATTCACCAAAAACACTTAAAAACCTAAAAAACATAAAAACAATTTTTCTTGAATTTTTGCTTGATTTTTGATGCTTTAAATAAATTGCTCAAGTGTGCTTGTTCTTGTGTTTTCTTATTTTCTTTACATATTAAAAATCCAAAAAATTTAAAAACAATTAAAAATCACTAAAAATGTTTTCCCTTCTTCTTTGACTACTTCGTAGGCTTTTTAAGCCAACCCGTGCTCCTTGTGTTCGACCCTGGGTGCTATACCAGGTTAATCTCATAGCTAGGACCGCACTTCGTGTTTTGATCTCTGATTTATTTCGCGGTTCGATATTTTTCTTGATATACCCATGCTCTGAGAACCGGGTCGCAACGACCCTTATTTTATTACCTTCACCCGGGTTTTGAGGGTTCTTCGGGATATCAGATCTCCAATCAATCTGTTGCAAAATATTATAATACAATCTGCACACAAGAATTAAGAATTCTTCTTCAAGAAAATCAAATAATTCGAACCATTCATGCATAGGAGTATGCAACAAAATTTAAACACGCATACTAATATATAAATCAAGATGACAAAAAGTGCAAATGTTTTTGAAAAAAATACAAGTTAAAGATAATAGAAAGTTAACTAACATCGAAACTCTAATGTTCTTAACATTATAAAGTTTTAGAAAAGAAACTAATCCTATAGAGTATATTGTTTGCACTAAAATTTCCTTTTCCTCCATTCAGAAAAAGCATCTTCTTTAGCCTTCGCCTTGCCCTTATCCTTTCCCCCATTGTTAGTTTTCTTGTTTTTCTTTTGATTATCCCCACGTTCCGAGATGACAATCCCTTTGCGATGTGATATCGTATATGCAGTAACATCCTCCTCGTTCTCCTCCTCCTCTTCGTTCTCCTCCTCCGCATCCTCATCATCTACCATATCATGAACTTGTGGTTTCATGCTTGCACTCCTAAAGAACAAAAGAAGACATCTTACCAATTAGAATGATGAATCAATGATTATACTACAATGTAACATTGCCTAATAATTAAATATAAGTTATACCTCAAAAATGTAACATCTGCCTTCAAATTGTCCATTCTGGAAGACAAAGTTTTTTAGTTTCCTTCAAATTGTCCATCCTAAACAACTCCATGTAACGATCCTACGAAACAGATTTTTTTAGTTTCCTGCCGAACAATTATAAGTTTATACTACTATTAGTATGTGTACCATCACCGCTTTGGCTTCAGGAGTAGACCAGTTGCCCCCACTTGTATAAGTTTTAGTCCACCATTTTTCCAATGATGGAGGACGTTTGTTAGCAAAACACTATTATTGACCACATGTTAGTTATCACTAAAAAAATGGAGCTTGAAAAAAGTATACATAATTAAACATACCATTTCATTTCTCACAGTTCCAAAACTTTTGGATCCACTAGTAGATCTAATTGACTGCTTCTCCCTATTCATTTTCCCTACTTGCGAACGCTTTTGAAAATTCTCCTGAATAAAGAGATCACAGTAACGTCTCCACCTCTCTGGAGTGCTCCACGTAGGACCATATGCCTTTGCCCTCTCCCAATCTTGTACATCATCAAGTTTTTTCATTGCAGCTTTTCTAGCCCTGTATACATTGTCTTTCACTATATCTCTTGTTTCACGCATTGCTCTACCTACAACGAAATCAAAACATGTAATAAGTCATATAGTTTGATATAATGAAAACTTATGCTCTAAGCATGAAAAGTCAACTTCTCCTTTGTAGTTCATTCTTTTCAAAATAGTATGGAAACGGACTTTTGGTCACAAAGTTAATGGTAAGAAAAGCACAAGCCCTTGCCCCAGCTACTGATATGACTATCAATCCTCATTGAAATCAAACTGCCACTAAATCACTCTTCAAACTTTTCCATTTCTAAGTATTGAAGCCATTTAAGAATAGATGGACATTTGTTAACTATGAAATGAATAAAAAAAATTCTCCCATTCCAATACATTCCCATGTTTCACGGTGGTATCAAACACCGGTCCCAAAGCTTACATAAAAGAATTGCTCCCATTCCCATGTTTCATCTTCTTACTTATCCTGCAACCAAATGATTTGTGATGGGGGTATAACAGAACTGAACTTTAAATTGTGGGTCCTCCGAAAGTCACCTTTTTAGGAGATGTGTAAATTTCTTGTTGCTGTTTTAACAAGAAACTAGTGCATGGCCCGTGCGATGCACGGGTTGCATAGTTTTATTAATGATATAGAAAATCAATGTAATACCAATAAATCCAAAAGCTCTTATTTGGAAAGTATGTATATATTCTCCACGACAACATGTCAAAAGGCAATCACATAGATGCCTTAGTGAGATGTACCACAATATGTTGTAACTTAAAAAATTCAATTTCTCCTATAAATTCCAAGTCGTTAGTATACTACAGGCAGGCCCATGACATTAGCGATTACATTTTAAAAATGGCAATGAATAGGATCTGCTCTATAGACAACAGTTAGACAATATCAATTAGACAACAGTTAGACAATATCAATTTTAAAAATGGCAATGAATACAGATTTAAGTTGAATATAATGAACAACCAAGATTCTATCATACAAGACAAAACCAAACAGTTGTTGATAAGGAAAACAACAAAATCGGACACATGGTGTTAGACAATATCAATTAGACGTTCATACATTGAATCCAAATAACAAAAACATCCATTCCCTATTAACAATCCAAGCACAATGATTCATGTTTGAAGTTGTTTCCAGTTGTGCAGGTGTTGCATGAAAGTCGATAATTAAGTTTTCTGAGATATGTCATCATTTTGGATTTGATAATATCGTCGAAGTTCGGCTACCGCTAAAGGTATCTGCTGGGAATCGATCCCATCATTTTGTATTTTTTTCCTTGTGGATATATATAGTAGGTCGTTCAGGAACTACACTCGCTGATCCCATGGACTAATTAAGAATAGAAATTCATTAAGAGGATATCATCCTCTACTTAATAATTGTTTATATCATAAACGACTTCATCCTTGTTTCAGAAGGGAGAACCCTCTTATACAGAATTGGGCACCTTTATCTAATTTCAGTGACTAATAACTTCTTCTTCCTTGTTTCAGATGTTGAACACCAAGATTCATCTATTTGCTTCTCATGTTTGAGTACCCACTGACTACCCCCTCCTTTTCCTATTATACATATTTTCTAACACAACATAGCAATAACTATGTTATTGCTCAACTCTCGAGGACTAAGATGAAGACTTATTGCTATGCGTCTTCAATAAACCCCAGTAGCATAGATATGTTAATGTTAAGAGTTGAGATGCGTCTTAGTAGCATAAGCACCATCTCAACTCTCGAGATAGCAACATAATAGCATAAGACTTCTTATGCTACTGTTAATGCTATCTCGAGATACCAACAGTAACTGTTATTGCTACTGTTACTACTCTTAATGAATTTGAGTCTTCTTATGCTCTTATGTTATCAGATGCATGTTGAGACTTCTTATGCTACTGTTATTGCTACTGTTGCTACAGTAACAGTTACTGTTGGTATCTACTAACAGAATAACATAATAACGCAGTAACATAGCAATAACAGTTACTGTTGGTATGCTACTGTTGCTACTGTTATTGCTATCTCGAGAGTTGGATATCTAACAGCTAAGTCTCAACATCTTAACATAATAGCATAGCACTTCTTATGCTATTGTTATTGCTATGTTGAGAGTTGAGAGTTGGATATCTAACAGCTAAGTCTCAACATCTTAACATAATAACAGTTCATTGGATTTCACAATTAGGGCATGATAACAATATGTTTAACTATTTGTTCAAGCTATAAAAAATGCAACTAATCAATGCAAGATAAACAGACAAATAAACAACTTATGCATGCAAAACTTAGTTTTGTGAAACATGAGTTATGATTTGCTCTTCTCAAGTGCAACAGCAATAGCTCCATCTCTTTCAGCCAGAAGTTTCAGAAAGGCTTTTTGCCGCTGCTTTCTGATGAAAAACTCACATTTGCAATCATTTTTGACAAACACCGACCTTATGTTTGCATCCTTATTGCATCTTTTGATTGTTTATTGCAGAAAAATATACACCAAGGATATCCTATCAAGATCTTAACTTTCGAATAGGGTAAGATGAGAAGAGAAAGAAGGGTTCCCATACCACGTGGAGGACGTGAGCAGCCTGTAGAGGGGCAAGCTGGAGATGAACCTGGGTGGATCAAAGGCAACCTTGAGAGGGGTGGCCAACAGAGGAGGATGCGGCGGTGAAGGAGTCGACGTGGAGTGGAGGAGTCGACAATGGTCAGAAGGGATGTGGCATTACAAATTAGGGATTTGGATGAGAGAGGAGGGAGAAGCCCTTGGGGAGATGAGGGGATGGTCGTAGAGAGGAATGGGTGGGAGGGGAGGGAAAGGGGGAAATTAGGTTTAGAAGCCCGCCAAGAAAATTTCTCTCCAAAATTTGCTACTACGTTGCTACTACATCGTGGTAGCAATGTAGTCGCAATATGTACTACCACAAATGTGACTAAATATAGTCGTAAAATGGTCTTCCTTTTTATTGCGACTACAGTATAATAGTAATATGGTCGCAGAATAGTCCTTAAAAATTGCGTCTACTTTGGCACTAGCTGTGGTAGCTAATTTGCAGTAGCAAAATATGGAATTTCTTGTAGTGCATGCCAGCTTCTGCTCCATCTTCTCCACCGCATGTAGCCAATCACTCTTATGCATCCTTCCTACCACTAAAGGTACACCAAGAGAGCGCAAAGGCAACTCCCTCTGCTGTGACCTCAGCCATCCTACACACAGATGAATCTCTTCCTTCGTCAAACCAAACAACACAAAGTGTGATTTTCCTCTGTTGAGCTGCAACCCAGATACTGATGCAAAAATATCCAGCACAACAGATAGTCCTTTACAGCTATTCGGACCACCCTCGACCAATAAAATGGTATCATCTATGTACTGCAGAATGGACACTGATATCTCACCTCTAGAGTATCCCTTGCAAATCCTCCAGTAGTTGCCCGATCAACCATTATCGTCAGTGCATCTGCCACAAGCACAAAGAGTAGAGGTGCAAGTGGGCACCCTTGGCGAACCCCATGTTGCGGTTGGAAATAGCCTCCTTTAGACTGCCCATTCACCAGAACAGCACATGACTATTCCGTAGCTATTAAAAACATTGCTTAAAAACATTGCTTAAAACAAATACAACATAACTATTCCGTAGATCAGCACTGCGGTTTTAAAAACATTGCTTAAAACAAATACAACATAACTATTCCGTAGCTATTATATCGTTACAACCAGTGTCGTCCCTGACATTTCATGGTCCCTAGGCAAAAGAGAAAAAAGGGTCCCTATAAAAAATAATTTAATTTTTTAATTTGTAAATTTCTTATAAATAAAGTTCTTTAAATTTTAAAAAGAACTATGTATGTTTATGATCAAAGAGCATCAAAAAATAAGTAATGAATTAAAATTATAAAAAAAATAATTTCTACAATCGAAATGGACATCTATGGATAGAATGCAACTCAAGGAACAGAAATACAAACAAAAGCTATGGGAAATAGCTAGCAAAAAAAATGTATGACCTTGTTTTTTAAAGTGAGGATTCTTGAGAACGTTCAAGCACAGAAGCACATATATCTATTGACTACAATAATAAAAATATTTAAAAATTAAAAGTTTCATCTCTTAACGTCTATTTTCCATATCATATGGACCGAAAAAAATATGATTAGAGAATAATAATATTCTAGTAAGAAGCACTAAATAATTAATTACAATAAAAACAATACATGATTTAAACAGACAATAAAATAATAGGTATGGAAAAAATAATCAAGTCATCAGTTTTTTTATTTGATAGTGGTAATCAGGCCAAGCTGATAGTTTCTATTAACAGTCCAAGATCCAAACATATATATGTTAATAAAATAACTTCATAATCACAACTAGCATTAATCTTGAAACCTAAATAAAATAATAAAGATTTAGTTTTACGGAAAAGAAAATAAGTTACCTAAAAAGATTATTTGATGGTTATTCACAATCCAATCATAAAATATTCTTACGACAAATATAAAACTGATTAATAACAATAAAAATTTTGAAAAAGGAAATGTATGTCCTGTGATTGAGAAATGAGAGATGATTTTTTTTGTAAAAAAGATAACAACAATTCAAGTGGTTAACTTCACATTCCCAATCCCTTACAATGTGTTATAACGTTCAATTTTGTAACTTCTTAGAAAAAATGATCAGAGATGATTTACAATTACACAAATATGGTGAGTAGATATGCGAATCCCAAAAATAACTTTGATTTGTGGATCTAATATCATTAAGTGAGGTCGTGATTTGCGTGTGTCCAACAACAACTAGTCATAAATTAAAAGCATGAGAAATTGCAGTAGTGGCGAAAATCATTAATCACAAGAGGAGAAGGTGATAACCGCTCGGACGACTAAGGTAAAGGTGCAGAAATAAAGGTCGTCGCGACCTCAATCACTCGGGCTAAGTATATCAAGAAAAATCAACCACTCAGAACATGTAAAACTAATCGAGCACAAAGAGAGCGGTCCTGCTAAGAGATTAACCTGGTATAGCACCCAGGGTCGAACACAAGGAGCACAGATTGGCCTTGCGGCCTACGATGTAGTCAGAAATCCGAGAGAGTATTTTTTAATGTTTGTAAGGGTTTTTATATTTTTTTAGGATTTTTAAATATAAAGAAAACAGGAAAAGCACACAAACAATTAACTTGAACAATTTATTTAATGCATTAAAAAGCAAGCAAAAATTCAGACAAAAATATTTTTATGTGTTTTATATTTTTTTATGTTTTTGGTGAATTTTTGAGATTTTTCTGATGTTTATTTTATTTCCTAAAAATCAAACAATGCGAAAAGCAAGGGGTACTGTCCAGCCAGGACCAAAACCCAAAGATAAAATATCTAAGGATCTCTAAGGGACCTGAAGGTAATTTTCCTGTATACTAGAGATAACAAGGAAAATTTGAGCATCAAAATTATTGTTTTTGGGTTTTTAAATTATTTATTATGATTTTTAGGAGTTTTGAGGTGTATTTAAGTTTTTAGGGTTTTTACTTAATGAAAAATAGACAAAATTGGCTAGAAAATCAAAGAACACCAAATAAACAGTAACTAATTTTTATAGGATTTTTAGAAGGGTTTTGATATTTTTTTGGGGTTTTTGAATCTAAACAGTAGCAAAAATATGGGTTTTTGAATTTTTAAAAATAGCAAATGAAATCAAAAATGTCCTCAAAAATTCACAAAAATTCTACACCATGGCAGGAGCCATGTGTGTAGAATTTGGAGGTGATTTGATATTTTATTCAAAAACAAAGAAGGGGCACTATGCACAGGGACCAAAGTGCAAATACCCAAAAGTTCTGGGGGGTCTGGTGCAAAATACCCAAGAAATCACGCACGAGGCGCGTGTCTGGGGCACTCAGGGACCCAAATGTAAGAAAAATAAGTTCCGAGGGCTTATTGGTAACAAGTACCAAAAGTCCAGGGGCTGTTATGCAAATTACCCACTAAAAAGGCGCACATGCGGAAATAAAACGCTCACAGGGGCATAAATGCAAATATCAAAAACTTTTCATTCATTAAGGAACATCCAGAACTACAGGGCTAAAGTCGCAAATACACCACAATATCACGTGTTGATGCACGTGTCTCACACAAACAGGGGCATAAATGCAAATACTGAAAAGTACGAGGTCCACTGTGCAAATAACTCCGTAAATAAAGTACTCAAAATATTTACAGGACTGAAATGTAAAGCATAAACTACGAGGGGGCCTACGGTAATTTACCCCTTTATTACGATCCAAGGGCGGAGCGGGCGCCACGTGTAGATCCGACGGTGGAGAGGCGAAGGCGCCTCACTCCTGCAATCCTTGGCGTGATCGGATGGCTCAGATGAAGACACGTGGAGGATCTGACGGTGTCGGCTCAGCTGCGCCTCATCTCAAGATCCAATGGTCCGGATCACTCCTCCTTTGATCGTGCGGTGCCTGACGCTCCTGGAACGGATGGCTAGGATTGAAACTGGAGCTGAAGGGCGATCGAACGGTGACTGAAGGTCGAGGAAGAACAGGTGGCCGGCGAACTTCGCCGGCCCAGTACGTGCGCTCCTGACCTCCCCTGCTGCGTCTGAAAATCGGAGAAGGTCCGCGAGGGTGTCCCGCAGCTGGTGGTGGTCTCCGATGACCCAACCGAACCCTGGAGGGGCTTCGGCGAGGTCGACGGAGTCGAGCTCCTGGCCTGGAAGTGAGGGGGCCTCAGATGGCCTCCTCTTGACCTGCAAAATGAACCAGAAGCTTCGCGGGTCGAGGGCAAAGTGCCTCGACCCGATGAAGCGGCGTGAGGGTGAACGATGGGTCGGGACGAGCGAGCTCCGGCGAGCGGAGGACGGTGGAGCTCGATTCCCAGATCCTGTGCGATCTGGGTTGAGTGAAGGGGCGGAGAATGTGCGTGAGGGAATGGCGAAGGTGACGGTGCGTTCCGATGATTAAGAAGTTACACGATATGGCCGGAATCAGCGGAGTTCGGCGGAGATACGAATTGGGCGAAACTGAAAATTAAGCTAAATGGAAAGGCTAAAATGCTACCTGGGCGGTCGGAGATACTGGGGAAGAGCAGGGGGTGCTCTTGGTCGTAGCCTCAAGGGTCGTCTCGGCCCGAGGCTCGGTGCTCACGCTGGTGGCGGAGCAACGGCGGCGAAGGACGCCGGATCAATGGTTTCGCCTCCTCGCCTCGCTGCAACAAGGGCGGTCGCTTGCTGTCACTCTCGCGGTGCCTCTGGAGGTCACTGGGAAGAAGGAGAAGGTCCAAAGATGAGGCGCGGAGGCGGCGGAGGTCGGGATATATATGGAGACAGGGCCGATTAGGGTTGAGTGGAGACGGCTATGGAAGGCGTGGATCCTTCGGCGAAGGATCCGGCGAGGATGATGGATGATTGGCGAAGGATCCGGGCACGGGGTTTGCGGAGGCGACAGGCTGGAGACGCGTGGAGAAATTGGCGAAGTCGGGTCGGGCGCGGGTCTCCCCAAAAGGAAAGAGTCCGCGGGGGAGTTGACCGGGGTCAACAATCCCCCGTGGACCAATCAGGAGCTGCCACGTTTTTATTTTTTTGTTTATTTAATTTAAGGTAGAAAAAGGCCGAATTAAGAAAAACTCAAAACATGAAATATTTTTCTTTTATTTTTTTCTATTTTTTGGTGATTTTTAATTAATTTTTGGAAATAAAAATAGGGTAGCTATATATATATAGGTATATGTACACTATATAGATTTTAATTTTTGATTTTTTATTTGTTATTTTTATGTATTTTTATGCCCATTTTATATTTTATTTATTTACATCATAAAATAAAGAACAAAATGGTATTTTTATTTTATTTTAATTATTTATACACAAGGGTGAAATAAATAGTTGTATACATTTATATACTTGGTATCTATACAATGTATTTTTGTATTTTTAATTTTGTGATTTTTATTTGATTTTTGTTTTGTTTCTTGTTATTTTATGTATTTACAATATGTAACATAGAATATTTACAAAAAGTTTAGAAAATAATTTTATTTATTTATAGGGTTAAATAAATACATGGGTGATGGTCTATGCACATGGTGGAGGGATATTTTTGGTCTTTTTGGTTTGTTTTTAAGAGTTTCTAAATATATACAAAATATGTACAAGCATATTTTTGGGTGAGGAAAATATAATTTTATTGATTTACAAAAGTATGTACACATGAGCTCCTATCTCCCTCTACTTTGGCTTTTATGCGGTCAGGCCCATGCTGAGCCCTCCCTTGGGTTAAGTTGCTCAATATTTATTCTAAATATTTCCCTCTTTTTCTTTTTACTCTTTATTCTTTTATTTTTGCACAAAAACATGCTAATTACAGGTTTTTACACAATGCATGCTTTTGGTAATTATTTGTATTTACACATATCTACATGTATTTGCAAAGGTTTTTGTAGCTAAAATAGGAGAATAAAGAGTGATGAATGGGTATTCATCACCCCCTATGCTTTAACTTTGCTAGTCCCTTAGCAAACACTTATTTGGAAAAGAAGTGCAAAAGAAAGAAAAAGAAAAAGAGGATGTACATGGATCAAGGTTGAATTATTAAACTTTCCTTCATTAACTTGAAATATGGAGCTCGATCAGATCTTTGGATTATTAATGTGTCGGAACCTTATTTAGACTTAAGCTTAAAACTCAACAGCCTCCAAGTTCCACCAATCTATGGGCAAGACTCCTCAATAAACCAGATCAGAACAAGTCTACATACACAAACTCTAATGACCATGAATCTTTCCATGCGGTGTAAGTGATATGTGGCTCCCCACCTCAGAAGTAACAAAGAAACAACCTCCCTCAACCTGGTAACTCTAATGCCTCAGTCTAGCAACTCTTTCCTCGAGAAGCGGGGTATTCCCTTCTAAGTTCAAGTGCAACCGGCTCAAGAAGAGGGGGTAGAAGTATAGAGTTTTTGGAAGCTTAGCCAGTGTAGCTAAGTCTCCCGCTGCAAGCTTCATGAGATGTACCATTGATACCATAAGCTTTTGCTTTATTTGATTATGTACACTCCGGTGGGGTTATTAAATTTTCACTCCGACCCACCACTTTTTTGGAGCTCTTTTCGCATTTTTGCAAATTTTTTTTTTCAAAGACTTCTGTACAACATATCTACATGGTGCAGCATAGATAAGAAATTTTCCTCTTGAGCCAGTAGACTATCCCTCTTTTGAAGCTTTATTGCAACCCACAGCTTCTGTCTTTAGCCTTCATCACCACTAGACCAAGTTGAGGTGCACTTCCTTCACTATAAGAAGAAGAGAGGTTCCGCCTAGAAGTACTACCCTCATATGCTACCCCAAGCCAAAGGAAACTGCCTCCTCACCACCTCATCCGTGGAGAGCCATGTGTAAGTGCAGGTGCAAGTCAAGCCATTGTCTCTAAGAGTCATGCGTGTGTTGTTAAGTGCTCTACTTAGGCTCATCAAGATGACATATGCTCATAGCCTAGTGGGCTCAAAGAATTAAGTCCTTATGGACCTGAAAAGCCTTAACCCTAAGTCCTATAAGGTTCCTCTTAAAGTTAAGTGGATTAAGATCTTTTTCAAGCTCCATTTCTCAATTTAATTCCAGGCTTAATTTAAATGTCAACTCTTATCCAGGAAAAACTATATACATATATGTACACAAGATGCTATTTACAAATATTTTACAATCATGCAAAATTTTGAAAAATGTTTTGAAATCATGAATAAATGATGCATGAGGTGCAAGTTTTGCAAAGAGATATTTACAAACATTTACCCTATGCGACGCTTATTAACAAATGTTACTAATTTAAGTAAATGTAACGTTTGATGGCAAATATGACGATCGAAAATTTGGCGGAATCCTAAAGCCCGCCCACTTTTTCAACCACAAAAAGGATTCGATAACCCTAACCCTAAGCCCTCCCACCGTCATCCCTCTCCAAATTTCTCCATCACCAACTTCGTCCCCACAAGCTTCCGCCATTCGTCCTCCAAAAAGGATTCCACTGCCGTCCGCCGACCTTCCTCCACACGAGGAAGATCCTCTGCCGTTTGTCCTCCACCGGCCTTCTTCCTCCATATTCTGTGACGGCCGGCTACCTCCTCCGTCAACCCTATTCGCCGGTGAACTTCCCCTTCCACGCGAAACCTCTCTCCGTCGACCTTCCTCCTCCACACGAGGAAGGTTCCTGTGATTTCAGTCATTGGTGTGGTAAAAATTAAAACATATTTTCCATTATTCTGCTGTGTCTATTATCAATTTTTCTGGGGTCTTCACATAAAAAACGTAGAGGATCTTTGGTTGTTTTTATGCTGGAGAATGGTGGGATTAATCATGTATTGCATTCTATTTGGGAAATGCATAATCAGGTATTGCATTATGCTGGAGAAAGGAATGCTCGCAATTACGATTACGTATCATGCCTAATTTTGGGGATGGGATCATAGTCAATTGATTGTATAGTCGCTATTTAAAAAATAATATATCATTTTATCAACATTGAAAAGTTAATGTTGCTATTAGTCTAACCTTTCGAAATACAAAGCTAGCCATTTATATTTTGTTTCTAAGACGTACATAAATTATTCAACTTCATTTTGTAGTTCTGTTCTATGATTAGTCATTTTTGCCGATAAAATAATGTTAATGTAGTTAATTAGTTGCTGTTTATTTTTGCTAAGCAACATTCGTATAGTATTACTTTAAAATCTTGGGGTTACAATGGGGGCTTAGAGCCCCAATTTGGGCAGCTCGACCTGGAAATGGGTAAAGGGTAACAAATTAAAATGTAGCTAAAATAAGTAGGAAATAAGGACACCAAGAATAGGGATTCCTGTAATGGTGGCTAATACTAAGTCTGTTCTTCCTTTTTTTTAATCCTGTAATGGTGGCTAATTGCCCCCCTTGTAAAAGTTTATTGTTACAGGAATATACCTTTTACTTACCAAAAAAAGAATAGGGATTCATGATATGGCTAATTTAAAGAAGCGATCAAAATGCTTGAAACAAATTAGTTACTGTTTTAATTATCCACAGAAGGGTAAGAAGCACAAAAGCAATAGATGTAATGGCATTAATGTCTCAATAAACTTGAGATTATTTTGAAAGTTGGAAGTTACAATAAAAGATTAGTGGGTTACCATTTTCGAGAAAGAGAAGGCCAACGGTCATCACTTTGAACGTAATGACGCATAAAAGTTATATAAAACTAGAACTTTCCACATCGAGAAAATTGTGCATCATCTAAAATGATCAACTTATTATTATTCGTTGTAAGATTACCTTGTGTTATATTCATATGTAATGATTCAGATGATTATCCATTAAATTTGTTATTTTTATCATCTGAAGATATATAATAGAGTTTTTTAAAAGCACAACCAAAAAAGATTATCGTTGAGTTATTTTTTTAACATTGAAAGATATAACAATAAATCGTCAATTACCTGGTATAGCTTACAATTTTATATTGTGAACATCATATATATACGATACTGAGCACATGATTTATCCTAGAAATATACACAATATAATTAATAAATATGTATATCGATCCTACGAATGGAGTTGAATATATTTGTATTTGATTTACAATCATAACTATGTGCATGTCTTTTTTGATAAATGAATTTGTACTTGCTTTAAAGTTAATAAATGTATAAATATCATTTCATATTTCTAAGGAAAAAATGGGTATGTCCCCTTGGGCGGCCAACATGTCTACTCGCATCTATTTTTCCGTAATTTTTTTATTTTTAAAAAGTATCATCATGTATATTCATTTATATATCCCTCCACTTTTGTGAAATATCAATTGTGATCCGACCTTCTTGCAAAATTCACAGTTCTATCCTTTTGTAATTTAAGTTATGCCCGTACTTTACCTTAAATGAAGGCTAGAACTGTGCATTTTATAAGAAGGAAGGGTGATGATCCGTGATTCATCGCCTTTATTCTTTCATTTTGACTAAGTAGAGTTGTTTGCATGAAAAATGCGTGATCAAGTAGCATTAGGGTATAGAGTTGTTTGGACGAGAAATGCAAACACCAATCATTTTGTTAAATATTTAGGCTTCTAATTCAATTATATACATTTTTACTATGGGAAAGAATCATATATGTCACATACATATATATATATATATATATATATATATATATATCATTTAGATATACTCTTATCATTAGCCAAAGGATGTGTATGTAGCTAATGAGAACAAATGTGATCAGTGCCTTAGGTATAGTTAATTGATATTGTGCTATTGAACTAAGATTGCAAATTGATTCATATCTTATCAAATTTACTTTAGATTACTTATGATTGGTGGCACACTATTACAGGACACAGAAATGGACAAGTCATGGATGCAATTGAGATTTGCGGATGTCTTTGAATACAATAGAGGGGTGAAGAAGTTTCTTGAGTGGGCTTTTCATGAGGATAGGTTCTCTTATAGAGGTGGAATAGATGGAGAGAAAATTCTTTGTCCTTGCATAAAGTGTAAGAATACACATTATTACAAACAAGAAGTTGTCTACAATCATCTGATCTGTGAAGGGTTCTAGTTACATTATGAAGTTTGGAGTGCACATGGCGAGGAGGCTAGTAATTCATCCCATCATGTGATCCAAAATAATTCAATTGTGGATATGTTATGGGAGAATCAATATACTCATGCACCTTTTCCCTTTCAAGATCCTCCAGAGATTGATGACAATCAATTTTATACAAATTTAAAAGAAGCAGAAGAGCCCATAGCTCCAGGATGGGTAGAAAGTCGAGCAATGGAAGTAAATCCAACCCATCGAATGGGTAGAGAAAATACCCACCAAAAACAAGATGAGTTTGTATGTATTAATTCAGGTATTCATGTCTATTTTAATTCTATACTTTTCTTTTGTCTATAACCTTATCTTTTTCTTCATGCAGATGAAATTGAATTCTTATGAGCCGTCACGAGTAGATATGTTTCTTTTGACTAAGAGTCGTGAGATTAAAGGCTTAAGAACGTGGACATCTGAGATCCATCAAAAAGAACATGTAAGTAAATTTTGAAGATAAATTCATGGTTTTGTAAATATAATAATTTTTATATGAATATTCAGGAGGAAATGGTAAGTCTGATGTCTCCTTCATCTACTGAGAATGAGGATGGAACACCTGTGGTAGCACTCTCCCCAGATGAAGCTTTTATGAAAGTTAAAGGACCTGAGCCTTTTGGTCGTGTTCGTTGTGGAGGTCGCGGTGCCACTCCTTCTCGATATTTTGGTGTTCAAAGTGGCTCTTCGAGTAAAGAGGTTATTGAATTCGTAGTAATGTACGGAATTTGATAGAACAAATTGCTTCAATGAACAAAGGACATGAATCCCTTATGTACCAAATGACAGAGCAACAACAAATGTTTGTGAAACAAATGGCAGATCAACAACAACAGATGGCAAAGCAAATGATGGATATGATGTAGGCTCATCGTCAAGAGATGAAGGATCTTGTATCAATGATGTCAAAGGAAAAGGACATGTCTTCTCAAGCAAGTGATAGTGCTCGTAACAATGATGAGTCTAGCGATGATGATGAGTACTATTCGGAAGATACTTAGAAATAGTTTTTTATTATATATGTGATCTTTTACTTTAAAACTCAGAAGTGACTTTTGTATAATATAAGCATTTGCACTTTTATGTCATTAAGGTTTATTATGAGTAGTGATGATTGTGGTTGATTATTTTTAATAGATCTTATCTTTTCACCCGTCAAAAGATACATTTGATATTTGCATAATTATTGTTGCATGCATATTTGATATGATACGAAAGGAATTACCAATAGCTGATAATTATGATAATTGTGCATAAAAAATCATTTGAAACAAGGATCAAACATTGGCAATAACCACGATTCGAACATTCTCACACCGTGCTGCTATTTTCTTACCAACGAAAACAAATGTTACAAAAACATGTAAATGCAATATTTGTTTAAATGTTAGAATAATATTTGTATCATTCTACAAATGTAGCTAAACGCATCAATCGCAACAATTTTGCTTTTGTTACTAATTAATTGTAACGAATATGAAATGTTACAAATATATCTTATTTGTAACATTTGTGTATAAATATCGTAAGTGGCATTTGCGGCACCACTTTTAGCGACAATTAATGCGACACAAAGAAAATGTTACATTTAATGAAAAAAATGTTGTGAATGATCTATTGCAACAAAATTTAGAATGTTGCAATTACTGTTTTTTCCTGTAGTGACTTTTAAGATATTAATGTGACATTCGGGAACCCAAATGCTTTTTAGACATTTAGGAATATGAAGAATCAAATGACATATGCAAATTTAAATAATTAATTGACCTGTGTAGCCATTTAGACATTGGATTGGTATTTGATATGGATGAACACGGATACGGATATATCCGAATATCCGCTTACATTATTTGATATGGATGAACACGGATACGGATATCTGTATCCAAATATTAATGGAATACGGATCGGATATGAATATGGATTGCTAAATTTTTCCGATATGGATGCAGATATGGTAATGGCTTGAATATCCGTATTTGGATCCGGATATCAGAATAAAATATTTAATATTATTTTATATATTAGCTAATATAATACAAGACACAACTCCATGTTATTATATTAGTATTGTATATTATATAATATAATATATCAATAATATTAATCAACTTCCATTTATTTGGGGATGTCAAGAATAAAAGTTACAATCTATATCCCCCCTTTTGCTTCTGGTTAAGAACACATATCACCTCGACAATCCCTTTTGTCGGGATGCAATTTATTTATATTTTATTATCAATTTTTAAAATTATTGTAAACTTTGATTAAATATCGATTCATACTCGTATGTGATCATTAATAGACCCTTATTTGGATTCCATGTTTATTGGATCCATATTTGGATTCACACTTTCATTGGTTCATATTTGGATTAGCTCTTGTATTTAATTTGTATTCATTTTTTTTGAAGGAAAAAGGGTGTCAAACCGTGAAGGTAGACGCCCAAAAACTTTATAATCACAAGTTAGGTACAAAGTTACAAAGACCAAGACCCATATAGGAGTCTGGCATGCTCTATTACACTTTCGATACAAAATCTTTCCCCATGAAAGATAGTTCCATTTCTTGCAATCCAAATTGTCCATAGAATAGATGTTGCACTCTGCTTCTCAGCCACTGTGCTAGTTCCAATAGACTCCCAGAATTCTGTAATCCTTGAGGATGCAACTGCAGGTAAGTTGACCTCTGCCCAGATTTGTCTCGAAGAGGAACAATGAAAAAACAAGTGATTAGCATCCTCCACCTCCTCTCCACACCGCAAGCAAGAGCCATTAGCCCCAAAGAGACGGGCCCTCCGAGCACCAGTCATCACCCGCTCTCTCCCAAACAACCAGAGGAAAACTTTCACCCTTTTAGGAACCCTCCAAGACCAGATTTGCCCTAGTCTTGGAATTGCAATTCCCGGATCAAAGACGACAGAGGCATATATGACTTTGTACGCTTTCTTCACACTGAAGGCACCATCCGACCATATCCAAAGACTAACCTCTGCACCATCCCTCAGCACAGGATTTAGACATGAAGAAATCTGAGGAAGCACCGCGCACACTCCACGCCAAAAATTTGAAGGTTTTGCCAATCTACCGGGACGCCACTCCAGATTCTTTGTCACACCATAAATTTTCCTCAACAACAAACAAAGCGCATCTGATCCATCACCCCAAATACGAGTGATCCACTTCGCCAGGAGGGCCCTGTTCATCACCTCAAGGTTTAAGACTCCTAAACCACCGTCGGCCTCAGTAAGCGTCACTACCTTCCAAGCAACCAGCGGAGTACCAGCCTAAAAGAATCTACGCATCAAGTTCTCCAACCGACCACGAATCCCCACCGGGAGCAAGCGAGATGATAGAAAAAAGGCAGGAAAGGACCGACCACAGTAGAACCAAGCGTCCACCCTGTGATAAGCAAGAAGCACGCCAGGCCGCAAGCTTGTTCTCAATTCTCTCTATCATTGGAGTCCAATCTGATTGTCTTAGGCGGCCGTCCACTATAGGCAGCCCCAAATAGGTGATTGTGAGAGCCCCCCGACTTGAGCGCAGGAAAGCCCCACATGCCTCGACCTCCCCTTCGGAAAGACCAAATGGAATAAAAGTTGATTTTTCCTCGTTTAGTTTCAGCCATGAGACTCTCTCAAATAGGTCTAAAACTGTAGAAATTCCCTCAGCCTCAGGAGGACCACCTTCCACAAACAGGATCGTATCATCAGCATACTGTAAAATCGGGATAGACAAGCCATCTAAGGTGAATCCCTGTACAAAATTTCTGTCCACCGCACGAGCAACTATCCTTGCCAACGCGTCTGCCGCAATAACAAAGAGAAGAGGAGCTAGTGGGCACCCCTGCCTAACCCCCCTTTGCGGCTGAAAGAAACCTCCCTCCTGTCTTCCATTAACCAGCACCGAACATGAAGTCGTTGTCACGCACCTCTTCATCCAAGAGATCCACTCATCTGGGAAGCCCCGTCTAGAAAGGGACGCCCATATGAATTTCCAGCTAACACAATCGTACGCTTTGGAGAAGTCAATCTTTTAGAGAAAACCCTTTGACCTTCCTTCTCTTCCAATCAGCATTAATCTCCGAAGCCATGACCACACCATCCATCATATGTCTACCAGGAACAAAAGCCGCCTGCGAATCACTGATGATGTCACCCATAACAACCCGAAGCCTGTTCGCAAGAACTTTTGCAACAATGAGGTATATAGCATTAGAAAGGGCAATGGGCCTGAAGTCCTCTATCCGATCCACCACATCCCTCTTAGGGAGAAGGAAGATTAAAGACCGATTTAACCGATCAAACCCACGGTTTTCCCCTCTCAACTCATCCACCACTGCAAGAACATCCTGGCCAACCAACTCCCAGAATTCCCAGAAGAAGAAAATAGGAAACCCATCAGGTCCAGGAGACCCATCTGCATTTAGATCAAAAACTGCTGTGCGGACCTCCTGTAAAGTGAAAGCGGCAGTCAACTGAGCTTTATGAACCTCCGAGACCCGAGGTACGTCTCTATCATGCCAGCGAACCCCACCGAGGCGGTCTCTCCTACTCATCTCCCTGAAGTGCTCAACAACTGACTCCCCCATCTCCCTTTCACTTTCAACCCGCACTCCCCGAACCTGCAAAGAATGGATAAAATTTCGCCCCCTCCTTCCAGTAGCCATCGCATGAAAGAATCTGGTATTTGTGTCGCCTTCCCTCAACCAAATCTGTCGTGAGTGTTGTCTCCACTCAATCTCTCTTTTCTTGTCCTCTTCTAGAAGCACCCTGTGATGAGTTGATCTCGTCAGCTTCTCCTCCTCAGAAAGCTCTCTGGCATCTTCAATTCTATCCAGTCTAACCACTTCAGCTTGGGCCAGGTCCCTTCTCTCATTACGACGTACTTTGAGCTCCCTACGAAAACTCACCAGCATCTGTCTTAGTGCCCTCAACCGTATTTAATCTGTATTCATGTTCGCTCTTTATTCGATCCATATTCGGATTCGATAAATATCTTATATGTAACCGTATTTTTAAGGATATGATTTCCTTAATGCATATCCGAATCATATCCGTATCCGTATTCGTATTCGATAGAGATGAAGCGAATATGGATATAGAATACGCATGTCTGATCTATATCCGATCTGTTTTCATCTATAGTATTTGAAATAAAAATAATAAAAACTAACTATATGTAGCCAATTTAAAGATGGGCCCCCAAAATTACGGGGCCCTGGGCCGTTGCACCCCGAGACAAAGCTCAGGGATGGCCCTGATTACAACCATCGTACGTTTTCTCCCTTCACTCGCGAGGAAATTTTGATTACCAAAAGTACACATTATAAATTTATAATACCTTTGCAGTAGTGATTTTTATTTCTGTGCGAGTATCATATGGAGGGAATTTTTGTAAACCAATTGATGGGCGCGTTACCAAGGACTCAAACGACACTCTCAGACTTGCCTAGAAACCCATCTCCTTTATTTATTTCTTTGTTTTTCTATTTTCCATTCTACTGTTCTCGATATAGATGCAGATTGAATATTATACTTTGTTACACGGAAGGTACCCTGCTTGAACCTTCCAATCCCAATGAAATATCGAAGAAGGAACGAGCATGTAAAATTGTTATAGAAATATATATAAGACAAATTTAGGTTCATGGGGAAGCCTGCTAGAAATCATAAAATATCGCTACCTTGCAACAAGAACAGTTCTTAAAAAAGGAAGATAGGAGGGAGGAAAATTCCCATTATTTCTGCATCCTTCCCGTTGCACTCCTGCTTCCTGGATTTCTACACAATCCTTGCACCGAATCGGAATTTTCTTTTTTTTACCAAACTTAGATCCTAGTTAGCAGCCAACTTATTTAAAGAATCACGTTCAGAACAAGTATATACTTATCTGTGCGTCCTTATTCACATGCATTCAAAGCTAGCAAAAAAGAAATCATGGTTCATTCTACGGGACCAACAAATCCGATTTTTCTAAGAATACAGATTGTGCAGTGTGGCTTCACGTCGGCTTTATTACGGATCGTTTCTACCCTTACTATAGAATTTGAACCCATCAGGTGATTCAACCAGAGGGCGAGAATCCTGCACGAAGGAGGAGATAAACGTAGTGAATGGTGACGTGGAAGTGTGGTAGGTGGGAGGGAAGTCCTCCGGCAATAGCGTCCGTGGTGTGGCCCGTCTTCCTACCCCTTTGCCTGAGCTCACTCACGTAGGATGACATGGAAACCTTAGGATCGGTGCCGCATGGGCTCCTCCAACTCGGGCAAGTGCTGACCTGGGCGGCTTCCTTTTCATGCTTAAAGCATGCACTCAGTGCACCCGAGTTAGGTTGGGTTGGTAGGGAGGGCTCCACTTCTAGAACCCTAAAAAGGGTTCTGCTATTTTTATTATTGCTGTTGTTTGTAGAGCCAGTTGAGTCGAGTTTATGAGAGGTGTAGGGTTCCCGATCTCTCCCTAACGTCCAACTACCACACTAGTCATGAGTCTCTTCCTACCTTGCCCCTTTCTCTTCCATGTGATTATCATTTTAATATCTAATCCTCACTATAATAAAAGGGGTTTATAGTACTTTAAAAAAATCCATCACTGTATCGCTCGTTGCTAATTATATAAGAACGATAGTATTAGTTGTGAAGTTCAATTGTTGCATCATTAGTGACAATACATATATCTATCATTTTTTTGAAATTTTAGCTAACTGTAGCTAGCGTTTTAGTCCAAATTTTTGCGGCAAGTAGTTATTTTTTTAAGAAAATAATAATAGATAAACGTTGTTATATTGACCGTCACTAGTATAGCAATAGATTTTTTTTAGAAAAAGAGGGTGGAGTCTCAAGGTGGGACCCACGACAAAAGTGATTATATTAATAATAGAACAAAATATACATCTGACGATAGTATAGCAATAGATTAAAGTTAATTGTTAATTTCAAGTATAAAAAATAATTTCACAAGAAATAATATCATCATTATATATTTAACAAATGACGTTGTAATGACAGGTTTTTTTTAAAACCGTCACCTTAGACCCACTTTGTTGTAGTGTCTACAAAGAAGATGAGGCAGTTGGGTGCTCTTTTATGAGGATTTGTGATCATCTTGTTCGGTAGATTTTCAAACTTGCCTTCTTTAGCTTGCTCAAGTAAAAATGAGCTCCATTCAATTAATGATCATCGACCATTGTTATACTTAAGGTAAGTAAACATATACAACATTGTTAGATCCACTTTAGTTCAGTATTTGCACTACACGTCGTTCCAACAATCGGTAGGGAGTGCCTAGGCATAAGATCACAACAAGTAACTGGGAGTATTACATTGAACATCTCCTACTTCAATTCACCAAACTCGGATTCATATAAAATTTACTAGTAGTATTACATTGAATTAATTATTTTAATATTTTTTCTTTTAAGACTTCTCGAATCAAATGAAAAATATACGGAGGAAATAAATAGTCCATTCAACAGTTTTGGCATGATAGTTGGTGGCACCATATGTGATGTTGATGTGAAGGTGGGTAAAAAATTGAGTCTTTAAATGCACATTGTCTACCTGTAAATAAAGATTTTGCAACCCTCGATGGATAAAAAGATGATAAAGAGTAAATGAGAGGATGGAGATATTCTAATAAAATATCACGGATTTCGTCCCCACAGACACATGCGAAGTACGTCAGGAGCATCTTATGTCCTTGTCATGTACCAAACACTTACATCCACTTACCGTCTCATGCACATTGATTGTGACTAATATAGCATCAATGCATGCAATGTTTAATCATTCGCTAATTTCGTCGTTACACTATAGCTCCCGGATATGAGTGCGATTCAAATCGAATTATTAATGTCCAATTATATAAGTTTTTTTAATAAAATGTTAATCGGTAACGATTGCACCCATGAGCATTGACACAATAAAATGACTTCGAAAAGATAAAATGTTGCAATTCAATATAAACGATAAAAATGGTGTCTCAAGCTTATATTCAAGTTGTTATCGAGGAAATTGAGTCCTCTAATATTTTGGTTTAAATCTAAGTATTTATGCTGATCACAAAAAAATGTTTAAGCTCAAGTTATCAGATATTAAATCCCACTTTTATATTATAACTCACCACTATGAAATCAGGTATATAGACGGAATATGATTCCATTGCCGCAAGCTAAGAGAACGATGTCGTCATAAAAATTGATGCTCATACATGAAGTTTGAATACAGATTGAGTTAGCTTAGTACACAAGGTATGCTTACTTTCATTTGAGGTAATGTTGCTAACTAATTACTAATAAAGAACGTCACAATGGAAAGAGATAAAAAATAAACAAGAAAATAATACACAATGTGACTAAGACATACAGATGAAAAAGCTGCAAACTGAACTTCAACGATCAATATTTCATCCATACAAGCTTAAAATTCATCAAATTAACCTTTATTATTCTTAAATTAAATTAACTATCTAATGAAGATGATTTTATTAAATAAAGAGTTAAGATGCAAAAGTCAGCTTTCTAGGATCTTATTGTCCCATATACTTGTATCTTTTATCTTGAATTTCCCTCTTTGCAATCCAATTATTCATGAAAACTATTACAGAGAAATTGATGGGAGACGGGCAACAAGCTGCGTCGCAAATCCCTTTTGAATGGCAAATCCAATTCTTCGAAATACAACATCAATAGATCTGGGAACCATGACATTGCTGTGCATAATTCTTTGGACCCTTTTGAGAAGTTGTACTACTTCAGTAGCCAAAAATACGAAGGTGTCAAAACCAAAAGGAATGAATACATGTTGATTGTCAATACATGCCTTCTCATGCTTAGCAACTTTAGTTGAGGCCGCTTTCTGTGCAGTGTGTCCCGCAATAAAATCACTTCTTATCAGACTCACCAATGGAGAAACTCCAGTCAGATCAACACAAGCATGCTTCCCTCCAGCCCATCCAAATATTAAAACATCTGATGGTCTAAGTGTCGATTTCCCTTCTTGAGGATCCGTCAAAAAATTCACAGGTGCTTCTTTCTTTGAAGCAACTCCAGCATGTCTGAGTACATCATAAAGGACATCCCTTACAAAATCATGTCTATATTTAAAATCCGGGAGTTCATGACAATGAACTGCATGCTCTCCAAAAGCGTCCAAGCAGGATTTGTGGCATATTGGGCAAGGCTCATCAGCTGGAAAAAAAGGAATCATAAGACGATACTTGAGGATGCTGCGATACTCAATAGGTGACATATGCATCCCAAGGCCCTCAATAGGAGTAGCAAGTAGAATTTTTAGCTTTCTTATATTTACAAATACTTTTCAGTATTATGTGAAATATATTTAAAATATAAACACAAAATAAAAGCATTACAAATCTATTAAAATAAATAAGGTAATAATATATATACTATACACTTATTTATTTAGGTATACAAACAAAATCAGAAAATTAAAATTAAAAGGTAAACATTTATTTAAATATATTACAAATATATAAAATATGTATATATAATAATAAAATTTAAAATATAAAATAAAAATAAAACACTTAAAATACATGTATTTATACATGTATACTTATAAAAATTAGCATTAATAATAAAGTTATAGAAATAAATAAAAATTTCAAAAATTAAGAAACATTTTTTATGTTTTTAACTTTTAATTAATAAATTCATTTATTTTTAACCTATTTAATAATTAATTTAATCCTTTCAATTTTTGGTTGGTCCATGTGGACCAACCAAAGGCCTTGGACTATTTACCACCCGATCAATTGTCCTTCTCACCATTTTGACTTTTGTCAGACTTCACAAGAGCATCCTCTTCTCCCTATTTTCATGCATCCTCCATGTTTCCCTTCTCCCTCGAGTGCCACTCTCTTACCATACCCCATCACCCAAACCCACGCCGGAGCTCTAGCAGTCCCCATCATTTCCATCTTGATCCTGCAAGAATCAGACCTACCAAGCTCCATTTGTCGCCCTACGTAGGAGCTCATCTGCCACTCCATTCCTTAGTTCTTTCAACTTCACTGTTGAATCGAGGTAGTTCCCCTCGAGCCCCACAACCTTTTGTTGCTGTATAAGATCCAAAGCAACACCCAGAGTTGAATTGAAGGTCTGAATTTGACCACCAAGTAGTTGGGAACGAAGAAGACCCTAGGTCCATATTGTTTGGACTTAAAATCCATTAGGTCATTAAAAAATCGACCGACCGAATCGTCTAAAAATATACAATTATCATTGTAATGATCGATTGAAATTCACAGATAATTTGTTTTTATTGTTTATACTCTTAAACTCAAGTGTATAGCGTTAAGTACGGAAGTGTCGAACTCAAAGAGGCAAACTATTTGAAATTAGGAAAAATAGTAGTAAAACCAAATTTTTATTTAATTATTAATATATTTTTTTCTAAATTTTTATTATTTATTGTGAATGTTATATTTTTTATGATTTTTATGTAATTTGTAACTTTTTCAATGTTAGAAATGTGGTGTAATTGTTATTTGATTTTTATTTTGTAATTTTTATGTTTTTATTCTATTTCCTTTTTTATGAGCTTTTAAATGGTTTTTCGGATTTTTATAGGTTTTTATTATTTTTAAGGTGAAAATAATATTTTTTTTCATTGAAAACTGTGAGGTATTTTTGATTTTATAATATAAAATGGTAAGAAAATATGATATTTCATTTTTATTTGAAAGTGAGTGAAATTATCTTTAAAATGATATGTTGTGCATTTTTATGTGATTTTTATTGAATTAGTTATGAATTTTTAAAGTTTTTATATAACTTCTACTTTCTATTGATTTCAATATTCAATTTTTATTTTATTTTTGGTTTTCTGTGTAAAATACGTTCAGATATAATGTAGGTATTTTCTATAGAAATTTTAAAGTGTTTCTATATTTTTATGTATTTTTAAAGTTTGTTATATTTTTATGGGATTTTAATGATTTATTAAAAATAGAAAACCTTTTAATTTTTCAAAACTGATTTAATAATATATATAGAGTAAAATACGATATTTCTACGTATTTTTATTATATTTTCATAATGTGTATTTTATTTGGTTTATATATAATATAGTATATAGTATTATATACAATGCACTGGTTTGTGTAATAAGTCGGGAAATCAAGGGTTGGCGCGGCAAATGTTCCAAACGTCACGTGTGTGCTCACGTGCTAGCCTCGGGATGGACTTGTTTATAATATGAAGAAAATACAGGACTGTCATCGCAAATTTGTAGGAGATCATTTACTTCGGCACAAGCTCCAAGCTGCAGCAGTTGTTAGGACCTGTTTGTTATAATAGAAACTGTAGTGACATGCATGCAAATTCGCCCGAAAAAAATATCCCCTGTCTCACGTGCACATGAGGTCTTTACGCGGTGTCAGTGATTGTGTGTCTTGATTGCACGCGTGGCAGAATGAGAACCTTATGATGGCTATCTCATCGTGCAGCTCCGCTTCGATCTGGAACAAGGAGATATTTCTCCCAAAATCTGATGCAACCGACCATGTTAGTATTCGTGTACCATTGAGATGCTCCGATCTTCAGATCCTCAATCGGAAGGCAGTTGTACTCGACAGAGGTGATTAGATCTCCTCCGACTGATTGTTCTGAGCAGGTGGATGTAGTCGCCTATGAACAAAGCTCGGAAGGGCTCCTAGTCATTCCCTACTACTCGCAGCACGGAGCTCACGCTGGCAGTGATCTCACCCCGCTTCCCCTCGACCTCGCTCGACACGAAGGACGCATGTCGACGGAGGCGATCGCGGGCCGGCGGCTCGCAGTGGAGGAGGATGGCACCACTCGCGCGCGAGGTCGGGCGGGACGCGGGGGCCTACGGCGGTGCGGCCAATCGACTCGGGGCGCGCGTGCGGAGCACCGCGCCTGGACGGGGGTACAGCAGGGCAGCGCGGAGCGCGGGGCCGTGTGATCTGGAGGGCCGCGCGCGGGCACAACCTTCACGGCTGGACGTCGGGCGGCTAATGGTCTGAGGGTGGCCCGCATGCGGGGCCACGGGTGGCGCTGCCGCCTCGCGGAGGCAGTTCTAGAGGTGGAGTCGGCGGCGGAGCGACGCCGCTGGACCAGGGCTGGAGGCGCGACTATGAGGGCGCGGTGGCGCCACAGTGCTAGCGGAGCGCGACGGGGGGCGCGGGGGCCAAATGCTGCTGCTTCGCTATTTTATTTTATTTGTTTACAGAATGATAATATATAATTTTTTATTTTTTTTAAATAAAAAATATGAAAATAAACTATACTTGTTGTTATTTTTTTTAAAAAAAATCTGTCAAGGAAGATTAAAAAATTATTATTATTTTAATTTTTTTAGTGATCCTGTAAAACAAAGGTCAGAGAAAAATAAATACAAAAAATTTTATTTCTTTTATTTATTTATTTATTAGGATGATGAAATTTTTTATTTTATTTTATTTTATTTATTTATTAGGATGACGTGAACGGGAATGGATCTTGATGCGGCGTGGAAGAAAGATCCGAAGCTCCGACCACAGTACGTGGTCCGATGTGAAAGGTCGTGTGAGGTAGAATAAGAAATGACTAGATCAAGGAGATGAGACGGCAAATTGGTTCGGATGAGAATGTATGTGGTGACATTTTTTTGATTTTTAAGGATCTAAAAACTAATAATCATGGGAACAAAAATTATACCTACGATTTATCTAAGCATAAAAATGACGAGAAAGAAAATGGATCTCACCTCGGAAATCGGAAATACCGTGATGGCCTCGACGGGGACTGATGCATTGTCATGGACGGCTCGGAGGCTGGGCATCCTTCTTCAACAAGACGACTCTAGGAGATCGGGCTCCTCTCCACCAAAGATTGATCAAGAGGAAATAAGGGAGGAGGAGCCCATCAAAAAGAGGAAGAAAATCAAAAAGGAAAATATCTACAAATGGGGAAGTTTTTTTATTGGTGAAATTAATAAAATAAGTTAATAAATAAATAAATTATGAAATCTGAAATTAAATAAATTATGAAAATCAATTAACCACCTTAATGATGGCCATTAAAGGTATACAATTAAATCTAATATACATGTCATGTTATAAAATCAAATAATGAATTAAATGATTAAATCTAAATACAATTTTCATAATTAAATTAAATTAAATTAATTAATTAATGTGAGATGTTTTATTTTTTTGGTGATTTTTATGAAAGGAAGTTAGTTGTATACAAATATTATATACATATAATACATTACACATATGTACACATAAGGAAATAATTTTAAAACACATTTTTTTCATTTTATTATTTATATATTTTTTATTTATTATTGAAGAAAATAATATTTACAACATTATATATATAAAAATAAATATGAATAAATATGTACAATAAATAATGGTGAAATTGCACAAAATACCCAGAAAATCGAGTTTTCAATCGTAGCTCCAAAAATTATGAAATCATGATCATTTGAAAGACAATTTAATTTAGAGTATAATGGAAGCGAGTTTGGTTCAATTTGAGTTCGTATATTTCAATGATCGTATTGTGGCTTTTTTTGAGGGTGATTAATTGTAATATTACATTATTTTACTTTACGAATATTTTTATTATTTACAATACATTTTTTACAACCTTTGTTTACAAAAATTATTAATTTGAGGATAAATTCTGTACAAATAAAATAGTACACGTTTTATAAAAATATATAGGGAATTTATGTATAAAATATTTTTGGAATTTTGACAGAAGTTTTCTGGTCGATCAGGTCAAGTCTTGACCTTCTCTCAAGATTCGGGTCAGTCTGTATTTATTGCATAAACACATCCTTCATTTTTCTTTTCTTTTTCTTTTGTTCTTTATTCTTTTATTTTGAATGGAATAAGTTTTAAAAATGCATATTTAACAAATACATGCAACATGGTAATTTCATGAAACTAGTGGGTATTTAGGTGTTTGACTAAAGAAATGAAGCTAAAATAAAAGAAAAAAGGCGATAATTGTGGATACATCAACGCATGTCATTCACCCTCTTCTTGCGAAGCTCACCACTGGAGTTTCAAAATGCAAAATGGCGGATACCGTCGATCGGAGGGGTTAGGGCCTATATATAAAGGGAGGTTGCTTGGAGCTCAAGGAACAAGTTTGGTCACCGAAATTGGGTCTAATGACCGCAAGGTTGTTGGCTGAACGACCTAACAACCGACCGTTCGAGCTATGGGCAGAGGAGGAGGAATGAGGCGATAGGCGATCGAGGAAGAAAGAGGTGGAGGAGAAAGAAGGGAAAGGTAGAGAGAGGAAGAACAAATAAAATTAAGTAATTTATTATTATTATTATATTAAGTTAAGGAATAATTAAATGTTTAATTATGTAATTAAATGAATAACTAATATATAACTAATTATATAATTAATGAAATAATTAAACAAGCTAATGACTTATTTAATAATAATTAGTAATTAATTAATTGTTAAATAATTAGATAAATTCTTATTTAATTTAATCATTAAGTATTAATAAAATATATAAATATAATATACATCATATATTAAAAAATATAAATTAAGATACATTATACAATAGATATCAAGGAAAAAATGGGGCTGCCCCACCCTATTTTTCGTATTATTTATTTTTTGGAAAAAATATTACCATGTATAGTCATCCCTCTATCCCTACTATATGCCATTTGAATTTTTTCAAAAATAGAGACTCCTATGACCTCCATCCAAACAATTAATTTTTTAACGGTCGTAGGATTTTTTAAATCGACCCTATCTAGATAGAGGTCGTAGGAGTCTCTGTTTCTGATGAAATTCGAATGGCATATAGGAGGGATATAGGGATGAATATACATGGTGATATTTTTCAAAAAAAGTTTAACAAAAAATGGGATGGGTTAGCCCCATCAACCCCATATATCAATATGGTCCCGAAACCCATATTTTGCATATTAACTTTGATTTTAACAAAATTAGTGTCATTTGATAGATAATTAAAAAATACGAACTTTAAAATTGAGTTGCCCAAATCGTAGTCCATATATATGAGTTAAGAGGTCTGGGATATTTAGGTAATAGCTTCATTACTTCAGAATTTATTGGAATTTTGACTTAAGTTATATTTTTATATTTTATATTTTTTATAATAAATTTCAGAAGTGTTTTAGAAAATAAATTAGGATAAAAAAGTTACGGTTAATTAACTAAAAATTCAGAAAGATTTTACATATAATACATATAGACAACATGGCCCAAACGCAAAAACTCACTCATTTTATTCTAATATTTTTAAATATTTTTAATAAATAGTATTAAGTATAAAATGAAGTTTAAAAGTGAGTTTGGTCAGTTTTGAGTTTTTTTATAAATAGTTATCAACCTTTGAGATCAGCTTTTACCGCCTTTTCGGTCCATCATAACTAATATTTTTATATTGATTTATTTTTGTGACATTTTTATAAAATAATATATTTTTGTGAATAACTTTTGTAAAGAAAGTATTTAGATTTGAGATAATCTAAGTGATAAATAAAATAGGTGAAATATTTAGAAGGTGGAAAATATGTTTAATATGTTTTTATGATCTTGATTTTCTAATATTTTTATAAGTTTATATCCTTATATCCGCCCTACTTATTTATTTTGTCGATCAAATCAATATTGACCCGGTTTCGAAGTTAGGATTAGTATGTATATTAGATATCTACATCCTTCTTTTCTTTTATTTTTTATTTTTCTCTTTATTATTTTATTTTGGATAAATTAAGTATAATTTGTGGTTAGAATGTTAATTAAAAGGAATTAGTACATATTGACATGCATTTTATCATGGATTTTAGCCAAAATGAAAGAATAAAGGCGATGAATAACAGATTTTGCGTCCCCTATACTTTACCTTTGCTAGTCTCTTAGCAAACACATATTCTATAAATAAGTGCAAGAAAAAAAATAAAAAGGAAAATAAAAGAACTTAAAACATGCTTGTTTCTTTAAACCGAATCTCACTTCACCCCAATTTTAGAACTTGAATTTAGACCTTTGGATAAATAGTGTGTCAGGCTCTATTAGAATTAGGATTTAAACCTTGACAGCCCTCGAGTTTCACAAATCCTTATCCAGATTCACCTCAACAACCAGCTCAAATCTACCCATCCATCACGCAAACTTTTCATTTTTGAAAGCAATATGTACTGTGAGTGAAAGATTTTATCTCTTCTTTCTTAGAGAAGCAAAGAACCACCCACCCCAGTATACATTCCCATTGGGCCCTCATCCAGCTACTCGATCCTCGAGGAAGGGGATATTTCCTTCTAAGGTTAGGTCGTGCTGTGTCCACCATCGAATAAGAGATAAGAAAGAAGAATGTGAAGAGAATTGGAGTGTCATCACTGTAATCACATCTCCTTGTGAAGCTTGGCCATTTTAGCCAAGTCTCCACGAAGATAATGCAAGCTTTTCTGAAGCTCGGTCCACTGTGATCAAATTTGTATTTTGTGTAATTGACTTCTTTTTAGTAGAAATGATTGTTGCACTGCATAGATTTTAATACCTCGATGGATATAGCATCTTTTCTTTCCATCCATTTTTTGGGGTCTTGGGAAAATTGTGCCAACAGATCTTATGAATCAGTGATTCATCTCCTTTATTCTTTCATTTTAGGTAAAATCCTTGATAAAATACATGCAAATAATCACTAATTCCAATCAATTATCATTATAACTACAAATATTAATATTATATTTAACACTTATTTTATCCAAAATAAAATAATAAAGATAAAAAGAAAAATAAAAGAAAAGAAGGCTGTAGATATAAATATATACAGACTGATCCTAACCCCGAGATCAAGTCAATGTTGAACAGGTCGACAAAATAAATAAGTACGGGGAGATAAGGATCATAACATATTAAAATATCCAGAAAATCAAGAGCAAAAATATAATTAAACACATTTTTCACATTGTAAATATTTCACTTATTTTATTTATCACTAAGAAAATCTCAAATCAAAGTAATTCCTTTATAAAAGCTGTTCACATATATATTATTTTATAAAAAAATAGAAAAATAATTCATCACAATAATAATTATTTACAATAAACCGAAAAAGCTGCAAAATTCGATTTCTGAGGTTCATAGTTATTTATAGAAATATTCAAATAGATAAAACACATTTTCAAACTTAGTTTAATACATAATACTACTTATTGAAAATATTAAAAAAATATTAGAATAAAACGGGTGAGTTTTGACATTTGGACCTCGTTGATATAAGTACTATATCTAGAAACTTCTCAAAATTTTAATTAAATAACCGTAAACATGATTAATGTAATTTCTTTTTTTTTAAATCTTCTAAATTGTATAAAAATATAAAAATACAAGTCAAAATATCAATAAAATCCGAAGCCATGAAGTCGCTACCTAAATTTTTCGCACCTCAAACCCAACCATATGAAATCTGAATTGAGCAAACTCATTCTTAAAATTAGTATTATTTAATTATCTACAAAATAACACTGATTTCGCTAAAATCAAAGTTAATATGAAAAATACGGATTTCAGATACATATTGGTATAATGTATAATGTAACGTAGCTTATATTATTATTTAATATCTTAATACTCTATTCTTAAATTAAAATTAATATTATTTAATTAAATTAAATTATTTATTAATTATTATTTTATTTTTATATTAAGTAATTAATTTAGTAATTAGTTATATAATTTAATTACTTAATTAACCATTTAATTACTTAATTAATTATTTAACTATAATATATATTTATTTATTTAATTATCGCTTAAAGTAATTAATTTAATTTAATTAATTATTTAATTTATTTTATCTTCTTTTCTCTCTCCTCCCATTCCTTTCTCTTCCCTGTTTCCCCTTATTCCTCACACCCTTTTGCACCCAACGCCACCGTCTCCTTCCTCTTCTCCTCCGTCGTCCAACTGCCAGCTGTTAGGCTGGTAGGCTGTGAAAATCCCGAACACCGAACATGGATTAAAATACAAATCTTTCTAGAGTCTGGGCTTAATGTCAAAATCTGTACTTGTCCAGTGATCAAAAATTTCGAATAAGAAGCCCTTTGCATAGTTCTCGTCGATAGCTTTCCAACGAGTCTAAGAACGCGAAAATCTGACTTCGGAAGCCCGAGTTACGACTATTTTTGCGAAGAGGGGTATAGGTTATATTCGGACCCAAACCAAGATCCGAACCTAAATACCCCTTCACATTTAAAACCCCAAATGAGACCCCCCCCCTCACTGTAAAAATGCCCAAAATGGGTCCAGCCTCTTCCTCCTCGCCGGATCTCCATCGGAGCTCGCCGGAACGCTTCGGATTGACGATCCAAGATCGCTTACGTGTAGAGGAGAGCGAGGCCAATCTCGGGGATGTCTCCATCTCACGATCTGAGCGCCAATCACGACGTTTTGCACGGGAGGAGATTACGAGGTGACGGGAAAAATCTAAGGTATGATTCTCCCTCTTGCTGCGGCTTCCACTCGATTTCGATCTATTTATTTGCTCCATTAGAGCCTTTGTGATTTTGATGGCACGGGTTGTGTTGTGATTTCAATCTAGTAATCCCAATCCTATTCATTTACTCTTAATCCCTGCTCTCCCTTCTGTCCAATATATAACCAATTGTGAAGAGACACGATCAAGATTGATCTATGTGAACTTGAGAGAGAGCAAGAGTCGATCTGGTGCGTTTTTTTGTTGAGCTCTCATTAGAACTCCTTTTTGCTTCATGGTGGATAATGCTTCGGATGTAAAGTTTCACTACAGTCCGGTGGCTCGAAGGGGACAGTCGAGGACCGTCCTTTTTGTAGCAATAACCGTCCCTTCTGCTCAGAGGGGACGGTCGACGGACCGTCCCTTCTGCACCGTCTCATTTGAGTAGATGGGACGGTTCTCACGAACGTCTCTTTTAATGAATCATTAGGGACGGTTGAAATCGTCCCTTTAATAATTAACATTGGGGATGGTTACAACTGTCCCTAGTACCACGAATAGTAGGGACGATTGTAACCGTCCTCAATGCTCAAACATTTTACGACGGGCACAGAAGACATGTGGGGACGGTTGTTGCAACCGTCCCTAATGGTCAACCATTTTGCAACGGGCACAGAAGACCTGCGGGGACGGTTTACACCGTCCCCATTAGGTCTTTGGGCCGATGTAAACCATTGGGGACGGTCGGAACCATCCCGCTTGAGAAGCAGAGGGGACGGTTTTGACCGTCCCATCTAGTTTGGGGTCTATAGCGACGCCAACAGAAGCGTATAGGAGACGGTTGAAACCGTCCCATCTAGTATGGGGTAAATGGAGACGCCAACAGAAGCGTATACGGGACAGTTGTAACCGTCCCATATAGTCAGTCTATAGCGACACCCACAGAAGTATATAGGGGACAGTTGTAACCGTCCCATCTAGAGTGGGGTCTATAGCAACGCCAACAGAAGAGTATAGGGGACGGTTGTAACCGTCCCCATTAATCTTTGAGCTATCCTCAAAAGGGGGACGTTTCTGTATCACCATAGGGGACGGTTATAACCTCCTCAATAACCCCTAACTGGAAAAAATACTAGATTCATGGTGTTTTCTTCCCTCTCCATCTGCGAAATCAAATAACACATTCCATAAACTCAAAATTCAAGATATAAATAAGACACTTTATAGTTACAAAGAGAATGTTTGTCAATACTACATAGTCTTAGGCACTACTAGAAATATTACAATAAAATGTTCAAAAAAAACTAAAATTTACTACAAGCATTATTATCTATTCCGATCCTTCACTCTCGTCGCTCTCGTCGCTCTCCTCCTCACTCTCCTCATCGTCGTCGAGACGTCTTGGTTGTACAGGTGGTGTGGCTTGACTTTGAAGACGGCTTATAAAGGACATGACATTCGCCATTTCCAAACGCATCTTCGCTATCTCTTGATCTTGTGCAGACATCTTTGTCTTTACCTCCTGCAGCTCCCTCTCCATCTCTCTTTCTCTGTGGCTCCCTTGCGAGGAAGAATGCGACCCACTTGCACCACCCATTCCATACCATGCACAGATCGTTTCTCCACGTCCTCCGCAACGGATGCGTCCACTGTGTTCCGGACCAGTGGCTTGACGGAATGCATCATCGGTCGATAACGGGGGTTGGCTCGTCCCCATGCTGTCTAGCGAGGAGGTGGTAGAGAGCCTAACCATTTCTTCCTGCATGTATAAAAATTATAAATATTGTCAATATAATAACTTAAGTCACTATATAAATTAAAAATAAATATTACTTACATGAATTGGTGCGTAGGCGTCATCAACCCACTGCACTTCTCCTCCTAAATCCCGGTTCTTGGACCCAGCAAAAACCTCTATGCGGGTCATTTCTCGTTCGTTATCCCTCAACTAAAAAAACATAAGAGAAGTTTTTAAAATAAATTTTACACTCAAACTTAATAATTCTAGAAATATTTTAAATACTTACAAAGTTATCCTTCAATTGGTTGGTGTTCTTTCTTCCCATCTTATAGGTGGACGAAAGCCTTTGGATCGATTAGCTGTATTTTTGATAGAAATAGACTGAAATTAAACAACATTAGTATAAGAATAAAACAAATAAAAAGTAAACAATGTACGTACCACGAATTCCTCACTGGATCAAAAATTAATCAACTCCCTCCATTGTTCTGGTGTAACACCAGGTGGGACGTTCTGCACAAGCTGCTCATATGGAATCTGGGGGTTGTAATACTAAAGATGGAAAAATAAATATTGTTAATCTTAAATCTTCATAATTAAAAATAAAAAAATCTTTGTACCTTCGCCTTTATGCGTCCTTTGTATCGACGCAACAACTAAGCAGCATGTAAGAGAATCTGAGAATCGACATGGGCATTTCGTTCCCATGTAAAGACATCCTTATACAACAAATATAATAAACATTAGTATAATAACTTAACAAAAAATGATTTTTTGATTTTAAAATACCTCCAAATCAGAAAATATGGCAGCCTTGACAGCATAAGGAAGCTGCTGAAAGTCGTGGGTAGTGATGGGGACGCACGCACAAACAACCTGGCCAAGGTAGCTCTGAAACTCCGTAGAGTTCTCTCCAACCGCATCTCCGCCAACAATACGCACATGCAACGTCTGCCCAGGTGCAAGACGATCCAAAAATCTACACTAAGATGGTCCACGTCGTCTCGGGGCACCTCCACTACTTGCATCAGAAGAACCTCCCTGTGGCTGCTGAGGAGGTTCGGGAACCTCCCGAATACGTCTAGGTCTAGGAGCCATCTCTGAAATTCAGAAGGAGTTATTTCAGAAAAATACATTTAGATAGATGACAATAAATTCAATTATTTGAAATTAAAAATAAAAAAAATTACCGGATATTGCTAGTTCCAACGTCGTTGTCTAATACTTCATGGAAAATATCACTGGAGTTATTTTGGTATGCAACGTCATTGTCTAGTGCATCTTCCTCTTCGTTTACATCGAAGAAATCTCTCGGTGTTGTTCTAATGGGTATAATCCATCCATTAACTGAGTTATCTGGAACATAAAAGACCTGTTCGACCTGACCGGCAAGCGCATACGGGTCATTGGTTTGTAACCGACCTGTTTGCTTTAAAGAGAGAACTCCATTTCTATCCTTCTTGTAACCTAATCCAACTCGAACCACATCGAACCAGATTCAATGAAATAGAACACACCTTGCATCATGTGTAAAACTGATTTCTAGTATATCAATAATCTCGCCATAGTATCTGTCAATTTCAGCATTGAGATCGACCTTCACTATTACTCCAGAAAGCTGTGATGCATTATTTTCACCAATTAATTTTTTTCGAAATCTAAATCCATTAACGATATAGCCGGAATGTGATACTACTAATGAGTATGGACTCCTGTGGATTATATCGAGATTCGTGCTCCACCGTTCATCTTTGGTAACTTTTAATAGTTCAATTTTATCCCCGAACCATTTCAGAAAGTTTGATTTGCTAGTGGTTGTTGACTGAAACTCTTCAAAGAAAGAATCAACCTCGTCTACTTGCATCAAAATATAATAATGAATAAGGTCTCTTTCATCGTCTGAAATACTACGACGGGTACTCTTTAGGATAGCTCGTCCATTTTGTTGAAAAATCCAAAGTTTGTTTGGATATTCTGTCCATAACTCACCATCATTATTTCGTTCGAACCGATCGAATCTAATACTCTTGCCATCATCCATATACATGTCACAAAATGTGATACATTCTTCACATAAATATCCCTCGGCAATGCACATGACCACATATCCGAGCTTTATTAAACACCATATTCTTTAATTTCCGTAGGTATCTTTCAATTGGATACATCCATCGATACTGCATAGGACCACATATCCGAGCTTCGCTAGCAAGATGAATAATTAGATATACTATTATATCAAAAAATGTAAGTGGAAAGAGCTGCTCCAGCTTACATAAAGTGATAACAATATCTGTCTCTAGTCTGAAAAACACTTCCGGATCTAAAGTCTTCGAACAAAGGACTTTAAAAAACTGACTGAGTTCAATCAGCGGCTGCAAAACATCAGGATGTACAACTCCTCTGATTGCCAACGAGAAATGAACTTGCATCAGTACATGACAATCATGACTTTTTAATGACGATATCTTTCTTTCCGCCATATTTATGCATCTGCTAATTTGAGAGGAGAATCCATCAGATACTCTAATTGATTTAATAAAATTGAGTATCTTATCTTTGTCAGCACTGGATAAAGTATACACTGCTTCGGGAATTATTACTTTGGAATTGTCTGACTCAATTGGATGTAATTCGGGTCGGATACCCAACTGTATTAGATCACGTCTTGCTCGCAAACTGTCTTTGGCAGTACTGGAAATATTCAAAATTGCAAGAATATTTTCCATAACATTCTTCTCTATGTGCATCACGTCCAAGTTATGACGGACCTGTAAAGTATGCCAATAGGGTAGCTCCTGAAAGAATATACTTTGTTTTCGCCATCCATCGGTTGCCTTCCTCTTAAATAATCGGCCTAGAGAGTAGTTGCCCAAATTTTTTTGTTCCATCCACATTGTCTTCCTGATCGGCAATTCAAACTTAACCGACGTCCAAACGACTGTCCATCAAATTTGTAATTATTTTCACTTCTTAACCATCTATGACTTACCGGTAAGAAACGACGGTGTCCCAAATAACAATGTTTCATACTCGCACTTAGCCATATCGAATGTGTTTTATCCATACAAACTGGACATGCGAGTTTACCTTTCGTACTCCATTCCGATAAATTGGCATATGCTGGAAAGTCATTAATTGTCCACAATAAAGAAGCACGCATTGTAAAGAATTCTTTCTTTACCGCGTCATACGTACTCACTGCAGAATTCCACAGAATCTTTAGTTCATCAATCAATGGTTGCATATATGTATCTATCGCATTACCTGGCCCCTTAGGATCAGGTATCAATAACGACATCATCATAAAGGAAGATGCCATTGACATCCATGGTGGCAGATTATATGTAACACGTATCACAGGCCAAATAGAGTAACTCGTACTCATATTTCCGAATGGATTAAAGACATCAGAAGCAAGACCCAATCGTACGTTTCTTACTTCTTTAGAAAATGATGGATACATTTCATCAAATTTGCTGCACTCCTCTATCTGATGGATGTCGCATAACACCGGTTACATCTTTCTTTTTCATATTAATGTGCCATATTATCATTCTAGTTGTTCTTCCATATGAATATAATCGATGTAATCGGGGAATCAAAGGAAAGAACCGTAAAATCTTCTCCGGTTTTTTCCTCTTCGAATCATTACAAATAGTCCTATATCTGCTACTTTTGCAGTCAGGACATGTATCTAAGTTTGAATAATCCTTCCAATATAATATGCAATCGTTCGGGCATGCGTCAATTTTCTCGTAGTTCAGTCCTGCACGAAATCTTGACTTAGCGTCCTTCCAGTCCTTTGAAAAGTTTTCTGGATTATTTAATAATGTCCTAATCAACTGTAAGACATCTGTCATCGTAACCGCTGTACACTGATTCTTCACTTTTATCTTAAACATCTCCAGAAGAAAACGTAATCGAGACATTTTGACTCATGAGCATAATGGCTTCTCTACATCTTGTATTTTTTCAAGTAAGGTATCCGGAAGCGAATCCATCATTTCATCAGTGATATGTTCTCGAATATTATCTACCATCTCAAATATAGCATCACGGTTATGTACATTAGAGACATCTCTTTCAGTATCAACATGGACATTACTATGTTCTTCTAAAATAACTCCTTGACCATGATATGTCCTATTCGTATAATGAAGTCAAAAACCATTTAATATCAAATGCTCGTAAACTATGGCTCGATTTTGGGTCAAAGTGTTTTTGCATCTTATGCAAGGACAATGTATCCTATCTCCTTCACCTCCTACAATATGATAGCGCGATTCATATCGAAATGTCCAGTCTAAGAATCTGATAACTCCTTTGTTATATGTCCGATAGTCATCGAATCTTTTTTTCATCCAACTTTTGTCCATTGCCTAAAGGTAAGATCTAAAGTTAATTCCAATAATGTTTGGTAAGTTTCAATAAATGTATGTTAGGTTATTTTTTTATCCTCTAAACTAAACTATTAAGCAATTAACTAATATTTCTTTGATCTAACTATGTTTTTAATCTAACTATATTTTTCTTCCTCTTAAGTAAACTATTTATCAATTTAAAAACTACATTACAATCATAAGCATCCATACAACCTCTACTTTACAAAGATTAAACTATACTTTAAAAAATCTATACAATCATAAGCAAGCATAATATATTAATAAATTACTAAAAAATTAAATAAAAAACTTACATCCAAATAAGATGACGAAATCAAGGCGGAGGGAGGTGGGCGACCGGGCGGAGGACGATGGACGGACGAAGACGGGCGGCGGTCGGGCGGGGCCTGAGGAGGAGGGCGATGGGGCTGAGTGGACGAGAGGGCGGAGGCGTAGGGTGGAGGAGGAGGGCAAGGGGACGAGAGGGCGGGGGCGGAGGGTGGAGGAGGAGGGCAAGGGGGCGAGAGGGCGGAGGCGGAGGGCGGAGGAGGAGGGCAAGAGGGCGACAGCGTTGCGGAGGAGGAGGAGTCCAGACTTCGAGTGGAGGAATGAGGGAGATGGATTCACCGGAGATGGGTATATGACCATCGGGGACGGTCGTTCAACCGTCCCTTTTAATAATAATCGAGGACGGTTATAAGTGGATCGTCCCTTCTGGTTGCAGATATTTCCACCAACGCACCAATAAGATTGGTTTTAGGGACGGTTACGCAACCGTCCCATAAAACCATCTATAAGGGACGGTTGTAACCGTCCCCTATAGTTTCGTATAAGCGACGACCACAATGCAGTAACGAGGACGGTTATGATCGTCCCCTACAGTCCCAAGTACCAACCTGGGGCTCTGCTCATACGGGACGATTATATAACCGTCCCTAAATGTCATATTAAAGGCGAAGGTCGTAATTGACCGTCGCTAGAACACTACAGAGGGGACGGTCAGCATACAACCGTCCCCTACAGTAGTATAGGGGAAGGTTGCTCTATGACCGTCCCCAATAACTGTCCCCAAAGACCGTCCAGTGTGTAGTGTTTCATGTATGCACTTCTGTGTAGAATGGAATCCTACAACCTGAACTCTCCATGCCTAATTTCGTTTACAACAAAAGAAATAAAAGAAGAAGATCTATATGAGATCTCCTACTATTGGATGTTTCTTTTTACATAGAAGTGGGAGTGGTGGGTCTCATTTATGATAACCATCTAATTAGGAGGGTTTTCAAGCCCCTGTAGACATAGGAAGTGTTGAGCCATCAAGTCTATGAAAGTGTTGGCATTAACGTTTTTTTATTTATTCTAGTCATGAGACATCAAGTCAACGGATATCAGTGTAAAATGAGATAATCGAGATGTTGAGTCAGGAATAAATATGCTGGTTGTGCAGGTTGTCTTCGATGCAGCCTTGTATTACTGTAGTGAACTTATAAGTTTATACTCAATGACTATACTCTTGAATACAAATCCCAAACAAGTAGACCCAAGGGTTAACATTCCCTTAAGCATTCTCCCCAGATTTTTACAGGATGTGGCTAACCCATATCTGGGTTCTAACAATAGATTTCAATTGGTTACATGTGTATGAAATGATTGATTATATGACTTCATACTTAGAACCATATCGATATCCAAGTCCCAACTAAAACTAAAACCACATAAAGATGTTACAGGAGAGTTTCTTGGAATGAAGTGTCTGATTTATATGAATTTATACTTAGAAACACATCAATATCAAGGAACATGGGGCATCTAGAAACACAACTCCACATCAGGCTCACTACCATGTCCAATCGAGAGACATGTCTCTTGGTTGCTAGTCATTTCCATAAAGAGCTTGGGAAAAGTTTTGGATTCTAGTACTCAAGAGACAACACTTGTGCTACATACATTTGGGGCCATCCCCAAATCTCAAGGTCAAATGTATAAGCTTCGACATGGTCTCAAATAAGTATGAGTTCAAACATGTGTTGCACAGTTGAATGTACAAGGGGATCAAAGATCGGTCATCCCTTACCCACTCCAAGATGAGATGGATAGTTCAGAATAAAGATCTGATCAAATTGCAATAGGATGTTGCCAAGGAGAAAGCATTTCATGAATTGATCTTTATGCTAACTGACTCATGCATCACACATAGCATCCTCTTACAGTGGTCCTAATAAGAGTTGATTGCATAACTTGAATGTTGGGATCTATATTACATTGGTCAATATCGAATATTCAATAGAAGAGAAGAACATGCATTCATATTTGTGACTTGTGGGTAGTGGAGTAGGTGTCTCTAAGGGAGGGGCATGCACCCTTGGAGCCCCGGATAGAAGCCTAGATGACCGTAATCCCATCTGCTATTGTAGCTGCGATGGTTGGGGGACATGTTGCTTGGCACACCGAGGTGCTAATCTGACGGTGTTAGCCTCAGCACTTGCGTGCTTTAGCCTGGTGCTCGAGCGTGGGCGAAGTAGTCATGGCTGATTTACTAGTGCTTCGCTTGTCACTTAGAGTTAACACTCGTGTACAACCCAATGTAGGCCACATTGGTCGGTATTCCGAGTGGGAGCGCTAAGAGCGGAGTTCCGAGAAATATGGTTAATGAAGTTGGGAACAAGATATCAGTCTCCTGTGCATAAGGAGGATTGGGTTAGTCGCGATGATTCGTGGGTTGTAATCTAATTTGTGAATCGGAAGTACAATTGCGAAGTGGAGCTAAGTGGACGTGTTGGGAACTTAGTTAGGATGCATTGTAGCCCACCGCATGCTTACGGAGGCACCCCAACCTTAAGGTGTTTTCTTTTACCTTAGAGTCATAGTGCGAGGTCTCATCCAGACTAAGACCACAGACTATCCACAAAGCTTGGTTACTCATATCCATATCCAGATCACAATAATAATAATAATGTAATTCATTGTGAGATCAATTATCTAGTTGTTCTTTTGCACACATTTAATTATATCTTGCTTATTACTGTATAGTTGTTTAAATCGTATTGAGCAACTTTTCTCATAACGTACCTACGTATGGATTCGCAGGTTCGCATCAGTGAGCAGCCTTGGAGTCAACTTTTTGTGCAGATTCGCGACTCTTTCTTGTAGTACAATTAATACTAGTTTTACTGTCTTCTTTACTTATAGTTCCTTTTGAGAGACATGACATGTATAATGTATATTGAGACACATTTATTTCATGCATACATGTATATTTTGTGGACATAGATGGACATTGCAATGTAATGGATGGAAATGGAAAATGGAATGGGGATGTAAACAAATCATGAATGAAAAGCAAGTTTTAAATTCCATTGTTTTGTGTTATTTTCTCCTGCTTTTGTGAATGTCAAATATTCGAATGTGGAATGTATATGTGTGGCATGGTTTGCCGAGTACCCGGATCCTAGAGGGGGGCGGGCGTGACATAGGCTAATGAACTCCGGTCACCACATCCGCTGGCGGTGATAGGAGCCACATCCTTGGCCTCCACATAGCTTGTCCCCTTTAAATACCTAGCCCTTCTTTGATGAGTCGTTGATCAACTGGGATTAAGTATGCAAATATATCAATGGTTTTTGCTACCCCTATTAATTGTCTAAGTCAACGAGAAAAAATAATAAACCACTCGAGAAGAATCAATCAATGAAAAGTGTAAGTAGTCTTCGCTATTTAATTTACCTAGTATAATGACCATGGTCGGACACAAGGAGCACGATTGAAAAACTAGGCAGTCAAATTTCAAAAATAATGAATTTTTAGTGGTTTTTGATTTTTCAATATTTTTATTTTCAAATAAGGGACAATATGCACAAGGGAAGCAGTACACACACCACACTTTTTTGTATTTTTTCAAAATATCTAAAAATGTCAAAAATGCAAAGAAAATATTCTTGAATTTTATAGGTTTTAAAAATATATTTGGTAATTTCTCGAAGTTTTTCTGGTATTTTTGTGATTTTATAAAAATCAAATAGTGGAAAAAATAACAAACAATGTACAACCTAGAGTAATTTGCAATTAAAATTATTTGAAGTGCCCAAAACTCCTGAAAATTATTTTTATGCTGAACTATAGACAAATATCTACACATAGGAACTAAAATCACTATTTTTTATTTTTACAAAATTGTCTACAATTTTTCTAAGATTTTTAGTATTTTCAATTTTTTTAGTTTTATAAATGGTTAATGCGTTAAAATTTGACAGAAAATAAAAGTCAGTAAAATACACCTAATCTATTTTTTGGAATTATTCAAACAATATTTGATTTTTAATGGTTTTTTAAATTTCAGGCAGAGAGAGGGACACAATTTTTAAGTTTTGAATAAATTAAATGATAATAAAATGCAATGAAAATTCTATGATAGAAAGATACACACATCAAGAGCATAACATGTTTTTTTGGAAAATTTATTGACTAACAAAAATTCAATAAAAAAGCAAGTAAAATAAAGGTCTGGAAGTCAGGGACTAGTTTGCAAATTGTTTATTGTTTCTGCATTCAATTATAATAAAAAATAAACTTGCGGGTGGCAGATGTAAATTACCCATAAAGGACTTGCAGTGCACGTGACCTGATATGGGTCGGGGTTTTCTTACGTTTTGTAAATCTTCCAGGGGCGAGGATGCAATATTTCCAAATTTTTTATTGTACCCCTCAAGGTTTTTCTGTTGAAGTTCTTTGTTTCTTCTCAAGCAAAATGGGGATGGGGTCTACCGCTGCCCCTCTCTTCCTTCACGTGCCTCGCGCAGCGGCTGGAGGCTCTGGCTGGGGCGATGGGCGGCGCGCCTGCCAGGTGTCGGCAGTACGAAGAGCGCGGTCTCGCACCGAGGGCCGGAGGTGGGCGGTTGGCGCGACCGTGCTGGGCGGTGTCACACGGAGGCGGGGTGGTGTACGTTGGCGATCCAGGGACAATGAAGAGAGTCGTGAGCGCGACGGGGAGATACACGCCCCGCGGTGGATGGTGGCGCACGCTGGCGATCGGGGGACGACGGCCACACAACTCCAACTGCAGGCGGTGTCGCTGTGTGAATGGACGCAGTGGCACGACTGGGCAGCTGCGCAGCCGGTGGCGAGGCAGTGGCGCCGCTATAGGGTTGTCGGCGACATGAAGTGCGAGGAGGAGGTGGGGCTATGGTCGTGCCTCATGTGTGTGTTTTATAATTTTTTTAATTTTTTGTAAACAGAAATGAATAAAAGACATTTTTTATTCTTTTTATAGAAACAGAAGCTGTAAATGGTATTTTTATTTTTTGTTCTTTTTTATTTTATCCTACAAAATAAATGTTAGATAAGAAGGAATACATTTTTTGTTTTTAATTTTTTTATTATTTCTTTATACAAAAATGAGGATGCGAGCAATCAAATAAAATTCAAATGCAGAAGATCGTGATGCGCTTAAGGATCTTACCATATCGTTCATATATATTCACAGGTGCCCATTCTCTGACAATCAGTCTATCTCTTTATGAATGCATGGGCATCTGCAACGAGCGTAGGCCACCAAAGGTTGTATTGAAGCACCTTTAATGATGTCCTCTTCCCCAAATGGTGCCCTTCAACTTCTAATCAATGGCAATATGTGAGGACAATATGTGTATGGGTGCAAGTACTGTAAGCATGGAACGCAAGGAGCACAAAAGACAGATTGGAAAAATTAATTCCAAAAAGTTTATTTAGTCTCTTTTTCATTGTAATTTTTGTGTATATTTTTAATTAATTATTTTATTTGGATTTTTTACATTTTTACATTGATTTTTATTTTTTTTCTAATTTTTATTTATTATTTAATTAATAATAAGAAACATAGATATAATATATGTATATAATATAGGTAATATGGATAATAAATATAAAATGAAGACAAAATTAGGAAAGTGCCCTAAGGTAAAATCCTTTTTATTTTTTAAGTAATAAAAATATTTTATGGATTTTTGATGAATACTCATTCATCACTCTTTATTCTCCTATTTTAGCTACAAAAACCTTTGCAAATACATGTAAATATGTGTAAATACAAATAATTACCAAAAGCATGCATTGTGTAAAAAGATATAATTAGCATGTTTTTGTGCAAAAATAAAAGAATAAAGAGTAAAAAGAAAAAGAGGGAAATATTTAGAATAAATATTGAGCAACCTAACCCAAGGGAGGGCTCAGCATGGGCCTGACCGCATAAAAGCCAAAGTAGAGGGAAATAGGAGCTCATGTGTACATACTTTTGTGAATAAATAAAATTATATTTTCCTCACCCAAAAATATGCTTGTATACATTTTGTATATATTTAGAAACTATTAAAAAACAAAATAAAAATTTAAAATTCCAAAAATGCCCTTTCACCATGTACATAGACCATCATCCTTTATTTATTTAACCCTATAAATAAATAAAATTATTTTCTAAACTTTTTGTAAATATTCTATGTTACATATTGTAAATACATAAACAAAACAAAAATCAAATAAAAATTACAAAATTAAAAATACAAAAATACATTGTATAGATACCATGTATATAAATGTATTCATCTATTTATTTCACCCTTGTGTATAAATAATTAAAATAAAATAAAAATACCATTTTGTTCTTTATTTTATGATGTAAATAAATAAAATATAAAATGGGCATAAAAATACATAAAAATAACAAATAAAAAAATCAAAAATTAAAATCTATATAGTGTACATATACCTATATATATAGCTACCCTATTTTTATTTCCAAAAATTAATTAAAAATCACCAAAAAATAGAAAAAAATAAAAGAAAAATATTTCATGTTTTGAGTTTTTCTTAAATCGGCCTTTTTCTACCTTAAATTAAATAAACAAAAAATTAAAAACGTGGCAGCTCCTGATTGGTCCACGGGGGATTGTTGACCCCGGTCAACTCCCCCGCGGACTCTTTCCTTTTGCGTCAACTCGCGCCCGACCCGACTTCGTCGATTTTTCCACGCGTCTCCAGCCTGTCGCCTCCGCAAACCCCGTGCCCGGATCCTTCGCCAATCATCCATCATCCTCGCCGGACCCTTCGCCGAAGGATCCACGCCTTCCATAGCCGTCTCCACCCAACCCTAATCGGCCCTGTCTCCATATATATCCCGACCTCCGCCGCCTTCGCGCCTCATCTTTGGCTCGCCACTTTCATTCCCGTGACCTCCAGAGCAATCACCGAGGTGACAGCTCGCATTTGCCCCTGTTGCAGTGAGGAGAGGGTGCTCCGACCATCGATCCGGCAGCTTCGCGCCGCCGTGCTCCGCCGCTTGCAGGAGCTCGAGCCTCAGGCCTTGACGCCCTTCAAGGCTACGACCGGGAGCTAGCTAAGCTCCAGCACAGTCTTCCGCACCACCCAGGTAGATCCTTTAGGCCATAGTTTAGCGTAAATTTCGATGTTTAGCTTACTGGTAGCGTAGCTCCGCCGCCGTCGCCAACCACCTCCGATCTCCCATCTGCCATTCCGACCCGACCATCATCTTCGCCAGACCTCTCCGCATCTTCTTCACCCATTCACCCAACACAGATCGCACAGGATCTGGGAATCGAGCTCCTCCGCCGACCACCTTCGCCGGAGCTCTCCATTCCGACGCACCATGCACCTTCACGCCGCCTAACCGGGTCGAGGCAATTTGCCCTCGACCCGTGAGTCTTCTGGTTTGCTTTTCAGGTCAAGACAAGGGTCATCTGAGACCCTTCGCCATCCAGTCAGGAGACCCGGCTCCGCCGCCTTCGCTCGAGCTCCTCGGAGCTCGGTGTGCTCGTCGGAGACCACCAGCAGACGCGGGAGCCTTCCGCGATTCTTCTCCGACCTCCAGAAGGCTCTCCAGAGGACCCTAGCGCACGCACGAGCCCGGCGAAGCTCGCCGGAGGAGTGTTCTTCCTGCATCCTCCTTCACCGTCCGATCATCCCCGCCGCTCCAGTCTCGATCCTGATCGTCCATCCACTGAGGAGCAGCAGCCGTTGATTATCTCGAGGGGCTGATCCGAACCGTCAGCACAGAGGAGAGAGGCCCCCAGCGCCTGAGCCGACCGATCACCCACGTGGCCACCTCTGCACCGTCGATCTGGCCCAAGAGCTGAAGAAGAAGAGCGCCACCCATCCAGAGCCGTCGGATCCTCCACGTGGCGCACATCAGGCCGTCGATAATAATAAAAGGAGTAAATTCATCTTAGGCCCCTTTGGTTGTTTTATTTCATTTTAGTCCTGTAATTTTTAAATTAAGTTGTTTACTTTCTGGGATATTTGCATTAAGGACCTCGTACTTACTTTATTTGCACTTATACCCCTGTCTACGTGGACCACGTGCTTCGTCACGTGAACTTTATTGGGTTATTTGCAATATAAACCCTGTAGTTTTGGAAGTTACGGATTGGATAAAAAGTTTTCTTTATTTGCATTTATGCCCCTGTGCGTGATTTAATTCCCCATGTGCGATATTTTTTGGGCTATTTGCAAATAAGCCCCTGGACTTTTGGTACTTGTTACCAATAAGCCCTCGGAACTTATTTTTCTTACATTTGGGTCCCTGAGTGCCCCAGACACGCGCCTCGCGCGTGATTTATTGGGTATTTTGCACCAGACCCCCCAGAACTTTTGGGTATTTGCACTTTGGTCCCTGTGCACAGTGCCCCTCCTTTGTTTTTGAATAAAATATCAAATCACCTCCAAATTCGATGAAAATTTGACACATGGCTCCTGCCATGGTGTAGAATTTTTGTGAATTTTTGAGGACATTTTTGATTTCATTTGCTATTTTTAAAAATTCAAAAACCCTTATTTTTGCTACTGTTTAGAGTCAAAAACCCCAAAAAAATATCAAAACCCTTTTAAAAATTCCATAAAAATTAGTTACTATTTATTTTGTGTTCCTTGATTTTCTAGCCAATTTTGGTTATTTTTCATTGAGTAAAAACCCTAAAAATCTAAAAACACCTCAAAACTCATAAAAATCACAATAAATAATTCAAAAACCCAAAAACAATAATTTTGGTGCTCAAATTTTCCTTGTTTTCTCTAGTATACAGGAAAATTACCTCCAGGTCCCTTTGAGATCCTTAGATATTTTATCTTTGGGTTTTGGGCCTTGCTGGACAGTACCCTTTGTTTTTAGCACTGTTTGATTTTTAGAAAATAAAATACACCTTATAAAAATCCTAAAAATTCACCAAAAACACTTAAAAACCTAAAAAAACATAAAAATAATTTTTCTTGAATTTTTGCTTGATCTTTGATGCTTTAAATAAATTGCTCAAGTGTGCTTGTTTTTGCTTTTCTCATTTTCTTCATATATTAAAAATTTCCAAAAAAATCTAAAAATCATTAAAAAACACTAAAAATATTTTCTCTGTATTTTATCTCATTTTGACTACATCGTAGGCCGCAAGGCCAATCTGTGCTCCTTGTGTTCGACCCTGGGTGCTATACGAGGTTAATCTCATAGCTAGGACCGCTCTCTTTGTGCTCGATTAGTTTTACATGTTCTGAGTGGTTGATTTTTCTTGATATACTTAGCCCGAGTGATTGAGGTCGCGACGACCTTTATTTCTGCACCTTTACCTTAGTCGTTCGGGCGGTTATCAGAATGGCGCCGTTGCCGGGGAGCACGGCTTTGTAGTCATTTTTCCATATTGTCTCTCTATATTATCATTGTTCTCTGACACTCTCTCTCTTTGATTTTTGTGCGAGGTACTGCGTGGACAACTTGGAGTTTATTTTTGAGGACCCGCATAGGAAGAAGAGCAGGGAGAGGAAGAAGAAGAATTTTATTTTGAGAGAGAACAATATTGTTTGTAATAATTTAGAACTTGGACATTTGTGGACACTTGTAACTTAGCGGGTCTGTTTCGCCGAGTACCGGTGTGCTCGGGGGACCCATTTGGATTTTCGCGGCTTTTTCTACGGTTTTGATAGCTAGCTGCCTTTTCCTGTGTTTACGCGGTTTTTCTCGAGCCCCTAGATTTAGGAATTTCTCTTGCTTGTGCCGTAATTAGTAGGGTCCCCACACTTAATTGCTTATCTGTTCCTATAGATCGTTAATTGGACCTACTAATAATAAATAATAAAAATAACTTGATCGCTTTCCTGAGAGCCTACGCGCCGCGAGCCTGCCCCGGAAGCGCTACTCCTGAACTCGACCTGTCGAGAAGAGGAGGGGTGGGCCAAGACCGGACTCTTTGGCTTGGAGGACCGTGATCGGTTAGACGGTTCTTGCGATAGAAATTTGCTCATCTAGGACTCGGTTTTTCCTCGCTGCACCATTTAGGTAGTTTTATTCTGTCTTTAAATTCTGCGCGGATCACTTGCATGTAGAGTGCTGGAGACAAGGTACGCATTTCTTTCTCTGCATGCATCATTGATTTCTTCGCGCATCGGCTTTTTCGTTTTCTCCCTCTGTTTTTGGCTTAATCATCAGGAGAATCGGAAAATTCGTTAGGCCGCTTGTATTTATTTTGAAAAAAATTAAAAAGAAAAACAAAAAAAAATTGGGACTGGATAACACTATTGACCCTAAAAGACACTTCACCTAAAAAAAATTGTCTTGGGGAGAGCAACCCCCTCATTGTTTGGTTTGATTGTGCGAGAGAGTGACCCGAACACTAGGTAAAGCCCTCCGGTGCTCATCTCGACTGATTACCGACCCTTCTGTGCGGGACAGTCGGTTGAGAGAGTATCGGGTATCCCAGCAGGTCACGTAATCGCTCTGATATTCTGTGTGTTCACCCAATAAAATTGACAAGATAAATTGACCGAGCTTTCACGGTCTTCAGATTGTGTTGCGTTGGTGAACCGGGGGTTTGCTTTGCGATCATATTTTCTCCAGATCCCATCCGCCCAACTCGCCAGATCAAGATGATGGGTAGACGATCTCTTAGGCAGCCTCTGGCTGCACCGCTTTCAGGCGCGTCTACTTCACCATCTAGGTTGGCCCGTGAGAGTCGAGACCAGCTCTCCGGGACCGAGTTCGATTCCACCCTGTTCCCCCTCGATCCCCTTTCTTTTGCCACTGAGAGACATGAGCCCGAGGAAAGACGAATTAATTTGACAGAACCTGAGTTGGGCTCATCTGATTTTGCAGACGTCACTATGGCCGGAGCCGGCAGTTCAGATGATCGCCAACCCGAACATTTTGTATTAGACCAGGGAGCGATCAACTCCACCCTGATCACATCATTAGAGACAGTACAACAGCAGCTACGCGATCAGGGAGCTTTTATGATTGAGATGAGAAGGGAGTTGGAGCGACTCCGAGCAGAGCGAGACGAGCCGAGCGAGCCTGAGGACATTCCTGATGCTGATGCAGAGGCAGCAGCCGCAGCAGCCGCAGCAGCGGCTGCCGCAGCGGCAGCCGCCGCCGGAGCAGGACCACCTAGAACGATGCGGGAGTTACATAACCTCGGATCTACACTGATGCACCATTGGGTGGTGGTACCTGCTATCGTGGGGGATTTCAAGTTCCCTCCGAATACCCTGCAGATGCTTCCTCATTTTCACGGACTTGCCACCGAGGAGCCCCACCTCCATCTCCAGGAGTTTTTGATGATCTGCAGCACTGTCCACGACCGTCATGTGGACCAGGATACGATTCGGATGATGGCCTTCCCTTTTTCACTGGCAGATAGAGCAGCCGCCTGGCTGAAGCATTTAGGGAAGTTTGTTTACACCTGGGATCAGCTCCGCACCGAGTACTTGAACAAGTACTATCCACTCGGGCGGACGAATGCAGCGAGGGCCCTGATTAACAACTTCTCCATGCTCCCTAACGAGCAGTTTCACGAGGCATGGGAGAGGTTCAGAGAGCTTCTGGATAGATGCCCACACCACGACATTTCCAAGCCGAACCTAGTTCAGAGCTTCTTTAGTGGGATGACGCCAGAGCTTCAGGGTCTGGTGAATGCTTCTTGCGGCGGGTCCTACTTTGCCAAGGACCACAACCAAGTCTGGGCCATCTACGAAGAGATGGCCGAAAATTACATGGTGATGTCCCAGACTCGGTTGTACACACAGAGATCTCAGTAGCCGCCAGGACCCGTGCAGTACCAGCGGATAGCACGGGTTGATGCAGGTCCATCCAGTTCGTCCGCAGTTGCAGCCGCACAGGCAGAGTCGGCCGCTGCGGATATGGGGATTATCAGCGAGAAGTTGGACCGCATGGAAATAATAGAGAAGAAGCAGTGCCAGGGCATAACTCAGATGGAGCAAATGGTACAAACTCTGAGCGACGTGAAGACCCATCTCTTGTGTCTTCAGGAGGCACAGACGGCTTCTCAGCCCCGTCTTCAGTCGCGAGGCGATTCCGGTGGCAGCCGCAGCTCGTCCCAGCGCTCCAGCTCCTTGCAGCAGCCTAGACAAGTTCACCTTGTACAGGCGGAGCCGTACCAGCAGCAGCAGCCCTCTTACCAGTCACCACCATCTCCAGACTTGCAGATGGTGGTATATCAGCCGGATCAGCCTCTAGCAGTACTGCCGCCAGACCCCTTCGATGCAGAGCCGTTGATGGATGTCAACGGGATTTGTTATGACCGTCCCCAACCTGGGATCCGACGAGACCATCCCGGATTCAGGTGGGGGAATGGGGGTAACCAGTCCCAACAGCAGCCAGCCGGTCAGGGAGGGCAGTACTCCCAGCAGAGAGATCACCAGCAGCACCCAGCATACCAGCCCCCAGCATACCAGCCACACCAGCCATCATCCTTCGTACCTCGTCCCTACTAGCAGCAGGGACAGAATTGGAGACGTAAGCAGCAGGCTCACCAGCAGCAGCATCCTTCCTCTTACCCCTCTCAGCTGCAGCAGAACCAGGTCCAGCAGCCTCATTACCAGAGAGGCAACCCGTCAGGCTCCCATGAGAGCCCCACCTTGGATGATCTAGCCCGCATCTTCACAGAGCAGCAGGCTACATTTAGACGGGAGATGGACGAGTTCCGCCAGGAGATGCGGGACCTGATGAGAGGGAAGGCCGCCATCCCTGCACAGATCGAGCCTAATCCGAATAATTTGAAGAGGAAGTCTGAGCAGGTAGTTCACACTGAGCCTACCACTCCTAGTAACTCATTTGATGATATGTCGTCGGATCTATTTGATGCTGATTTTGTTACACTTAGGAGCGGTAGAAGACCAGCAGGCGGCGCCTCATCTGAGCGACAACGCGAGGATTCATCTAGAGCGCCAGATGAGGAAGAGGAGAGCGGTACTGAAGCCGCACATGATGATGACGGTGGTACTGAAGCCACCCGAGATGCTGATTCCACCGGCGGTACTGAGGCCGCCGCTTCACCATATCGAGGAGGTGGTACTGACGCCACCAGCAGAGCCGAGCCAGCCCGCGGTACTGAGGCCGCAAGACGTCTAGTTGTAGAGCCAACTAGAGGTGGTACTGAGGCCACCAATATTCATTCTGATAGAGATGTTGTCTTTCCTCGTATGAATGTATCTCAGGACTCGATTTTGAATAAAGGAAAAGGTTTAGTTTCTTCTGATCCCACTGTGGTGAATGATGTATGTGAGGATCCGATCATCAAACCGTCTAGGCCTATTCCTAGTCCTTCATCTGAGAAGGACCCTGTGATCCCCTTTCCTAGAGCCCTTGAGTTGGGGAAGGGGAAGAAAAGAGAAAAAGATACAAAAAAGAGAGATCAGGAGGAGTTCAGCCAGAGCATGATAGACCGATTTCACATCCAGCTGACCCTCCATGAGGCTTTGCAACACATCCCTCTTCTTCAGCGATCCTTGAGAGACAGAACCACAGTCAGGAGGAAGAAGAGGAACAAAACCGCAGAGATTCATGTGTTGACAAAAGCCACGTGTTACGCGATCCAGAACCATCTGCCGACCAAGAGGCCAGATTTAGGAGCCCCATATGTCAGATGTCAGATTAGTGAGCAGAGGTTCAACCGTACTCTATTAGATAGCGGATCGTCGATCAACCTTCTTCCGGCAGCCCTTCTCAACCACTTAGAGTTGGGCACTCTTAGACAGAGCAGGACATACCTTCAGTTTGCTGATCGGTCTGTCAAGAGGCCAAAAGGGTTGTTGCGAGACGTTATCGTCACGATTCAGGGTTTGCAATTCCCCGTGGACTTCGTAGTACTGGACATGGAGACCCCTGACTCGTTGACCGATTCCCCCATCATCCTCGGTCGCCCGTTCTTGGCCACAGCCAAGGCAGTGACTGACCATGACAGTGGGAAGGTATTCTTTCGCGTCCAGGGCGAGAGTATACAAATAGAGACGGTTAAGGACCACAGAGCCAGAGGTAGATCCCGCTCAGAGGGCAGTACAGATTCAGAACATCTGACAGATACAGAGCCAGACATTCACCAGGACTGTGATTTTGTGATCACAGATGATGAGGCAGCTTGGGCAGACCCTGCAGCACAGACCATCCTCTCATATTCAGATACAGCTGATGCAGAGATGATAGCAGAGGATAGTCTGGAGAGCACAGCCCTGGTTCAGGATACTATTGAGTCAACAGAGTCGGACCTTGATCGCGACACGATTATCAGTGATGGTGGTACTGAGGCCACCCTGCTCTACGGTGGTACTGATGCCACCGCAGTTGATACAGATCCCTCGGATTCAGAATCTGATTGGGCAGATTGTGATGATCAGATGCCAGACCTGGATCCACCTGAGCCTATAGATGAGGAGGAGGTAGAGGTAGAGCAGATCAGAGACAATGCAGAGGACCCGCCTTCTCCAGATCCAGCTTGTGAGAGTTCTTTATCATTTTCCCAGGCAGATCTGGCAGAATTGTCAGCATACACACATCTTCTTCAGAAGCCAGATTTGCCAGCACCCAGCTGTCCAGAGCTAAAGCCGCTCCCTACTTCGCTGAAGTATCGATTCCTTGCGGGAGAGTCTGAGATGTACCCAGTCATCATCTCTACCGATCTGACTGGAGAACAAGAATCCCGTCTGATGGGGGTTCTTGAAAAGAACCGCAAGGCAATTGGATGGAGCGTAGCAGATCTCCATGGGATTAGTCCCTCGTTGTGCTCCCACCATATCTATCTTGAGGAGGGGGCGAAGCCGTCGCGTGAGTTCCAGCGGCGACTGAACCCCAACCTGAGAGAGGTTGTGATGAAGGAAATATCCAAATGGTGGAGCGCAGATTTTATTTATCCCATTTCCGACTCCAAGTGGGTTAGCCCCTTGCATGTGGTGCCCAAGAAGACGGGCATCACGACTGTGATCAGTGAGTCGGGAGAGGAGATTGCTACACGAGTACCCACCTCTTGGCGGGTCTGCGTTGACTACAGGAGACTCAACCAGGCTACCAAGAAGGACCATTTCCCCCTGCCTTTTATTGATCAGATCATAGAGAGACTGGCAGGGAAGAGCCATTATTGCTTCCTGGATGGGTACTCGGGCTACAATCAGGTGGCCATCGCTCCTGAGGATCAGGAGAAGACCACCTTTACCTGTCCCTTCGGTACATACGCCTTTCGACGCATGCCATTTGGGCTATGCAACGCCCCTGCGACTTTTCAGAGGTGCATGTTGTCGATCTTTTCGGACATGGTAGGGGAGTGTTTGGAGGTCTTCATGGACGACTTCTCGGTTTACGGCGACGGATTCGATTCCTGTCTTGACTGCCTAGACCGAGTGCTCCAGCGATGTATTGCTACCCGCTTGGTTCTGTCTTGGGAGAAGAGTCACTTCATGGTGACTCAAGGGACGGTGCTTGGCCACATCATCTCCAACCGGGGCATGGAGGTTGATTGATGAATACCCATTCATCACTCTTTATTCTTCTATTTTAGCTACAAAAACCTTTGCAAATACATGTAGATATGTGTAAATACAAATAATTACCAAAAGCATGCATTGTGTAAAAACCTATAATTAGCATGTTTTTGTGCACAAAATAAAAGAATAAAGAGCAAAAAGAAAAAGAGGGAAATATTTAGAATAAATATTGAGCAACCTAACCCAAGGGAGGGCTCAGCATGGGCCTGACCGCATAAAAGCCAAAGTAGAGGGAGATAGGAGCTCATGTGTACATATTTGTAAATAAATTAAACTATATATTTTCCTCACCCAAAAAGAAGCTTGTACATATTGTATATATTCTATTAAAAACAAAATAAAAAGATAAAAATCAAAAAGACAAAAATACCCCTTCACCTTGTGTATAAACCACACTCTTGTATTTATTTAACCCTATAAATAAATTCAATTATTTTCCAAAATTTTTGTAAATATTCTTTGTTACATGTTGTAAATAAAATAAATAAAAAGAAACAAAACAAAAATCAAATAAAAATCACAAAATCAAAAATACAAAAAATACATTGTATTAATACCATGTATATAAATGTATTCATTTATTTATTTCACCCTTGTATATAAGTAATAAAAATAAAATAAAAATATTCTTTTATTCTATATTTTATCTTGTAAATAAATAAAATACAAAATGAGCATAAAAACAAAAAAAAAAAAAAATAACAAATAAAAAATTCAAAAATAAAAATCCATATAGTGTATATATACCTATGTATATAGCTAACCTATTTTTATTTCCAAAAATTAATTAAAAATCACCAAAAAATAGAAAAAAATAAAAGAAAAATATTTCATGTTTTAAGTTTTTCCTAATTCGACCTATTTCTACCCTAAAAAAATAAAACAAAAATCGCACACACGTGGCCGCTCCTGATTGGGCCACGGGGGAATGTTGACCCCGGTCAACTCCCCCGCGCCTCTTTCCTTTTCTGGCCGTCGCGCGCCGCGCCTCCTTCCCCGATTTTTCCCACGCGCTCCAGCCTGTCTCCCACTCAACCCCCGCGCCCAAATTCTTCGCCGCACATCCCTCTCCCTCGCCGGATCCTCCGCCATCAAATCAAAGCTTTCCTTCGCCGTCCCCACTCAACCCTAGACGCCCCTGTCACTCTATATAGCCATCACCTCCGCCGCCCTCGCGCCGCATCTTTGGCCCTTCTCTTCCTTCCCCGTGACCTCCATTGGCTCCGCCTGAGTGACAGCGAGCGTTAGCCCTTGTTGCAGTGAGGCGAGGACGTGAATCCATCGATCCGGCGTAACCTCGCCGTCCTTGCTCCGCCGCCGCGTCGAGCACCGAGCTTCAGGCCTTGACGCCCTTCGAAGCTACGACCCGGAGATAGCCCATCTCCAGCCCAGTCTACTTCAGCCATCAGGTAACCTTAGATCTTTTTAATTTCTTCCAATTTTCGATTACGCCCAAATCCGACCTCCGACGCATCTTCCCGATTCCGACTATCTCACGCTACATCTCGCTCATCCGACCATCTCATCACCTTCACCGTGTCTCCACGCACCTTCTACGCCCGATCATTCAACCCAGATCGCACAGGATCTGGGATTCGAGCCCCCTCGCCGTCGCTTCGCCGGAGCTCGTTCGCCACGCACCACCGTCCACCGTCACGCCACCTAACCGGGTCGAGGCACTTTGCCCTCGACCCGCGAAGCTTCTTGACTATTTTTCAGGTCCAAAGGAGGTGTCTGAGCCTCCTTCCCAGTTCAGCCAGGAGCTTCGAGCAGCCAGGTCTCGCCGGAGCCCCTCCAGGGTTCGGTTGAGCTCTTGGCCACCACCAGCAGCTGCGGGATCGTCCAGCGGAGCTTCTCCGACCTTCAGGCGCAGCTGAGGAGGGGTGTAGCGCACACAGGAGACCGGCGAAGTTCGCCGGTGACGAGTTCTTCCACCACCCTCTCCGACCGTTAGATCAGCCGTGGCGCTCCAGATCTGATCCTAGCCATCCATCTGTGGAGGAGCAGCGACCGTTGATCCATCCGAGGAGCCCATCTGGGCCGTTGAGCAGCGAGGTTAAGCCACGACGTCTCTCAGCCGTCCGATTACACACGTGGGTGAACCTCGACCACCCGATCTGAGCTCGGTTGCCTTCGAAGAGCCACATCGCATCTGCACCGTCCGATCAACCACGTGGACGCACGCCAGCCGTCGGATCAGCCCAGCGCTTCCATAGTCAAGGGCGCGTTTGTTCTCCGCCGTCCGATCATCCACGCGTCATCATCTGGGCCGTCGCTATTAATAAAGGGGTAAATATCATAGGACCCCCTCTGTTTGTTTTATTTCTTTTTAATCCTGTAATTTTGAATTCTAGTTGTTTATTTTCTGGGTTATTTGCATCAAGGACCTCGCACGTTATTTTAATTGCAATTATACCCCTGCCAGTAGAGACCCACGTGCTCGGGCACGTGTTTTGTTGGGTTATTTGCGATGTATGCCCTGCAGTTCTGGTTGTTATTTATTGAATAAAAGGTTTTGTTTATTTGCAAATATGCCCCTGTGAGCATTGATTATACGCATGTGCGAATTATTTTTGGGTAAATTGCATATAAGCCCCTGGACTTTTGGTACTTGTTACCAATAAGCCCTCGGAACTTATTTTTATCACATTTAGGTCCCTGTGTGCCCCAGACACGTGCTTGACACGTGACTTCTTGGGTATTTTGCACCAGGACCCCAGAACTTTTGGGTATTTGCACTTAGGTCCCTGTGCACAGTGCCCCACCTTTCTTTTTGAATAAAATATCAAACGACCTCCAAATCCAATGAAATTTTGACACATGGCTCCTGCCATGGTGTAGGAATTTCTATGATTTTTGGAGACATTTCTGATTTCATTTATTATTTTTAAAAATTCAAAAACCCTTATTTTCGCCACTGTTTGACTTTAAAAATACCAAAAAAATATAAAAACTCCACCAAAAATTCTAAAAAAATTAGACATTGTTGTTTACTGGTTGCTTGATTTTCTAGCCAAGTTTGGCTACTTTTCATCCTTTAAAAACCCTAAAAATTGAAAAACCCCTAAAAACTCATAAAAATTGTAATAAATAAATTAAAAATCCAAAAATAATAATTAGGGTGCCTAAATTTTCCTTATTCTTTCTAGAATATAGGAAAAATACCTTTAGGGCTTTTTGAGATCCAAAATTATTTTATTTTGTGGTCTTAAGCCTTGCTGGACAGTACCCTATTTTTCTTGCATTGTTTGATTTTTAATAATTAATTTACCCATTAGAAAAATTCCAAAAATTCACCAAAAACAGTAAAAAACATTTAAAACTTAAAAATCAATTTTCCATAATTTTTGCATCATTTCTTGTGTGTTGTATAAATTGTTGAAGTTGCATTGCATTCATTTTATTCCATTTTCTCACTCATTAAAAAATCTAAAAAAAATTCAAAAACAAATAAAAACCCTAAAAAAGACTTTTTGGACTCTGACTGCATCGTAGGCCGCAAGGCCAATCTGTGCTCCTTGTGTTCGACCCTGGGAGCTATACCAGGTTAAATCCTATAGCAGGACCACGTCTCTGTATTTCATTGATTTTATTTTTATCTGTGGTTCAATTTTCTTGATTGACTCAGCCCGAGTGATTGAGGTCGCAACGACCTATTTATTTTCCACCTTTACCTCTGTCATTTGGGCGGCGATCAGAATGGCGCCGTTGCCGGGGAGCAAGGACGGCGAGGTTACGCCGGATCGATGGATTCACGTCCTCGCCTCACTGCAACAAGGGCTAACGCTCGCTGTCACTCAGGCGGAGCCAATGGAGGTCACGGGGAAGGAAGAGAAGGGCCAAAGATCCATCCCATTTGTGATACCTTCCCAGATGAGGCGATCCTTGCTATCGCCTCACTCCCGTGGTATGCCGATATTGTGAACTTTCTCGTTGCTGGGAAAGTCCCACAAGATTGGCCCAGGCAGAGGCTTGAGACCTTCCTTGCGAAGGCCAAGTCCTACCACTGGGAGGATCCCATCCTTTACCACGAAGGAGGGGATAGCATCTGGCGTCGGTGTATTCCTCAGGAGGAACATCATAGTGTCCTCACTTACTGCCACAAGCTTGAGGCAGGAGGACATCATTCTGGGAGGAGAACGGCACAGAAAGTGCTCCAATCCGGCTTGTGGTGGCCTACACTCTTCAAGGACTCTGATGAGTTCGTGAGGAGATGTACTGACTGTCAGAGGATGGGCACTTGTGGACAACGTGATATGATGCCGATGCAGCCCATTCACTTCTGTGAGGTTTTTGACGCATGGGGCATCGATTTCATGGGTCCATTCCCTAAGAGTCAGGGATTCGAGTACATTCTGTTGGCCGTAGATTATGTTAGTCGTTGGGTTGAGGCTATCCCCGCCCGAGCCGCAGATGCAAAGACAGTTTGCAAATTTTTGAAGAAGAACATCATCACGCGGTTCGGGGTTCCACGAGTTCTGATTTCTGATGGGGGGTCTCATTTCATCAACGACCAGGTGAAGGCACTTGCTAGAGAGTTCGGCATAGACCATCGTGTTGCCACACCATATCATCCACAGACGAATGGTCTAGCCGAAGTGTCGAATAGGGAGATCAAGAATATTTTGCAGAAAGTCGTCCGCCCTGACCGAAAGAATTGGTCACAGCTTTTGGACTCGGTCTTGTGGGCATATCGGACGTCTTTCAAGACTCCATTGGGTACATCTCCCTTTCGCCTCGTGTATGGCAAACCCTGTCACCTACCAGTTGAGCTGAGGCACAAGTCACTCTGGGCAGTTACAGACATATTGATGGATCCAAATGGTATAGGAAACCAAAGGAGGGCAGAGTTAGCCGCCTTGGAAGAGCTTAGAGATGCAGCTTTCTCAAACAGCCTACATTATAAGGAGAAAGTCAAAGAGTGGCATGATTCTCATATCAGCCACAAGCATTTTGAGATTGGACAGAAAGTATGGCTGTTTGATGCAAGGCTTAGATTATTTCCAGGGAAGCTACAGAGCAAATGGAAAGGACCCTATTTGGTCAGAAAGGTACACGATAACGGTAGCATTGATATATCTGAGTTATCTTCTGAGAGTACCTTTCGAGTGAACGGCCAGCGGCTCAAACCATTTCTAGATCATGAGCCGCGGGACGTTATTATTGCTGCTATTCATTTTGCGTGAGATGTGGTCTTTTGACTCACATCTTTTACATCTCACGCCTGATTTTCACTGTTCTTCCGCCTGTATAGATCCAGTTGTTCATACCATTCTATTCTTTAGTCCCACATCCCATCTCTCATCTTATGATTATGCTATACTTAGGGTGTACTTTACCCTAAGTATAGGGGGGATGTCGGACCTGTGAGTATTCTTTTCATTCTTTCTGCTCTTGTTTTTGCTGCCTATACTTAGGGATATTTTACCCTAAGTATAGGGGGGGCAGACTCTGTATATTCTTCACTCGGATTTCCCTTCATGTACAGCTTTCTATACTTAGGATTAGTTAATCCTAAGTATAGGGGGAAACCACCGAGTTCCTCTTATTCTATTCATTTATTCGTTCCTATTCACTTCCCTTTTACTAAGCACGAGTTATGTCTTCTTCATCGCTCTTGATCACTCTGAGGACATCGTTCGAGCTAAGTATAGGGGGGGTGTGTATATATTTCATATATACTTTAGCCATAACTCGTACTTTGTGTGAGTGTGTTAATAAATAAAATGGCTAAAAATCACAAAAAAATTAAAAATTTTTCATAAACCTCTTTTATTCTTGCACATACATAGCTAGTGTATAAAGTATTTTTGTAAAAATGATTTCAAAAATCTTTTGTGTAAAGCTTGTGTAAATATTTTTGTATCAAAATTATGTATATAGTACAAAATTTCTTTCAAAATGTTTTGAAAATCAAAAGTTTGCAAAAATCTTGTGTAAATGTGTGTAAATATCTTTTTGCAAAACTTGCACTTCATGCATCATTCATTCATGATTTCAAAACATTTGTCAAAAATTTTTTTGCATGATTGTAAAATATTTGTAAATAGCATCTTGTGTACATATATGTATATAGTTTTTCCTGGATGAGAGTTGACATTTAAACTGAGCCTGGAATTAAATTGAGAAATGGAGCTTGAATAAGATCTTAAATCACTTAACTTTAAGAGGAACCTTGTAGGACTTAGGGTTAAGGCTCTTCAGGTCCATAAGGACTTAATTCTTTGAGTCCACTAGGCTATGAGCATATGTCATCTTGATGAGCCTAAGTAGAGCACTTAACAACACACACATGACTCTCAGAGACAATGGCTTAACTTGCACCTGCACTTTACACATGGCTCTCCATGGATGAGGTGGTGAGGAGGCAGTTTCCTTTGGCTTGGGGTAGCATATGAGGGTAGTACTTCTAGGCGGAACCTCTCTTCTTCTTATAGTGAAGGAAGTGCACCTCAACTTGGTCTAGTGGTGTTGAAAGCTAAAGACAGAAGCTGTGGGTTGCAATAAAGCTTCAAAAGAGGGATAGTCTACTGGCTCAAGGGGAAATTTCTTATATATGCTGCACCATGTAGATATGTTGTACAGAAGTTGTTGAAAAAAAAAAAAAAAAAATGCAAAAAGAACTCCAAAAAAGTGGTGGGTCGGATTGAAAATTTAATAACCCCACCGGAGTGAAAAGCAAAAGCTTATGGTATCATGTTACATCTCATGAAGCTTGCAGCGGGAGACTTAGCTACACTGGCTAGGCTTCCAAAACTCTATACTTCTACCCCCTCTCCTTGAGCCGGTTGCACTTGAACTTAGAAGGGAATACCCCGCTTCTCGAGGAAAGAGTTGCTAGACCGAGGCATTAGAGTTACCAGGTTGAGGGAGGTTGTTTCTTTGTTACTTCTGAGGTGGGGAGCCACATATCACTTACACCGCAAGGAAAAGATTCATGGTCATTAGAGTTTGTGTATGTAGACTTGTTCTGAGCTGGTTTATTGAGGAGTCTTGTCCATAGATTGGTGGAACTTGGAGTCTGTTGAGTTTTAGGCTTAAGTCCAAATAAGGTTCCGACACATTAATAATCCAAAGATCTGATCGAGCTCCATATTTCAATTTAATGAAGGCAAATTTAATAAGTCAACCTTGATCCATGTACATCCTCTTTTTCTTTTTCTTTTTCTTTCTTTTTCACTTCTTTTTCGAATAAGTGTTTGCTAAGGGACTAGCAAAGTTAAGCATAGGGGGGTGATGAATACCCATTCATCACTCTTTATTCTTCTATTTTAGCTACAAAAACCTTTGCAAATACATGTAGATATGTGTAAATACAAATAATTACCAAAAGCATGCATTGTGTAAAAACCTATAATTAGCATGTTTTTGTGCACAAAATAAAAGAATAAAGAGCAAAAAGAAAAAGAGGGAAATATTTAGAATAAATATTGAGCAACCTAACCCAAGGGAGGGCTCAGCATGGGCCTGACCGCATAAAAGCCAAAGTAGAGGGAGATAGGAGCTCATGTGTACATATTTGTAAATAAATTAAACTATATATTTTCCTCACCCAAAAAGAAGCTTGTACATATTGTATATATTCTATTAAAAACAAAATAAAAAGATAAAAATCAAAAAGACAAAAATACCCCTTCACCTTGTGTATAAACCACACTCTTGTATTTATTTAACCCTATAAATAAATTCAATTATTTTCCAAAATTTTTGTAAATATTCTTTGTTACATGTTGTAAATAAAATAAATAAAAAGAAACAAAACAAAAATCAAATAAAAATCACAAAATCAAAAATACAAAAAATACATTGTATTAATACCATGTATATAAATGTATTCATTTATTTATTTCACCCTTGTATATAAGTAATAAAAATAAAATAAAAATATTCTTTTATTCTATATTTTATCTTGTAAATAAATAAAATACAAAATGAGCATAAAAACAAAAAAAAAAAAAAATAACAAATAAAAAATTCAAAAATAAAAATCCATATAGTGTATATATACCTATGTATATAGCTAACCTATTTTTATTTCCAAAAATTAATTAAAAATCACCAAAAAATAGAAAAAAATAAAAGAAAAATATTTCATGTTTTAAGTTTTTCCTAATTCGACCTATTTCTACCCTAAAAAAATAAAACAAAAATCGCACACACGTGGCCGCTCCTGATTGGGCCACGGGGGAATGTTGACCCCGGTCAACTCCCCCGCGCCTCTTTCCTTTTCTGGCCGTCGCGCGCCGCGCCTCCTTCCCCGATTTTTCCCACGCGCTCCAGCCTGTCTCCCACTCAACCCCCGCGCCCAAATTCTTCGCCGCACATCCCTCTCCCTCGCCGGATCCTCCGCCATCAAATCAAAGCTTTCCTTCGCCGTCCCCACTCAACCCTAGACGCCCCTGTCACTCTATATAGCCATCACCTCCGCCGCCCTCGCGCCGCATCTTTGGCCCTTCTCTTCCTTCCCCGTGACCTCCATTGGCTCCGCCTGAGTGACAGCGAGCGTTAGCCCTTGTTGCAGTGAGGCGAGGACGTGAATCCATCGATCCGGCGTAACCTCGCCGTCCTTGCTCCGCCGCCGCGTCGAGCACCGAGCTTCAGGCCTTGACGCCCTTCGAAGCTACGACCCGGAGATAGCCCATCTCCAGCCCAGTCTACTTCAGCCATCAGGTAACCTTAGATCTTTTTAATTTCTTCCAATTTTCGATTACGCCCAAATCCGACCTCCGACGCATCTTCCCGATTCCGACTATCTCACGCTACATCTCGCTCATCCGACCATCTCATCACCTTCACCGTGTCTCCACGCACCTTCTACGCCCGATCATTCAACCCAGATCGCACAGGATCTGGGATTCGAGCCCCCTCGCCGTCGCTTCGCCGGAGCTCGTTCGCCACGCACCACCGTCCACCGTCACGCCACCTAACCGGGTCGAGGCACTTTGCCCTCGACCCGCGAAGCTTCTTGACTATTTTTCAGGTCCAAAGGAGGTGTCTGAGCCTCCTTCCCAGTTCAGCCAGGAGCTTCGAGCAGCCAGGTCTCGCCGGAGCCCCTCCAGGGTTCGGTTGAGCTCTTGGCCACCACCAGCAGCTGCGGGATCGTCCAGCGGAGCTTCTCCGACCTTCAGGCGCAGCTGAGGAGGGGTGTAGCGCACACAGGAGACCGGCGAAGTTCGCCGGTGACGAGTTCTTCCACCACCCTCTCCGACCGTTAGATCAGCCGTGGCGCTCCAGATCTGATCCTAGCCATCCATCTGTGGAGGAGCAGCGACCGTTGATCCATCCGAGGAGCCCATCTGGGCCGTTGAGCAGCGAGGTTAAGCCACGACGTCTCTCAGCCGTCCGATTACACACGTGGGTGAACCTCGACCACCCGATCTGAGCTCGGTTGCCTTCGAAGAGCCACATCGCATCTGCACCGTCCGATCAACCACGTGGACGCACGCCAGCCGTCGGATCAGCCCAGCGCTTCCATAGTCAAGGGCGCGTTTGTTCTCCGCCGTCCGATCATCCACGCGTCATCATCTGGGCCGTCGCTATTAATAAAGGGGTAAATATCATAGGACCCCCTCTGTTTGTTTTATTTCTTTTTAATCCTGTAATTTTGAATTCTAGTTGTTTATTTTCTGGGTTATTTGCATCAAGGACCTCGCACGTTATTTTAATTGCAATTATACCCCTGCCAGTAGAGACCCACGTGCTCGGGCACGTGTTTTGTTGGGTTATTTGCGATGTATGCCCTGCAGTTCTGGTTGTTATTTATTGAATAAAAGGTTTTGTTTATTTGCAAATATGCCCCTGTGAGCATTGATTATACGCATGTGCGAATTATTTTTGGGTAAATTGCATATAAGCCCCTGGACTTTTGGTACTTGTTACCAATAAGCCCTCGGAACTTATTTTTATCACATTTAGGTCCCTGTGTGCCCCAGACACGTGCTTGACACGTGACTTCTTGGGTATTTTGCACCAGGACCCCAGAACTTTTGGGTATTTGCACTTAGGTCCCTGTGCACAGTGCCCCACCTTTCTTTTTGAATAAAATATCAAACGACCTCCAAATCCAATGAAATTTTGACACATGGCTCCTGCCATGGTGTAGGAATTTCTATGATTTTTGGAGACATTTCTGATTTCATTTATTATTTTTAAAAATTCAAAAACCCTTATTTTCGCCACTGTTTGACTTTAAAAATACCAAAAAAATATAAAAACTCCACCAAAAATTCTAAAAAAATTAGACATTGTTGTTTACTGGTTGCTTGATTTTCTAGCCAAGTTTGGCTACTTTTCATCCTTTAAAAACCCTAAAAATTGAAAAACCCCTAAAAACTCATAAAAATTGTAATAAATAAATTAAAAATCCAAAAATAATAATTAGGGTGCCTAAATTTTCCTTATTCTTTCTAGAATATAGGAAAAATACCTTTAGGGCTTTTTGAGATCCAAAATTATTTTATTTTGTGGTCTTAAGCCTTGCTGGACAGTACCCTATTTTTCTTGCATTGTTTGATTTTTAATAATTAATTTACCCATTAGAAAAATTCCAAAAATTCACCAAAAACAGTAAAAAACATTTAAAACTTAAAAATCAATTTTCCATAATTTTTGCATCATTTCTTGTGTGTTGTATAAATTGTTGAAGTTGCATTGCATTCATTTTATTCCATTTTCTCACTCATTAAAAAATCTAAAAAAAATTCAAAAACAAATAAAAACCCTAAAAAAGACTTTTTGGACTCTGACTGCATCGTAGGCCGCAAGGCCAATCTGTGCTCCTTGTGTTCGACCCTGGGAGCTATACCAGGTTAAATCCTATAGCAGGACCACGTCTCTGTATTTCATTGATTTTATTTTTATCTGTGGTTCAATTTTCTTGATTGACTCAGCCCGAGTGATTGAGGTCGCAACGACCTATTTATTTTCCACCTTTACCTCTGTCATTTGGGCGGCGATCATTGATCCGGCCAAGGTGGACGTCATTAGAAAACTCGCACCGCCGTCCAATTTGAAGCAGCTACGGTCATTTCTGGGGCACGTTGGTTTTTATAGGAGATTCATTCATGATTTCAGCAAGATCGCCCGACCGTTGACTGATCTTTTGACAAAAGACACCGAGTTCCTTGTCGATGACAAGTGTCTTTCGTCCTTTGAGACTCTCCAGCAGTGTGTTATTGAGGCTCCTGTCCTTCAGCCACCCGATTGGTCTCTCCCAGTCGAGATCATGACGGATGCCTCCGATTTTGCCGTGGGGGCAGTGCTGGGACAGAGGAGGGATGGAGTTCCATTTGCCATACACTACGCTAGCCGCACATTGGATTCCGCCCAGCGGAATTATACGGTCACAGAGAAAGAGATGCTAGCCGTAGTGTTTGCCCTAGATAAGTTCAGATCGTATATCATTGGATCTAGAGTGACTTTGTTTACTGATCACACCGCCATCAGGTACCTCATGGCAAAGAAGGATGCCAAGGCCAGATTGACTAGATGGATCCTTCTACTCCAGGAGTTCGACATTGAGATCAAGGATAAGCCTGGAGTCAAGAATGTGGTGGCGGATCATCTTTCCCGATTAGAGCAGCCTGAGGATTCTGAGCAGATTGATCCTATTCGAGATACCTTCCCAGATGAGGCGATCCTTGCTATCGCCTCACTCCCATGGTATGCCGATATTGTGAACTTTCTCGTTGCTGGGAAAGTCCCACAAGATTGGCCTAGGCAGAGGCTTGAGACCTTCCTTGCGAAGGCCAAGTCCTACCACTGGGAGGATCCCATCCTTTACCACGAAGGAGGGGATAACATCTGGCGTCGGTGCATTCCTCAGGAGGAACACCATAGCGTCCTCACTTACTGCCACAAGCTTGAGGCAGGAGGACATCATTCTGGGAGGAGAACGACACAGAAAGTGCTCCAATCCGGCTTGTGGTGGCCTACCCTCTTCAAGGACTCTGATGAGTTCGTGAAGAGGTGTACTGACGGTCAGAGGATGGGCACTTGTGGACAGCGTGATATGATGCCGATGCAGCCCATTCACTTCTGTGAGGTCTTTGACGCATGGGGCATCGATTTCATGGGTCCATTCCCTAAGAGTCAGGGATTTGAGTACATTCTGTTGGCCGTAGATTATGTTAGTCGTTGGGTTGAGGCTATCCCCACCCGAGCCGCTGATGCAAGGACAGTTTGCAGATTTTTGAGAAAGCACATCATCACACGGTTCGGGGTTCCACGAGTTTTGATTTCTGATGGGGGGTCTCATTTCGTCAACGACCAGGTGAAGGCCCTTGCTAGCGAGTTCAGTATAGACCATCGTGTTGCCACACCTTACCATCCACAGACGAATGGTCTGGCTGAGGTGTCGAATAAGGAGATCAAGAATATTTTGCAGAAAGTCGTCCGCCCTGACCGAAAGAATTGGTCACAGCTTTTGGACTCGGTCTTGTGGGCATATCGGACGTCTTTTAAGACTCCATTGGGCACATCTCCCTTTCGCCTCGTTTACGGCAAGCCGTGCCATCTACCTGTTGAGTTGAGGCACAAGTCACTTTGGGCAGTTACAGATATTCTTATGGATCCAGATGGTGTAGGAGACCAGAGGAGGGCAGAGTTAGCCGCCCTGGAAGAGCTTAGAGATACAGCTTTCTCAAACAGCCTACATTATAAAGAGAAAGTGAAGGAGTGGCATGATTCTCATATCAGCCACAAGCATTTTGAGATTGGACAGAAAGTATGGTTGTTTGATGCAAGGCTACGATTATTTCCAGGAAAGCTACAGAGCAAATGGAAGGGACCTTACTTGGTCAGAAAGGTACACGATAACGGTAGCATTGATATATCTGAGTTATCTTCTGAGAGTACCTTTCGAGTGAACGGCCAGCGGCTCAAGCCATTTCTAGATCATGAGCCGCGGGACGTTATTATTGCCGCTATTCATTTTGCGTGAGATGTGGTCTCTTGACTCACATCTTTTGCATCTCACGCCGGATTCTCACTGTTCTTCCGTCTGTATAGATCCAGTTGTCCATATCATTCTATTCTTTAGTCCCACATCCCGTTTCTCATCCTGTGATTATGCTATACTTAGGGTGTACTTTACCCTAAGTATAGGGGGGAATGTCGGACCTGCGAGTATTCTTTTCATTCTTTCTGCTCCTGTTTTTGCTGCCTATACTTTGGGATATTTTACCCTAAGTATAGGGGGGGCAGATTCTGTATCTTCTTCACTCGGCTTTCCCTTCATGTACAGCTCGCTATACTTAGGATTAGTTAATCCTAAGTATAGGGGGAGACCACCGAGTTCCTCTCATTCTATTCATTTATTCATTCTTGTACTTGGCCATTCCTTTTCACTTCCCTTTTACTACGCACGAGTTATGTCTTCTTCATCGCTCTTGATCACTCTGAGGACATCGTTCGAGCTAAGTATAGGGGGGGTGTGTATATATTTCATATATACTTTAGCCATAACTCGTACTTTGTCTGAGTGTGTTAATAAATGAAATGGCTAAAAATCACAAAAATTTAAAAATTTTTCATGTACATAAACCTCTTTTATCCTTGCACATACATAGCTAGTGTACAAAGTATTTTTGTAAAAAATGATTTCAAAAATCTTTTGTGTAAAGTTTGTGTAAATATTTTGTATCAAAATTATGTATATAGTACAAATTTTTTCCAAAATGTTTTGAAAATCAAAAGTTTGCAAAAAAATCTTGTGTAAATGTTTGTAAATATCTCTTTGCAAAACTAGCACCTCATGCATCATTCATGATTTCAAAACATTTTTTCAAAAATTTTGCATGATAGCATCTTGTGTACATATATGTATATAGTTTTTCCTGGATGAGAGTTGACATTTAAACTAAGCCTGGAATTAAATTGAGAAATGGAGCTTGAAAAAGATCTTAATCCACTTAACTTTAAGAGGAACCTTATAGGACTTAGGGTTAGGGCTTTTCAGGTCCATAAGGACTTAATTCTTTGAGTCCACTAGGCTATGAGCATATGTCATCTTGATGAGCCTAAGTAGAGCACTTAACAACACACGCATGACTCTCAGAGACAATGGCTTAACTTGCACCTGCACTTACACATGGCTCTCCACGGATGAGGTGGTGAGGAGGCAGTTTCCTTTGGCTTGGGGTAGCATATGAGGGTAGTACTTCTAGGCGGAACCTCTCTTCTTCTTATAGTGAAGGAAGTGCACCTCAACTTGGTCTAGTGGTGATGAAGGCTAAAGACAGAAGCTGTGGGTTGCAATAAAGCTTCAAAAGAGGGATAGTCTACTGGCTCAAGAGGAAATTTCTTATATGCTGCACCATGTAGATATGTTGTACAGAAGTTCTTGAAAAAAAAATATGCAAAAATGCAAAAAGAACTCCAAAAAAGTGGTGGGTCGGATTGAAAATTTAATAACCCCACCGGAGTGTACATAATCAAATAACGCAAAAGCTTATGGTATCAATGTTACATCTCATGAAGCTTGCAGCGGAAGACTTAGCTACACTGGCTAAGCTTCCAAAACTCTATACTTCTACCCCCTCTTCTTGAGCTGGTTGCACTTGAACTTAGAAGGGAATACCCCGCTTCTCGAGGAAAGAGTTGCTAGACTGAGGCATTAGAGTTACCAGGTTGCGGGAGGATGTTTCTTTGTTACTTCTGAGGTGGGGAGCCACATATCACTTACACCGCATGGAAAGATTCATGGTCATTAGAGTTTGTGTATGTAGACTTGTTCTGATCTGGTTTATTGAGGAGTCTTGCCCATAGATTGGTGGAACTTGGAGGCTGTTGAGTTTTAAGCTTAAGTCTAAATAAGGTTCCGACACATTAATAATCCAAAGATCTGATCGAGCTCCATATTTCAAGTTAATGAAGGAAAGTTTAATAATTCAACCTTGATCCATGTACATCCTCTTTTTCTTTTTCTTTTTCTTTCTTTTTCACTTCTTTTTCAAATAAGTGTTTGCTAAGGGACTAGCAAAGTTAAAGCATAGGGGGTGATGAATACCCATTCATCACTCTTTATTCTCCTATTTTAGCTACAAAAACCTTTGCAAATACATGTAAATATGTGTAAATACAAATAATTACCAAAAGCATGCATTGTGTAAAAAGATATAATTAGCATGTTTTTGTGCAAAAATAAAAGAATAAAGAGTAAAAAGAAAAAGAGGGAAATATTTAGAATAAATATTGAGCAACCTAACCCAAGGGAGGGCTCAGCATGGGCCTGACCGCATAAAAGCCAAAGTAGAGGGAGATAGGAGCTCATGTGTACATACTTTTGTAAATAAATAAAATTATATTTTCCTCACCCAAAAATATGCTTGTATACATTTTGTATATATTTAGAAACTATTAAAAAACAAAATAAAAATTTAAAATTCCAAAAATGCCCTTTCACCATGTACATAGACCATCATCCTTTATTTATTTAACCCTATAAATAAATAAAATTATTTTCTAAACTTTTTGTAAATATTCTATGTTACATATTGTAAATACATAAACAAAACAAAAATCAAATAAAAATTACAAAATTAAAAATACAAAAATACATTGTATAGATACCATGTATATAAATGTATTCATCTATTTATTTCACCCTTGTGTATAAATAATTAAAATAAAATAAAAATACCATTTTGTTCTTTATTTTATGATGTAAATAAATAAAATATAAAATGGGCATAAAAATACATAAAAATAACAAATAAAAAAATCAAAAATTAAAATCTATATAGTGTACATATACCTATATATATAGCTACCCTATTTTTATTTCCAAAAATTAATTAAAAATCACCAAAAAATAGAAAAAAAATAAAAGAAAAATATTTCATGTTTTGAGTTTTTCTTAAATCGGCCTTTTTCTACCTTAAATTAAATAAACAAAAAATTAAAAACGTGGCAGCTCCTGATTGGTCCACGGGGGATTGTTGACCCCGGTCAACTCCCCCGTGGACTCTTTCCTTTTGCGTCAACTCGCGCCCGACCCGACTTCGTCGATTTTTCCACGCGTCTCCAGCATGTCGCCTCCGCAAACCCCGTGCCCGGATCCTTCGCCAATCATCCATCATCCTCGCCGGACCCTTCGCCGAAGGATCCACGCCTTCCATAGCCGTCTCCACCCAACCCTAATCGGCCCTGTCTCCATATATATCCCGACCTCCGCCGCCTTCGCGCCTCATCTTTGGCTCGCCACTTTCATTCCCGTGACCTCCAGAGCAATCACCGAGGTGACAGCTCGCGTTTGCCCCTGTTGCAGTGAGGAGAGGGTGCTCCGACCATCGATCCGGCAGCTTCGCGCCGCCGTGCTCCGCCGCTTGCAGGAGCTCGAGCCTCAGGCCTTGACGCCCTTCGAGGCTACGACCGGGAGCTAGCTAAGCTCCAGCACAGTCTTTCGCACCACCCAGGTAGATCCTTTAGGCCATAGTTTAGCGTAAATTTCGATGTTTAGCTTACTGGTAGCGTAGCTCCGCCGCCGTCGCCAACCACCTCCGATCTCCCATCTGCCATACGGACCCGACCATCATCTTCGCCAGACCTCTCCGCATCTTCTTCACCCATTCACCCAACCCAGATCGCACAGGATCTGGGAATCGAGCTCCTCCGCCGACCACCTTCGCCGGAGCTCTCCATTCCGACGCACCATGCACCTTCACGCCGCCTAACCGGGTCGAGGCAATTTGCCCTCGACCCGTGAGTCTTCTGGTTTGCTTTTCAGGTCAAGACAAGGGTCATCTGAGACCCTTCGCCATCCAGTCAGGAGACCCAGCTCCGCCGCCTTCGCTCAAGCTCCTCGGAGCTCGGTGTGCTCGTCGGAGACGACTAGCAGACGCGGGAGCCTTCCGCGATTCTTCTCCGACCTCCAGAAGGCTCTCCAGAGGACCCTAGCGCACGCACGAGCCCGGCGAAGCTCGCCGGCGGAGTGTTCTTCCTGCATCCTCCTTCACCGTCCGATCATCCCCGCCGCTCCAGTCTCGATCCTGATCGTCCATCCACTGAGGAGCAGCAGCCGTTGATTATCTCGAGGGGCTGATCCGAACCGTCAGCACAGAGGAGAGAGGCCCCCAGCGCCTGAGCCGACCGATCACCCACGTGGCCACCTCTGCACCGTCGATCTGGCCCAAGAGCTGAAGAAGAAGAGCGCCACCCATCCAGAGCCGTCGGATCCTCCACGTGGCGCACATCAGGCCGTCGATAATAATAAAAGGGGTAAATTCATCTTAGGCCCCTTTGGTTGTTTTATTTCATTTTAGTCCTGTAATTTTTAAATTAAGTTGTTTACTTTCTGGGATATTTGCATTAAGGACCTTGTACTTACTTTATTTGCACTTATACCCCTGTCTACGTGGACCACGTGCTTCGTCACGTGAACTTTATTGGGTTATTTGCAATATAAACCCTGTAGTTTTGGAAGTTACGGATTGGATAAAAAGTTTTCTTTATTTGCATTTATGCCCCTGTGCGTGATTTAATTCCCCATGTGCGATATTTTTTGGGCTATTTGCAAATAAGCCCCTGGACTTTTGGTACTTGTTACCAATAAGCCCTCGGAACTTATTTTTCTTACATTTGGGTCCCTGAGTGCCCCAGACACGCGCCTCGCGCGTGATTTGTTGGGTATTTTGCACCAGACCCCCCAGAACTTTTGGGTATTTGCACTTTGGTCCCTGTGCACAGTGCCCCTCCTTTGTTTTTGAATAAAATATCAAATCACCTCCAAATTCGATGAAAATTTGACACATGGCTCCTGCCATGGTGTAGAATTTTTGTGAATTTTTGAGGACATTTTTGATTTCATTTGCTATTTTTAAAAATTCAAAAACCCTTATTTTTGCTACTGTTTAGAGTCAAAAACCCCAAAAAAATATCAAAACCCTTTTAAAAATTCCATAAAAATTAGTTACTGTTTATTTTGTGTTCCTTTATTTCTAGCCAATTTTGGTTATTTTTCATTGAGTAAAAACCCTAAAAATCTAAAAACACTTCAAAACTCATAAAAATCACAATAAATAATTCAAAAACCCAAAAACAATAATTTTGATGCTCAAATTTTCCTTGTTTTCTCCAGTATACAGGAAAATTACCTCCAGGTCCCTTTGAGATCCTTAGATATTTTATCTTTGGGTTTTGGGCCTTGCTGGACAGTACCCTTTGTTTTTAGCACTGTTTGATTTTTAGAAAATAAAATACACCTTATAAAAATCCTAACAATTCACCAAAAACACTTAAAAACCTAAAAAAACATAAAAATAATTTTTCTTGAATTTTTGCTTGATTTTTGATGCTTTAAATAAATTGCTCAAGTGTGCTTGTTTTTGCTTTTCTCATTTTCTTCATATATTAAAAATTTCCAAAAAAATCTAAAAATCATTAAAAAACACTAAAAATATTTTCTCTGTATTTTATCTCATTTTGACTACATCGTAGGCCGCAAGGCCAATCTGTGCTCCTTGTGTTCGACCCTGGGTGCTATACCAGGTTAATCTCATAGCTAGGACCGCTCTCTTTGTGCTCGATTAGTTTTACATGTTCTGAGTGGTTGATTTTTCTTGATATACTTAGCCCGAGTGATTGAGGTCGCGACGACCTTTATTTCTGCACCTTTACCTTAGTCGTTCGGGCGGTTATCAATTTTTAATAAATAAAAATTATATAAATAACAATACAAGTATAGCTGTATATATTGATTACATGATTTTTTTATTTATAGATATAATGATAAAGACTCAAAAATAACAAAATAATTTTTTTTTATATTTTTTTATTATTTTATATTTTTCTTTTCTTACAATTTCTACTAATTTCTTTAGATTTCTAATTGAATTAAAAATTCAAAACAATAACTAATATTAATAGGCTGAATTGTTTTGGAAATAAAACTTAGAGTCCCAAAATTTTCTAAAACTATTTTTAACATATAGTAAATATGATAGGTAAAATACCGAAATAAAAACAAATATTTTTGAATTTTCTAGAATATTTTTTATTTTTATAAGAGTTTTGAAGCATATTATTTTTTAATGTTTTTCTTTTATTATTTTAAGTGATTTTTCGAACGTAGTTATAAAATAGGGTAATAAACAAAATATAACTTTTTAATTTCAAAATGTTTTAATCAATTTTATGTATCTTTTAATGTTAATAAAAATGTAGTGTTTTAGTATTTTTAAAAATAGGAAACTATAATTAAATTCTCAACAAAAACATTTATGTGATTTAATTGGTATTAGGCACTTAAAATGATGATCTTATAATTTTTAGATATAATTTGTTATTTTTAATATTACAACTAAAGGAAATCAAAATAAATTATCTGGTATGGACCGAAATGCAATTATCAAAAGTTTTATCTTTTCCTGAACCCCTAAAAGAACTATAGGGATAAACATGCAAAAAGTCCAGAATAATTAAATCATTCCACGCTGGTAGAGGCATAAATGTAATATCTGAAAAGTGTGAAGTCCTTTATGCAATTTTTTTAAAAGTTTTAATGCCGAAATTAAAAATTACAAGTCTAAACGGAAATAAAAATAACCCAATGTCTTAGGTGCAAAATGTCCAGCCCCCTCATGTGTACGAGCACGTGAAGTGACATAGATTAGACCAAAGCGTAAATATTAATAGTATACGGGAAAGGTGTAATTTTTACAAAATAAATATAATTGTAGATGAAACTTTTCGGTCAAAAAGAAAATACAAAGTGCGTGGGGTTTGAGATAAATTACCCTCGCAAGGCGATCCGAGAATGTTGGATTTCCACTTATCTACGTATCGCTCTACCAACACCCGATGCTGGTTCATGGATCAACAACTGAGATTAGACCGAGAGCTCAATCTAGCGGTGGAATGCGTGCGAGATCCAACAGCTGGCTTCCAAACTGGAGCAGAGGACTGATTAAACTGTATCTGCATTGTGCAAAGAACATGGATGAATAGAGTCAACCTTAAGCTTTGATCGATTGTTCCTCTCTCCTTCGACAGTATCTGCATCTTCTAATTTATTAAAATCATTCCCAGGGACGATCCATAGTTGTTGGTCGCATCAACTAGGTCCGGGCTCATTGATGGAGCGCTAGAGCTTTGATGTACCTGGAGGTCTGCTCTACCTGGAGACAACCCTCAAATGGGGTCTTCATGACCTACAATGGTGCAAAAAGCATGGTGAGAGAGAGAGAGAGAGTCTAAGGTTCTTATCTTTTATTTGGTGAAGATCGATGTGAAATGGAGTGGGGGCGAGGAGGTCCAGTAAGAGGTAGTTGAAGGACCTCGATCCTTCGATCCAGGGGGACTCAAAGGTGGATGGGTAGTCAGAATGATGGAGAAGTGGAAGGTGGAGGTGACGGAGGCATCGACGGGTTAAAATAAGTGTCACATGGTAGAGGGATAGTCACTGGTGCGGAGCTCCCACGAACTATGAAGATCAGATTCTAGATTACAACAGCAAATAAAAATGCAAAACAAAATACAGGATTCGAAAACTAATCTAAGAACTACCTAGAAAGCGAAGAAAAAGTGAGCTCAAACCTACCAGAGCAAGGAGTAGAACTACACGGTGGAGCTCCTAGGCGTTGGTGGATCTACCTCTTCCCGCGCTTACAACGCACTACAAATCGACCATGGAGGACGTTGTCACCCTCCTCTACATGATGGGGAAAGGATCTGAGGGTTCAACTTAGGGAAAAGGATCAAAATCAAATCGAAATCTGGTAGTGGCTCATGTACTAGCGACGGAGAGGTTGGAGAATGTGCTTGATTCAGAGGCCCAACAATAGAGGTGAGGTGTTGTCGTGAAAGACCGTCGATCGAGGAAGAGAGTCAGTGAAAGCATTGAGAAAAAACAGTGAAAGAATCAAGTGGAAATAATCGAGGTAGTCGACGGTGTAGGCATGCTGATCGCAAACCTAGGGGGAGCGAGGAGTTGACCGAGGTCAACTCAAACTGCCCTCCCATTAGTCCACGTAGGCAGGTTGCATGGCAAAAATACGGAAAATCCTTATTAATTTAATTTAGGTTATTAAATGATTTTATTTATTTATAGTCAAAAGCACAGAAATACTTATTATTTTATGTAGTATTTTATGATGGTTTTTATTTATTTTATGAGTTGATTTATTATGTATTTATTTTTACTAGTGTAAATACAAGTATATTGACCTATAAAGTGTTCATTTTATTTTGTAGTTTAAATTTTATTATTTTATGTACACATTTGATATATTTATAACTTATTTAATTATAAATAAATATATTTTTATTGTATTTTTCTGAGTTTATTTGTACACTTAAATAATTATGTATAGTTTTTATATATGTATACTTACGTATAATTCATATATATATTATAGTATACTTATTTTTTTATATTTTTAAAATTTTTAATTTATTGTAGTTATATATAAGTTTATAAATAATATTTATAAAATTATAAAATTATAAAATCACGAAAATTGTAAAAAATAAATAAAATGAATATTTTATTCATCTACTATATGCAATAGGTGTCCGAAACCCAACTTTTGTATCTTAACTCCAATAAAAAATGATACCACCTTCATTAAATATATGATAAAAAGTTATATACAATAAAAGATGGTTTTATGAATTTTGAGTTCATATGAAGAAGACACGGGTATGTGAAGTTGGGATTTTGGAATTTTATTTTTAATATAGAAAATACAATATGTGTTATTTTTATGTGAATGAATTTTGTATTATTGTATATATTTTTATATACAACTTTCATGTACAAAGGTTCTTGATTTTAGGTACAAATAATAAAGAATAAAATAGGTCCCAAAAATCAATTATTGACAAAATAAATTGGGATTGTTATTGTATTTTTGACCCTTATCTCCCCTACTTTATTCCTTATCGACCAAGTCATCATGATGCCTAGATCTCGCCTCCCGATCAGTGCAATGGGATGTGTCTATTTATCTATCTCTTGACTCGAAATGGGAGCTGGTTTGAAATGAAAAAGGATCTTAGAATATCTAGGGTTGGGCCAGGAGGGTCTCTTAATGCCTTCTTTTGTCTTCCCGAGTTATTTCATCACAAAAACTTGCCATGGTACCCCAAACCTACAAGCACACTTGTAGAGCGCGCAGTACAATAGAGAGTTGTATGAAGAAGTCCTATGAAGTTGTACTATAGGAAAGGCAGGAAGCAAAAAGTTCGTGAAGGACAACGAGGATCCTGATTCATGGATCTCTCGGTTCGAGAAATCAAAGGATAAAACCATTTATTCTGACTCTTTTTCAAATTCGATAAATGTCGATTGATCGTATATTTCCTTATAGTTATATGATTCTGAGTCTCATTTCCTATTCGATCCCTTGGAATAATCCCTCTATCTATCTATCTATCTAACTTTGGACCTATTTGGAATTCGGTTGTTGGGTACATCATAAAATAGGATTTTTCGATTGGCGCAACGACGATATAAGTTTTGGATGGAGATGAAAATAGATATGCTGATACGATATAACTATATGCCATTCATGACTGTATCTCTTTCTTCTTATTTTATATCTATATTCATTTCAAAATGGATAAGATCCTCATCCATGTACATAGTACAAAACATATAAAATAACACAACACTAATATCCATATCCTTATTTAACCATTTGCATCCTTTTGACCGATGGAGATCACTTTTCCACGTGAATTGTTTATGTGTGGCATGCTGTTGCGGGTACTCGACCCGACATTTTCATACAGATACCCATAATTTAATGTAAAAAAATGCACAAGTCGAGCTAGGTATTTGCTGATCCAGATATTTGGAACACCACAAGTTACAGAAGATCACATAAACGGAACAACCAAAATCAAGTTATATTATAAGCAAATCCTGATTAAGTCATGTGGATGTCGAGAGACATATGCCCAAGAGGACAGGTTGGAGATGCGTCAGCTTTGATGGCAAAAAAATCCAACATATTTGAAAATCGCAATATCAAGAGACCGCATATGATGGGCCGGTTAAAAAGGAAGAAGATAGGCTATTCGTCAAGGCATGACGTGATTGCATCAATATGACCCACCAAGCTTGCAAGTGTTCAAGAAAGTTGGAATAGAACAGCAGTGGAGTCATGCTGTGGGAAGGGGTTGGTAAACTCTTGGATGGGTTCCTTTCTTAGGAAACGAGTTTCTAGAAACCTTGAAAGATGGCGCCTTTAAAGATTTGTAGGTGAGAAATTAATCATCTATATATTATTATAATACTCCAAACGAAACTTCATTTGCGTCAAGAAGAATGCGACTCCTTGGTGGTTTGCTAATTTCCATGCGCAGCCTCACAAGTTGCTGTCCGCTTCTAGAGATGATCTGCTTTTATATGATTATACGAGAAAGATGGATATTATGCCGCCTGCAACTGCAAGCACAGTATGGTATCCATAGAAGAACTTACCTGAAGTGTGCAGAGGCATAAAATTATAGGTTAATAACTGCAGAACTGGAATCGGACTCCAGATATCATCTGATACCCACGTTTTGAAGAGTCGTAGAAGCAGCGATAAACATAAAGAAAAGACCTCTAAACTCTAAAGCCTAAACTAAAATTAACAACAAGAGCAAGAACCCATGAAGGTATATATGGGCAATATCAACATCATTAGAGATTTAGAAGTTTTTTTATGTCAAATTTGTTTGTAGATTTTAGTAATGCAGGTGTGTGGTTTTTGTATAGCGTTACCCATTTACTCTAGGAAAAAAACAGCAAGCTTTGGTGCCATTCATGGCACCTTGAATGATGTGCCATGTCAGTGCCATGTTAGCAGGTGTGGGTGGTGGGAAGAAATTACACGTATTAAAAACTGGGTCTCTCTTACCTAACATTTATCTTCTTTTCTCCCAATTCCTCCAATATAAATTTCAGTCCAGAGCCCTTGTAGTAGTTCAATCCATTAATTTCCATGCTTTCTGTCGGACTGCAATAAAAAAAATCTCAACCAGAAAACACCAAAACAGTGCATGGCCCTGTGTGAAAAATATGCAGTGAACCTACCAACCTACTACCAGTTGGTAGTTCCCATCCCTCCCTCTCCTATGTTTCTCTCTCTATCCTCCCCACCAACTCGGTCAAATACAGACCTCAACCTCTTTCCATCCTCTATCTAAATCACCTATATATCCTCCCTCCACTTGACCAGACTTCAACTACAACGGTGCAACCACAACTTAAACCACTACCACCACCACCACCACCACAACCCAACTAACAATACTAGTGCTTTTAAAGTTGGCATTAACTCCTCCAACTATACCTACCTGAAAGGTTTCATGATATGGGGCGATCCCCATGCTGCGAGAAGGCTCACACAAACAAGGGAGCATGGACCAAGGAGGAGGACTCCCTCCTCGTCTCCTACATCAGGGCCCATGGCGAGGGCTGCTGGAGGTCTCTCCCCAAGGCCGCCGGTACTTCTATCTCCCCTTCCTGTTTCTTGGGTTGTTCTTGCTCTCCCTTAATTAGTATATGATTTAAAGTGAACTGCACCCGTTCCAACAGGTCTCCAGCGATGCGGGAAGAGCTGCCGGCTCCGGTGGATAAACTACCTTCGCCCCGATCTGAAAGAGGGGGAACTTCTCCGAGGAAGAAGACGATACCATCATCAAGCTCCATCGTCAGTTCGGAAATAAGTAAGTCGCATACGTTTAAATGATCTGGTAGTTGAACAATTAAAACCAGACTGGTATACATGATGTGTTCCACCTACCACAAGGTCTCCAGACCATTTATGTGGGTTCGAATATCGATAATTGTTTGCTAAAATAGATGATTTTTATTGACTTATGTAGATGGTCTCAAATCGCGAGCCACCTCGCCGGAAGAACGGACAACGAGATCAAGAACTACTGGAACACGCACATCAGACGCAAGCTCGCGAACAAAGAAGGGTCTTCGATGAAGGCGGCGAGCCCATGCAGAAGCACCACGGTGACTAGCCAGACCGACAGAAATCCGAGTCGGGTGCCCGAGTCACCCAGAGATTTGGAATCGGCCCTGGATAGCACAAGTGGAGGGGAGGTGGGAGTGAATCTAGACCTCTCCATTAGCCTCCCCTGGGACTTGCAAGCTCCCCCCACATTAGTGGAGCAACAAAGGGTGGAGGTGGAGGAGGAGAAAGAGGAGGCGGTGGGATTATTTGGGCATATGGGGTTAGAGAGAGGTGGGGAAGCGTGTACCACTTGGGCATTCCGGTGTTACATGTGATGCATCTGCCCGAGCTCTGTGGTTTATTGATTCCATGTTACTAATGCCCTTCTTGGAGAGGACATCATGATATGTATGTGTATTTTGGTTCTTTTAGAGAAGGCATATCTACTTGTTCTCCTTTGTAGGTTGTGTTGGGTGGGTTAGGTACGTATATGTGAGAGTTTGAGATAATTCTAGAGATTCGAGAGGACTTTGGAACTCGAGACAAATAGGTATATCACATGCTCGCGAAATTAAAGGATCGATTAATTTTGGAGTACTTGTAATGGTTGCGACACCGCGATCCTCTATACCACATGGTTTTCCTTGGAAAGATATCAGATATCTCTTTTTAAGGAGGAATGTCTTAACTTGTATGTATGTTTGTGTGGACGATTATGCTATGCATGCACAAAATAATTTTCTTAGTTAGAACGATATGAGTATATATCAATGAATGATTCGAAAAATATTTACTTTATTTTTCATTGTTAAATATGAAGCACCATATAGTCTTTGTTTCAAAAGTCGGTAATAGAATTTGAACTTCACAATAAGAAATTTATTTGTTGTTATATTGTTGCCAACGAATCAATATTTATTCGCTCTCTTTCTTAAACAAGGCAATGATTTTTACAATATTTGAAAGTTTTTTTTAAAGCAAAAAGGGTGTCAAACGGTAAAGGTGGACACCAAAAAATGTATATTAACAAATTAGAAATAAGGTTACAATGGACAAGACCCACACAGGAGTCTGGAAGGTTCTATTACATTCTTGATATAAAATCTCTCCCCTCAAAAAATAGCTCCATTTCTTGTCAACCAAATCATTTACAAATAGATGTCGCATGATGTTTATCCACTATTGTACAAGTTTCGGGCAAACCAATGGATTCCCAAAAATCTCTAATCCCAGAGGATAGAACAGTAGGTAAATTGGTCCATGCCCAAATCTGTCACAAGGAAGAACAACAAAAGAACAGATGATCAACATCCTTTAACTCCTGTCCACATCGCATGCAAGAGCTATTAGCCCCAAAGAGCCTAGCTCTCCGAGCATCAGTCATTACCCGCTCTTCCGCTTTCTCTCGAACAACCATTGAAAAACTTTCACTTTTTAGGAATCTTCCAAGATCAGATTTGTCCTAATATTGGCATTGCAATTCTTGGATAAAAAACGATGGATGTATATAAATCTTTGTAGGCTTTCTTCACACTAAAAACACCATCTACTCATATCCAATAATTAACTTCTTTACCATTCCTTAGCACAGGATTTATATATGGAGAAATCTGGGGAAGCATCAAGCACACACCACACAAGAGGTTTGAAGGCCTTGCCACTCTACTGGGACACCACTCTAGGCTCCCTGTTACACCATAAATCCTCCTCACTAGAGAACAAGGTGTATCTGATCCTTCATCCCAAATACGAGTGATCCATTTAACCAGGAGGGCCTTGTTCATCACCTCAAGGTTTAGAACACCCAAACCACCATCTGCCTTAGCAAACGTTACAATCTTCCAACTAACCAATGGAGTGCTAACCCAAAAATAATCTACGCATCAATGTCTCCAAACGTCTACAAATCCCTACCATGAGAAAGTGAGAGGATAGAAAAAAGACAAGAATCACAGAAAGGATCGAGCTTAAGAGATCCAAGTGTCCACCTTGTAATAGGTAAGAAGCACGCTAGCCCGCAAGCTTGATCTCAAGTCTCTCTATCACAGACAACCAATCCGATTATTTTAGACGGTCGTCCACCACCTGTAACCCCAAATAGGTGATAGGGAGAGATCCCTATTATGAGCACAGGAATGCCCCACATGCCTCGATCTCTCCCTCTAAAAGACCAAAGTGAACGAAAATCGATTTCTCCTCATTGAGTTTCAGCCCCGAGACAACCCCAAACGGCTCCAAAATTGTAGCAACTCCCCTAGCTTCACGGGCTTATTGAAGATGATTTTGTGAGGGTCTAGAAATCTCATCAAGTGAGAAATCCAGTCGATGCATGATCGCTAACGAAACTCAACTTAGACAACAATTAATTCACAATTCAAAATAAAGCAATGAAAATAAATGTGGAGTTAAAATTTATTATAACCTACAAAAGATGTGTATAGTTTAAGGAGTGAAGAGTGTCGAACACATGGAACAAACTAGATAGATCGGGCAAGAATGAATGCAAAATGTGATTGTGAACTTATGTGTCTATATGTTTTTTATGTAGATTTTTATTTTTAATTTATTTTTTATTCTTTATTTTGTTTTATATTTTTATATTTTGATTTTTATTTTTTTATCTTTATATCTTCTTTTATTATTTTATATTTTTATATTTTCTTTTTATTTTAAAATATATCATATAGCTATATATAAGAGTATATATACAAGATAGCCTAATACAGATAAAAACAATAATAAAAATAGTCAAAATAAAGGAAATATTGTTTTTGGGTTTAAAAATAAGTTTTACTATTTTATGGTTTTTTAGGAATTTTTTGCTTATTTGTATATATTTTTAACGAAAAAATACCATAAATCAAGGTTTAATTAAATATCCGAAATTAAAATGGAGAAGAAAAATAACAAATAAATCAAAATTTCTCCAAATATATTTAATATATAAATAATAATATAAATAAAATGATAAAATAGGAATTTTTTTTTAAAATTTTCAAGAATTTTATATAATTTTATTAGGCGTTTTCAAGTTAAGGAGTTTCTTTGTAATTTTTAAGGATTTTGTCCTAGAGTTGTAAAATAATTAAATAAATACAAAAAATATTTTTGTTGAATTTTTCAAAAAGAATTTATATTTTTATGTATTTTATAAAGTAAATAGGGATAAAAAAGGTATTTTTAATTTTTAATAATAATAAAAAGTCCTAAAATTGCAAACTAAAATTAAACAAGAAATCAACACCTATTTTCGTGGATTTTTCCGAGAAAAATTATTATTTTTAATAAATAGAGAAAACAATACACTACTAGCATGGGTATTTATGTAAATAAAATAAAGTTTGGGACCGCCTTGAAATTTTATCAAAAATATGTAACATGTGTAAAAAGTTATGGAACTAATTAGAAATAAACCAAAACCCATGGCCATGCCTGCAAAAATCCCACCTCATGTGGGCAGCCACGTAAGGTGATGTGATGCGGACCGTGGAAGCAAATAATAATATGTCCAAGGGCTTACAAAAATATAATACATCCGAGGAAAGTTTATGATGAATCCACGATTCATCGCTTTTATTCTTTTATTTTAACTTCATTTCCTTAGTCAAACACTTGTAAATACCCACTAATTCCATGAAATTACCATTTTACATGCATTTGTTAAATATGCATTTTTAACACTTTTTGTATTCAAAATAAAAGAATAAAGAAGAAAAGAAAAAGAAAAGAAAAATAAAGGATGTATTTATGTTATAAATGCAGACTGACCCGAACCCCGAGAGAAGGTCAAGACTTGACTTTATTGACCAGGAATAAAGTGAGGGGAGATAGGGTCTTTAATCAAAAAATCAAAAAATAATTTGTAATCCTTCTCTATATATATTTTTATAAAACATACACTATTTTATTTGTACAAAAACTGACTTCAAATTAAGAATTTTTGTAAACAAAAGTTGTAAATAAAATGTTTTTTAAATTATAAAAATAATTGCAAAAAAAACATATTGTACATATTGCAAATAATCAGAAAAATCCGTAAAGCGATAATTGAAATACCAATTCCATCTCCATACAAACTCAAATTGAATTAAACTCACTTCTATTATACTCTAAATCAAATTATTTTTATGGTCGTCGTTTCATAATTTTTGGAGTTACGGTTGAAAGTCGGTTTTCTAGGGTATTTTGTGCAGTTTTACCACTACTTATTGTGTATATTTATTCATATTTATTTTTTATACAAAATGTACATAATTGTAAATATTATCTTCATTATTAAAACAAAAAAATATAAATAAAAGATAAAAAAATATTTAAAAATTATTTTCTTATTTATGCATTGTTTTTTTAGCCAGAAAAGGGGGAAACACGCGAAGGTGTCCGCCCCATTAAATTAAAAAAGTATAAAGAGATTACAACAACCAGGACTCGAGGAGAGTCCTAGCGTGAAGGACTACATTCTCAACATAGAACCTCTCAGCACGGAAAATTACACCATTCCTAGCGAGCCATAACGCCCCTAATCCCGCAAACGGCAATAATCTCTCCAACCTTGGACGGCAACGAGAGTTGAGGAGGGATTCCCAGAAAGACGACATGCTGGTATGATCAAGCCATATGATACACCTAATTTATGCATGTGTATATTATATAATATGTACATAATATCTGTATACACTTAATTTTCTTACATACAAATCACCAAAAAAGTAAATATCTAACATGAATTAATTAAAAAATTTATATTTAATTATTTACATATTTAACTATTAAATTTATTCATTTATTGGATTTTAAAACATGCCTCGTATATAAGATATTATTATATATCTTAAATAACCACCATTAAGGAGGCTAAATAATTTTTACAAATTCAATATTTTATTTATTTTATTTAAATTTGAAATTTATTTTTAATTAATTAATTAATATATTTATTTAATTCATTTATTTAATTAACCAATAAAAGTATTCCTTATTTATATATACCTTCTTTTTTGAATTTTTTCTTCTCTTTTTATCGACTTCCTCCTCCCTCATTTATTCTTTGATCAATCTTTGGTAGAGAGGAACCGATCTCCAAGAGCCATCTTGTTGAAAAAGGGTGCCCAGCCTCCGAGCCGTCCGGTGACAGCAAGTCGGTCCTCGTCGAAGCCATTACGACGTATCTGATCCCGAGGTGAGATCCATTTTCTTTCCGTCATTTTTCTTAGAGAAATCTCAGTTTTAATTTTGGCATAGATACCGTGACTAATTCTTAGATCCTAGAATCCAAAAAAATTCTAGCATACATTTTCCAATCCGTCATCGATTTTCATCTCATTTTCTCGATCTCTACACGTTCTCGTTCTACTTCGCACAATCTATCAACTCCGGTCACGTACGCTAACCACCGAATTGGGTCTATCTTCCATATCGCAAGATCCTTCCCGTTCGCATTCTAGTGTGTTTATAAATAAAATAAAATAAAAATATATATTTCTTTTTCTCTAACATTTATTTTGCACAATCATCTTAAAAAAATTAAAAAAATAAAGAAAATAAAAAAATTATTTCTGTCTCTCTACAGTTCTTGCTTCAAAAAATTAAAAAAATTATAGTTTTCTGTGTGCATATAAAAAATAAAAAAACAAAAAAATTACAGTAGGTCATCCGCGACGGCCGCTCGCGATCGAGAACCGTCACCATTGAACTTTATTGGGCGGCCATCCGCATCAGCTAGCACGACAACGTCGCCTCCCCCCGTTGGCATCGCACCTTGTTGTGACCGCCAACACAAAATTCTGCCGACCATCGTAGCTTTGAATGGTGGCGACCAGCCTCTGCTAGATTTGCCTACGCATGACGGCCCTTCCTCCAGGAACCACCTCCTCTGCGCGGCCCATGATAACCGTCCGACTGACTAAGGTAAAGGTAAAGAAATGGTTGTTGCGACCTCAATCAATCAGACTAGGTATATCAAGAAAAATCAACCACTCAGAACATGTAAAACTAATCGAGCACAAAAGAGAGCGGTCCTGCTATGAGATTAACCTGGTATAGCACCCAGGGTCGAACACAAGGAGCACAGATTGGCCTTGCGGCCTACGATGTAGTCAGAAATCCGAGAGAGTACTTTTTAGTGTTTTTAAGGGTTTTTCTATTTTTTTTAGGATTTTTGGAATATGAAGAAAACAGGAAAAGCACACAAACAATTAACTTGAACAATTTATTTAATGCATTAAAAAGCAAGCAAAAATTCAGACAAAAATATTTTTATGTGTTTTATATTTTATTTATGTTTTTGGTGAATTTTTGAGATTTTTCTGATGTTTATTTTATTTCCTAAAAATCAAACAGTGCGAAAAGCAAGGGGTACTGTCCAGCCAGGCCCAAAATCCCTAGATAAAATATCTAAAGACCTTAGAAGGGCCTGGAGGTATTTTTTCTGTAAACTAGATAAAGCAAGGAAAATTTGAGTACCAAAATTATTGTTTTGGGTTTTTGGTGTATTTACTAGAATTTCTATGAGTTTTTGAGTGTTTTTAAGTTTTTAGTGTTTTTAAGCAGTGAAAAATAGCCAAAATTGGCTAGAAAATCAAGGAACACAAAACCAACAGTAACTAATTTTTATGGAATTTTTAGAAGGGTTTTTATATATTTTTTTGGGGTTTTTGACTCTAAACAGTAGCAAAAATAGGGGTTTTTGAATTTTTAAAAATAGCAAACGGAATCAAAAATTGTCCTCAAAACTTCACAAAAATTCTACACCATGGCAGGAGCCATGTGTCAAATTTTCATCGAATTTGGAGGTGGTTTGATATTTTATTCAAAAATAAAGGTAGGGCACTGTGCACAGGGACTAAAGTGCAAATACCCAAAGTTCTGGGGGGGTCTGGTGCAAAATACCCAGCAAAACACGTGCCAATCACGTGCCTGGGGCACTCAGGGACCCAAATGTAAGAAAAATAAGTTCCGAGGGCTTATTGGTAACAAGTACCAAAAGTCCAGGGGCTTATCTGCAAATAACCCAAAAAAAATATCGCACATGGGGAATTAAATCACGCACAGGGGCATAAATGCAAATAAAGAAAACTTTTTATCCAATCCGTAACATCCAGAACTACAGGGTTTATATTGCAAATAACCCAATAAAGTTCACGTGACGAAGCACGTGGTCCACGTAGACAGGGGTATAAGTGCAAATAAAGTAAGTACGAGGTCCTTAATGCAAATATCCCAGAAAATAAACAACTTAATTTAAAAATTGCAGGACTAAAATGAAATGAAACAAACAGAGGGGCCTAAGATGAATTTACCCCTTTTATTATTATCGACGGCCTGATGTGCGCCACGTGGCTGATCGGACGGTGGAGAACGGGTGCGACTTTAACTCTGGAAGGGCTGGCCTGATCGAACGGTGGAAAGTATTCCACGTGGCAGATCTGACGGTGACGAAGCGTGGCGGAGATACTTTTGGTGAATCGACGGCTGAGAGGAGGACGCGTGGCGAATCTGACGGTTGAGGCTAGCTGGTGTCTCTCTCTCTCTGCGCGAGCGGTCAAGATCGACCCTCGGGATGATCGGACGGTGGCAGTGCTCCGCAGATGAATGGTTCAGATCAGATCTGGAGCGAGGAGGATGATCTGACGGTTCTGGAGAATCCTGGAAGAACTGGTCGCCGGCGAGATTCGTCGGACTCGTGCGTGCGCTAGGGTCCTCTGGAGAGCCTTCTGGAGGTCGGAGAAGAATCGCGGAAGGCTCCCGCGTCTGCTGGTGGTCTCCGACGAGCACACCGAGCTCCGAGGAGCTCGAGCGAAGGCGGCGGAGCCGGGTCTCCTGGCTGGATGGCGAAGGGTCTCAGATGACCCTTGTCTTGACCTGAAAAGCGAACCAGAAGACTCACGGGTCGAGGGCAAATTGCCTCGACCCGGTTAGGCGGCGTGAAGGTGCATGGTGCGTCGGAATGGAGAGCTCCGGCGAAGGTGGTCGCGGAGGAGCTCGATTCCCAGATCCTGTGCGATCTGGGTTGGGTGAATGGGTGAAGAAGATGCGGAGAGGTCTGGCGAAGATGATGGTCGGGTCGGAATGGCAGATGGGAGATCGGAGGTGGCTGGCGACGGCGGCGGAGCTACGCTACCAGTAAGCTAAAAATCGAAACCTACGCTAATCTACGGCCTAAGTGATCTACCTGGGTGGTCGGAGAGACTGGGGAAGAGCAGGGGGTGCTCCTGGTCGTAGCCTCAAGGGTCGTCTCGGCCCGAGGCTCGGTGCTCACGCTGGTGGCGGAGCAACGGCGGCGAAGAACGCCGGATCAGTGGTTTCTCCTCCTCGCCTCGCTGCAACAGGGGCGATCGCTTGCTGTCACTCTCGCGGTGCCTCTGGAGTTCACTGGGAAGAAGGGGAAGGTCCAAAGACGAGGCGCGGAGGCGGCGGAGGTGGTTCTATATATAGCGGCAGTCGCGATTAGGGTTGGGAGGCGACGGCTATGGAAGGCGTGGATTTCCAGGCGAAGGATCTGGCGAGGATGTCGGATGATCGGCGAAGGATCCGGGCGCGGGGTTTGCGTGGGCGACAGGCTGGAGGCGCGTGGAGAAATTGGCGAAGGCGGAGCGGCGCGCGCTTTCTCAAAAAGGAAAGAGTCCGCGGGGGAGTTGATCGGGGTCAACAATCCCCCGTGGACCAATCAGGAGCTGCCACGTATTTGATTTTTTTGTTTATTTATTTTAAGGTAGAAAATGGCCGAATTAAGAAAAACTTAAAACATGAAATATTTTTCTTTTATTTTTTTCTATTTTTTGGTGATTTTTAATTAATTTTTGGAAATAAAAATGAGGTATCTACATTATATAGGTATATGTACAATATGGAGGCTTTTGATTTTTTATTTTTAATGATTATTTTTATACAATTTTTATTCCCCTTTTATATTTTATTTATTTATAGAATAAAATGAGGAATAAAAGGATATTTTTATTTTATTTTTATTGTTTATATACATAGATGAAATAAATAGATATATACATTTATACACATGGTATATATACAATGTATTTTTGTATTTTCAATTTTATAATTTTTATTTGATTTTTGTTTTGTTTCTTTTTATTAACAATATGTCACATAGATTATTTACAAAAAGTTTAAAAAAATAATTTTATTTATTTATAAGGTTAAATAAATAAGGGAGCATGGTTTATGTACATGGTGAAAGGGCATTTTTGAATTTTTGATTTTTAAATTTTTATTTTGTTTTTAATAGTTTCTAAATATATACAAAATATGTACAAGCATATTTTTGGGTGAGGAAAATATAATTTTATTTATTTACAAAAATCTATACACATGAGCTCCTATCTCCCTCTACTTTGGCTTTTATGCGGTCAGGTCCATGCTGAGCCCTCCCTTGGGTTAGGTTGCTCAATATTTATTCTAAATATTTCCCTCTTTTTCTTTTTACTCTTTATTCTTTTATTTTTGCACAAAAACATGCTAATTACAGGTTTTTACACAATGCATGCTTTTGGTAATTATTTGTATTTACACATATCTACATGTATTTGCAAAGGTTTTTGTAGCTAAAATAGAAGAATAAAGAGTGATGAATGGGTATTCATCACCCCCCTATACTTAACTTTGCTAGTCCCTTAGCAAACACTTATTTGAAAAAGAAGTGAAAAAGAAAGAAAAAGAAAAAGAAAAAGAGGATGTACATGGATCAAGGTTGAATTATTAAACTTTCCTTCATTAAATTGAAATATGGAGCTCGATCAGATCTTTGGATTATTAATGTGTCGGAACCTTATTTGGACTTAAGCTTAAAACTCAACAGCCTCTAAGTTCCACCAATCTATGGGCAAGACTCCTCAATAAACCAGATCAGAACAAGTCTACATACACAAACTCTAATGACCATGAATCTTTCCATGCAGTGTAAGTGATATGTGGCTCCCCACCTCAGAAGTAACAAAGAAACAACCTCCCTCAACCTGGTAACTCTAATGCCTCGGTCTAGCAACTCTTTCCTCGAGAAGCGGGGTATTCCCTTCTAAGTTCAAGTGCAACTGGCTCAAGAAGAGGGGGTAGAAGTATAGAGTTTTGGAAGCTTAGCCAGTGTAGCTAAGTCTCCCGCTGCAAGCTTCATGAGATGTAACATGGATACCATAAGCTTTTGCTTTATTTGACTATGTACACTCTGGTGGGGTTATTAAATTTTCAATCCGACCCACCACTTTTTTGGAGTACTTTTTGCATTTTTGCATTTTTTTTTCAAGAACTTCTGTACAACATATCTACATGGTGCAGCATATATACAAGAAATTTCCCCTTGAGCCAGTAGACTATCCCTCTTTTGAAGCTTTATTGCAACCCACGGCTTCTGTCTTTAGCCTTCATCACCACTAGACCAAGTTGAGGCGCACTTCCTTCACTAGAAGAAGAAGAGAGGTTCCGCCTAGAAGTACTACCCTCATATGCTACCCCAAGCCAAAGGAAACTGCCTCCTCACCACCTCATCCGTGGAGAGCCATGTGTAAGTGCAGGTGCAAGTCAAGCCATTGTCTCTGAGAGTCATGCGTGTGTTGTTAAGTGCTCTACTTAGGCTCATCAAGATGACATATGCTCATAGCCTAGTGGACTCAAAGAATTAAGTCCTTATGGACCTGAAAAGCCTTAACCCTAAGTCCTATAAGGTTCCTCTTAAAGTTAAGTGGATTAAGATCTTATTCAAGCTCCATTTCTCAATTTAATTCCAGGCTTAGTTTAAATGTCAACTCTCATCCAGGAAAAACTATATACATATATGTACACAAGATGCTATTTACAAATATTTTACAATCATGCAAAATTTTTGAAAAATGTTTTGAAATCATGAATGATGCATGAGGTGCTAGTTTTGCAAAAAGATATTTACAAACATTTACACAAGATTTTTGCAAACTTTTGATTTTCAAAATATTTTGGAAAAATTTTGTACTATATACATAATTTTGATACAAAGATATTTACACAAGCTTTACACAAAAGATTTTTGAAATCATTTTTACAAAAATACTTTGTACACTAGTTATGTATGTGCAAGATAAAAGAGGTTTATGTACATGAAAAAAAATTTAAATTTTTGTGATTTTTAGCCATTTTATTTATTAACACACTCACACAAAGTACGAGTTATGGCTAGAGTATATATGAAATATATACACACCCCCCCATACTTAGCTCGAACGATGTCCTCAGAGTGATCAAGAGCGATGAAGAAGACATAACTCGTGCTTAGTAAAAGGGAAGTGAAAAGGAATGGCTAGGTACAGAAACGAATAAATGAATAGAATGAGAGGAACTCGGTGGTTTCCCCCTATACTTAGGATTAACTAATCCTAAGTATAGCAAGCTGTACATGAAGGGAAATCCGAGTGAAGAATATACAGACTCTGCTCCCCCTATACTTAGGGTAAAATATCCCTAAGTATAGGCAGCAAAAACAGGAGCAGAAAGAATGAAAAGAATACTCGCAGGTCCGACAATCCCCCCTATACTTAGGGTAAAGTACACCCTAAGTATAGCATAATCACAGGATGAGAAAAGGGATGTGGGACTAAAGAATAGAATGATATGGACAACTGGATCTATACAGGCGGAGGAACAGTGAAAATCAGGCGTGAGATGCAAAAGATGTGAGTCAAGAGACCACATCTCACGCAAAATGAATCGGGGCAACAATAACATCCCGCGGCTCATGATCTAGAAATGGCTTGAGCCGCTGGCCGTTCACTCGAAAGGTACTCTCAGAGGATAACTCAGATATATCAATGCTACCGTTATCGTGTACCTTCCTGACCAAGTAAGGTCCCTTCCATTTGCTCTGTAGCTTCCCTGGAAATAATCGTAGCCTTGCATCAAACAACCATACTCTCTGTCCAATCTCAAAATGCTTGTGGCTGATATGAGAATCATGCCACTCCTTCACTTTCTCCTTATAATGTAGGCTGTTTGAGAAAGCTGTATCTCTAAGCTCTTCCAAGGCGGCTAACTCTGCCCTCCTCTGGTCTCCTATACCATCTGGATCCATAAGAATATCTGTAACTGCCCAAAGTGACTTGTGCCTCAGCTCAACAGGTAGATGGCATGGCTTGCCATAAACGAGACGAAAGGGAGATGTTCCCAATGGAGTCTTGAAAGATGTCCGATATGCCCACAAGACCGAGTCCAAAAGCTGTAACCAATTCTTTCGGTCAGGGCGGACGACTTTCTGCAAAATATTCTTGATCTCCCTATTCGACACCTCAGCTAGACCATTCGTCTGTGGATGGTAAGGTGTGGCAACACGATGGTCTATACTGAACTCGCTAGCAAGGGCCTTCACCTGGTCGTTTACGAAATGAGACCCCCCATCAGAAATCAGAACTCGTGGAACCCCGAACCGCATGATAATGTGCTTCCTCAAAAATCTGCAAACTGTCCTCGCATCAGCGGCTCGGGCGGGGATAGCCACAACCCAACGACTAACATAATCTACGGCCAACAGAATGTACTCAAATCCCTGACTCTTAGGGAATGGACCCATGAAATCGATGCCCCATGCGTCAAAAACCTCACAGAAGTGAATGGGCTGCATCGGCATCATATCACGCTGTCCACAAGTGCCCATCCTCTGACAGTCAGTACACCTCTTCACGAACTCATCAGAGTCCTTGAAGAGTGTAGGCCACCACAAGCCGGATTGGAGCACTTTCTGTGCCGTTCTCCTCCCAGAATGATGTCCTCCTACCTCAAGCTTGTGGCAGTAAGTGAGGACACTATGATGCTCCTCCTGAGGAATACACCGACGCCAGACGCTATCCCCTCCTTCGTGGTAAAGGATTGGATCCTCCCAGTGGTAGGACTTGGCCTTCGCAAGGAAGGTCTCAAGCCTCTGCCTGGGCCAATCTTGTCGGACTTTCCCAGCAACGAGAAAGTTCACAATATCGGCATACCACGGGAGTGAGGCGATAGCAAGGATCGCCTCATCTGGGAAGGTATCACGAATAGGATCAATCTGCTCAGAATCCTCAGGCTGCTCTAATCGGGAGAGATGATCCGCCACCACATTCTTGACTCCAGGCTTATCCTTGATCTCAATGTCGAACTCCTGGAGTAGAAGGATCCATCTAGTCAGTCTGGCCTTGGCATCCTTCTTTGCCATGAGGTACCTGATGGCGGTGTGATCTGTAAACAAAGTCACTCTAGATCCAATGATATACGATCTGAACTTATCTAGGGCGAACACTACTGCTAGCATCTCCTTCTCTGTGACCGTATAATTCCGCTGGGCGGAATCCAATGTGCGGCTAGCATAGTGTATGGCAAACGGAACTCCGTCCCTCCTCTGTCCTAGCACGGCCCCTACGGCAAAATCAGAGGCGTCCGTCATGATCTCGAATGGGAGAGACCAATCGGGTGGCTGAAGGACAGGAGCCTCAATAACACACTGCTGGAGAGTCTCAAAGGACGAAAGACACTTGTCATCGACAAGGAACTCGGTGTCTTTCGTCAAGAGGTCAGTCAACGGTCGGGCAATCTTGCTGAAATCATGAATGAATCTCCTATAAAAACCAACGTGCCCCAGAAATGACCGTAGCTGCTTCAAATTGGATGGCGGTGCGAGTTTTCTAATGACGTCAACCTTGGCCGGATCAACCTCCATGCCCCTGTTGGAGATGATGTGGCCAAGCACCGTCCCTTGAGTCACCATGAAGTGACTCTTCTCCCAAGACAGAACCAAGCGGGTAGCAATACATCGCTGGAGCACTCGGTCTAGGCAGTCAAGACAGGAATCGAATCCGTCGCCGTAAACCGAGAAGTCGTCCATGAAGACCTCCAAACACTCCCCTACCATGTCCGAAAAGATCGACAGCATGCATCTCTGAAAAGTCGCAGGGGCGTTGCATAGCCCAAATGGCATGCGTCGAAAGGCGTATATACCAAAGGGACAGGTAAAGGTGGTCTTCTGCTGATCCTCAGGAGCGATGGCCACCTGATTGTAGCCCGAGTACCCATCCAGGAAGCAATAATGGCTCTTCCCTGCCAGTCTCTCTATGATCTGATCAATAAAAGGCAGGGGGAAATGGTCCTTCTTGGTGGCCTGGTTGAGTCTCCTGTAGTCAACGCAGACCCGCCAAGAGGTGGGTACTTGATGAATCCACGATTCATCGCCTTTATTCTTTTATTTTAGCTTCATTTTCTTAGTCAAACACCTGTAAATACCCATTAATTTCATAAATTTACCATTTTGCATGCATTTGTTAAAATTGCATTTTTAACACTTTTTGTACATAAATAAAAGAATAAAGAAGAAAAGAAAAAGAAAAGAAAAATAAAGGATGTAGTTATGCAATAAATACAGACTGACCCAAACCCCGAGAGAAGGTCAAGACTTGACCTGATCGACCAGGAATAAAGTAGGGGGAGATAGGGTCGTTTGTCAGAAAAATCAAAAATATCTTGTAAATATTTTTCATGTATATTTGTACAAAACTTACATTATTTTATCTGTACATAATGTGACCTCTAACTAATTATTTTCATAAATAAAAATTGTAAATAAAATTGTGTTGTAAATAATAAAAATATTTGTAAAATAAAATATTGTATATATTGCAAATAATTACACCCAGAAAAAGCCACAAAGTGATAATTGAAACATCAATTCCGGCTCCACACAAGCTCAAATTGAACCAAACTCACTTCCATCATACTATAAATTAAATTATCTTTCAAATGGCTGTGGTTTCATTATTTTTGGAGTTACGGTTAAAAAGTCGGTTTTCTGGGGTGTTCTGTACAGTTTTCCCATATACTTGTTGTATATTCATATTGATTTTTATAATGTATATATTTGTAAATACTACTTTCATTAAAAATAAAAAAAAAAGATAAAAATTTAAAAAATCTTTTATAAAAATATTTCCTTATATGTACCTATGTATATTGTATTATATGTGTATAATATATGTATACAATTAATTTCTCTAAATAAAAATTACCAAAAAAATTAATTGTCTCACATTAATTTATTTAATTTATTTAATTACGAAAATCATATGTAATTATTTAATTTATTGATTTATTTGAATTCATTTGATTTGATAACTTACCTTTTATGTAAAGATTTGATTTTGTGCCTTAAATAGCCACCATTAAGGTGGTTAATTGATTTTTGGGAATTATTTAATTAATTTATTTTAATTAATTACGAAATTCGTTTTTAATTAATTATTTATTTTATTTATTCAATTATTTTATTTAATTAACCAATAAACACTTTCCTCATTTGTGAATATCTTCCATTTTTGATTTTCTTCTCTTTTTAATGGGCTCCTCCTCCCTCATTCACACTTGATCGATCTTTGGCGGAGAGGAGCCCGGTTTCCGAGAGTTATCTTGTTGAAGAGGGTCCTAGCCTCCGATCCAGTCGGTGACAGAGATTTGTGCTTCGTCGAGGCCATCATGGCTTGTCCGATCCCCGAGGTGAGATCCATTTTATTCTCTGTCTTTTTCCTTAAGTAATCGTAGATTTAGATGTTAGCATAGGTGTAGTTTTTTAGAAGTTAGATCATTAAAAAAATCACAAAAATTTCCATCACTCTTTGATCCGCGTCCGACATCGATTTTTCATCTCATTTCCGTATCCCACCATCTTCACATTCTACCTCACGCAATCTTTCACCTCCAGTCACGCACGGTGACCGGAGCCACAGATCTATCTCTCATTTCACGGATCCGACCCATTCACCAACTCCACTTTGTTTATAAATAAAAAAAATGTATCTTGTTTTCTAACATCTGTTTTTGCAGGATACAATAAAAAATACATTTGTTGTGTGTCTCTAATCTTTGTTTTGCAGGTAAAAAAAATAAAAAATAAAAAAAAACATATATTTATCTTGTTTCTAACATCTTGTGTTGCAGGAAAACAATAAAATAAAAAAAAGAACAACAAAAAATAAACAAAAAAATCGCAGCAGGCAGCGGGCCGCCACCCCCGCCGCCCACACAGCAGTCCAATCTGTCCATCACCGGCGCCGCCTTGCCACCGGCCGCGTTACCCGGCGCTGACGCCCGCACCGCCCGTCGCGTTGGGCGCGACCTCCGCCAATCAGACCGCTGCGCCTCCACCCACGTGAGCCCGCTCCAACCAGCTCCTGCCAACAGCCTTCCACCGCGTCCCCTCCAGGCTCCGCAACCTCCTCCGCCAACGCGGAGCTCCGCCCTCGCAGCCCCGCCGACGTCAGGCCCCGCACTACCCGACGCCCCGCCGACTCCCCTCCAGGCGCGCACGGGCCAGCCCGCGAGCCTAGCGCCGCCTCTGCTCCTCCCGTGCGTCGGTCGCGCCTCCGCTCCGCGCACCGTGCGCCCGCGCGCGAGACCTCCAGCCACGGCCGATCTCCTCCTGTGCGCCCGCCGCACCGCCGCACCGCACCGCCGCCCGCGCGCGAGGGCAGGAACGAATTTTGCGGCTTCTTCATTTCACGCCCATCACTCACGCTCATTCTCTCGAGAGGTCGGAACCCCATCCGACTTCTCATCTTCTCCCTACCCACCCTCCCATTTGGGACGTGTTGTGAGTGACACCCACAAAGACTAGATTGACCAAACACGAGACATGGGTGTTCACATTACTGAGATGAGAGTGCATCCCATAGGCAATCGAATGGGGCAGTTGCGAGCTTTAGATGACTTGTATCCTAGGACATTGGATGAGTACACAGATCATGAAGTCCAGTCCGCTTCTACCTTGAGACCCTTTGTTCTGGATTTAGAGTTAATTGATCTACTGCCTAAGTTTTTTGGGGAAATGCACGAGGAACCTTATTTGCATATTGATGAATTTGAGGATTTTTGTGTATCACGATCATATTTGGATATCACTTCTGAGGACATGATGCTGATTACCTTCCCATTTACACTTCAGAGTAGAGCCAAGAGTTGGCATAGACGATTGGGAAGGAAGATTGCTACATGGGGAGATTTACGATCATTATTTTTGAAGAAATTTTACCCCCAGTGTAGAGCAGAGATGATGCGGTCATGTATTCGTGAATTTTCTGTTAACCCCCAAAGGCCGTTGAGAGATTCATGGTTGAGGTTACGAGAACTTGTGAGGCGATTTCCAGATCATGGATTTTCGATGACTGACCTTATCCATATCGCCATGAGGGGGAGGACCGCAGAGCAGATATCATATGTCATTACCTCGTGTAGTGGTTCACACCATTGTCCCGACTTGGATTTTGTTGAGACCATCTTGGATACACTTTCTGATCTTGCATATACACCAGATGATTTATTTGGGACAACACATGACGGAGAGATGACAACTGTTGAGTGTGTGACACACCATGCTGATCTTGATAACACACACACATCAGAGGATATGGATGCTACTACTTCTCATTTGATGGATGTGTTGCCTACTGTTGTGAGTTCCCAGAGCCGGACATTGGTTGATGACCAATTGGATTTACAATCAGATTTTGAGCCAGTCCCGCTCTATCACGTAGAAGATTCGTCGATTCTAGATCTGCTAGGATCCCAAGAGATAGAGGAGGAACCCACATCTCAGCCATCCTCTGATTCTTTCCAGTATCCATACATAGTTGATATAGTGTCTTGTCTTCAGGAGATCTTCTCAGATTCAGAGATACATTCTGATCAATCTCAGCAAAGAGAGCTTGATGAGGGACCGATTTTGGATTTTACAGACCTTGATAGTCCCGTATTTGAGCCTTGTGTCCTCCCATTTGATGAGGTCGATACATTTTTGGAGGACAGGATATTTGACAGCATAGATCCCAAGTTCCCTGATGATTCGGCATTACTCCCCGAGGGTTATCTGCGGGAGGATGCCATGGACCCTGTGTACTCGGTTTCACTTTCTGGGAGTGCCTCCGATCTGTCGGATCACGAGACCAAGTATTTTGATATTTCTGATAATGAATTTAATGATTCTCTCCTCGACGACCCTCGCGAGGATGATCCGATCTTTGAGGTATTCGATGATTTCACTGATTTGTCTACATTATATGCATCGGATATCAGCCTTTCTAGTGAGTCTCTTGATCTTGATCTTCCATATCTATTTGAGATGGTGATTGACGTGGAGGATTCCCTGACAGATCCTTCCTTCTCCACGTTCGACTTCTTCGGTTCTGCCCTGTCACTCCATATAGACCTTGAGCCGACGATTTCTTTTGTGCTACCGGAGCCCGACTTCATCTGCCCATATCTTGATTCGGTAGCAAACACCCGCCTGACTGATTATCTGGGTGTTATCATTTACTCTGTTGAACTCGTCGTTATTCTCCCGCCGAGACTGCGACGACAGTACGGTATTCGTCTGACAGATGTCGCCCTGAACCTTGACACGGCGTTATCCTAACATTTGCACCCAGCTAGGGGCGTAAACTCTAGCGCTTGTTGAGAGGCACCTCAACATTGATCGACTCACATCTGTATAGACCATCTGTCAATATCATACATTCTTTCTGTCTCACACCCCATCTCCATCTCATGATCATTCCATACTTAGGGTGTACTTTACCCTAAGTATAGGGGGGTGTCAGACGTTTGATTATTCTTTTGATTCTTTTTACCTCTGTTTTGCTACCTATACTTAGGGATATTTTACCCTAAGTATAGGGGAGGTAGACTCTGTATATTCATCTCCTCGGTTTTCTCCTTTGTGTACAGTCTGCTATACTTAGGATTACTTGATCCTAAGTATAGGGGGATCACTGACCTCTATTGATTTTATTCTTTTATTCGTCGTTGTAGTATACCATTCTTTTCACTTTTCTATACGTGGCACGAGTTATGTCTTTCATTTCAGCTCTTTGATCACTATGAGGACATAGTTCGAGCTAAGTATAGGGGGGTGTCGTATATATTGTATATATACTTTAGCCATAACTCGTACTTTCATATTTTTAATATGGCTAAAATACTGTGTAAATATTAAAAAAAAAGAGATGCATAAATTTCCTCAAAATTTTTCCTTGTACATACTGACTAATAAGTCAGGTTAAAATATTTTGAAAAATATTTTGAAAGTAGTTTGAAAATCTATTTGAAAAATCTTTTGAAAACTATTTGAAAAATGTTTGAAAAATATTTTCAACCTGTGTAAAAATATTGTGGATTGTAAAATTTTTTTTTCTTTGTGTGAAATAAAATGATTTTGTTAAAACTATTTGCAAATGTTTGGAAAAATGGTTGAAAAATTATATTGAAAATCTATATATACTATTCGAAAAATGTTTGCCAAATAGTTTTCAAATGTGTGTAAATGTTTGTAAAATTGTGTGCAAAATTATTTTGGACTATAGTTTTCAAAATTATTTGTAAAATTATTTTCAAATAAATTTGAGGAATATATGCATCACAAAAAAATAATAAAATAATAATAAAAAAATGAATAAAATAAAAATTTAAAAAAAAAATCAACTCTGTATATACTTGTATAAATTACTCAATTTGTAAATTCTTACATCACGATTATTGTAAAATAATCAACTCACTTTTGTGCAAATATGTATCTTCTCTAACCCTTATTAAAAACAAAAAAAAACTTAAAAAAAACTTTAAAAAGAAAAAGAATCTTGTATATATTTGTATATATTACTAACTATTTGCAAAAAAAAAACTTTTGCATGTGCATCATTTTTCAAAAATCCATAAAAATTTCAAAATTTTGAAAATTGTTTCACAAAAAGATTTTTTTCTTCGCATTGTACATATTTTCTTGCATTGGCATGTGCATTTTTCAGGATAGTCTTGACGATTAAACTAAGTCTGGAATAAATTTGAAGAATGGAGCTTAGTTGGACCTTAATCCACTTAATTTCAGAGGAACCTTATAAGATGTGGAGTTAAGACTTTTCAGGTCCTAGTGACTTAATTCTTTGGGTCCACACGACTATGAGCATATGTCATCTTGATGAGCCTAAGTAGAACACTTAACAACACACGCATGACTCTTAGAGACAATGGCTTGACTTGCACCAGCACTTTACACATGGCTCTCCACGGATGAGGTGGTGAGGAGGCAATTTCCTTTGGCTTGGGGTAGCATATGAGGGTAGTACTTCTAGGCGGAACCTCTCTTCTTCTTCTAGTGAAGGAAGTGCGTCTCAACTTGGTATAGTGGTGATGAAGGCTAAAGACAGAAGCCGTGGGTTGCAATAAAGCTTCAAAAGAGGGATAGTCTACTGGCTCAAGAGGAAAATTTCTTGTATATATGCTGCACCATGTAGATATGTTGTACAGAGGCATTTGAAAAAAAAAAGAAAAAGAAAAAAAATGCAAAAATGCAAAAAGAACTCCAAAAAAGTGGTGGGTCGGATTGAAAATTTAATAACCCCACCGGAGTGTATATAGTGAAATAAAGCAAAAGCTTATGGCATCCATGTTACATCTCATGAAGCTTGCAGCGGGAGACTTAGCTACACTGGCTGAGCTTCCAAAAGTCTATACTTCTTCCCCCTCTTCTTGAGCCGGTTGCACTTGAACTTAGAAGGGAATACCCCGCTTCTCGAGGAAAGAGTTGCTAGACCGAGGCATTAGAGTTACCAGATTGGGGGAGGTTGTTTCTTTGTTACTTCTGAGGTGGGGAGCTACATATCACTTACACTGCATGGAAAGATTCATGGTCATTAGAGTTTGTGTATGTAGACTTGTTCTAATCTGGTTTATTGAGGAGTCTTGTCCATAGATTGGTGGAACTTAAAGGCTGTTAGGTTTTAAATCCACATCCCATTAAGGTTTCGACACACTAATAATCCAAAGGTCCAACAGAGCTCCAGACTACATTTTTATGAAGATAAGCTTAAAAGTCAACATTATTCTAATTTCTTCCCTTTTTCTTTTCTTTATTTTTGTTTTCACTTATTTTTCAAATAAGTGTTTGCTAAGGGACTAGCAAAGGTAAAGTATAGGGGAATGATGAATCCACGATTCATCGCCTTTATTCTTTTATTTTAGCTTCATTTTCTTAGTCAAACACCTGTAAATACCCATTAATTTCATAAATTTACCATTTTGCATGCATTTGTTAAAATTGCATTTTTAACACTTTTTGTACATAAATAAAAGAATAAAGAAGAAAAGAAAAAGAAAAGAAAAATAAAGGATGTAGTTATGCAATAAATACAGACTGACCCAAACCCCGAGAGAAGGTCAAGACTTGACCTGATCGACCAGGAATAAAGTAGGGGGAGATAGGGTCGTTTGTCAGAAAAATCAAAAATATCTTGTAAATATTTTTCATGTATATTTGTACAAAACTTACATTATTTTATCTGTACATAATGTGACCTCTAACTAATTATTTTCATAAATAAAAATTGTAAATAAAATTGTGTTGTAAATAATAAAAATATTTGTAAAATAAAATATTGTATATATTGCAAATAATTACACCCAGAAAAAGCCACAAAGTGATAATTGAAACATCAATTCCGGCTCCACACAAGCTCAAATTGAACCAAACTCACTTCCATCATACTATAAATTAAATTATCTTTCAAATGGTTGTGGTTTCATTATTTTTGGGGTTACGGTTAAAAAGTCGGTTTTCTGGGGTGTTCTTTACAGTTTTCCCATATACTTGTTGTATATTCATATTGATTTTTATAATGTATATATTTGTAAATACTACTTTCATTAAAAATAAAAAAAAGATAAAAATTTAAAAAATCTTTTATAAAAATATTTCCTTATATGTACCTATGTATATTGTATTATATGTGTATAATATATGTATACAATTAATTTCTCTAAATAAAAATTTCCAAAAAAATTAATTGTCTCACATTAATTTATTTAATTTATTTAATTACGAAAATCATATGTAATTATTTAATTTATTGATTTATTTGAATTCATTTGATTTGATAACTTACCTTTTATGTAAAGATTTGATTTTGTGCCTTAAATAGCCACCATTAAGGTGGTTAATTGATTTTTGGGAATTATTTAATTTATTTATTTTAATTAATTACGAAATTCGTTTTTAATTAATTATTTATTTTATTTATTCAATTATTTTATTTAATTAACCAATAAACACTTTCCTCATTTGTGAATATCTTCCATTTTTTATTTTCTTCTCTTTTTAATGGGCTCCTCCTCCCTCATTCACACTTGATCGATCTTTGGCGGAGAGGAGCCCGGTTTCCGAGAGTTATCTTGTTGAAGAGGGTCCTAGCCTCCGATCCAGTCGGTGACAGAGATTTGTGCTTCATCGAGGCCATCATGGCTTGTCCGATCCCCGAGGTGAGATCCATTTTCTTCTCTGTCTTTTTCCTTAAGTAATCGTAGATTTAGATGTTAGCATAGGTGTAGTTTTTTAGAAGTTAGATCATTAAAAAAATCACAAAAATTTCCATCACTCTTTGATCCGCGTCCGACATCGATTTTTCATCTCATTTCCGTATCCCTCCATCTTCACATTCTACCTCACGCAATCTTTCACCTCCAGTCACGCACGGTGACCGGAGCCACAGATCTATCTCTCATTTCACGGATCCGACCCATTCACCAACTCCACTTTGTTTATAAATAAAAAAATGTATCTTGTTTTCTAACATCTGTTTTTGCAGGATACAATAAAAAATACATTTGTTGTGTGTCTCTAATCTTTGTTTTGCAGGTAAAAAAAATAAAAAATAAAAAAAAACATATATTTATCTTGTTTCTAACATCTTGTGTTGCAGGAAAACAATAAAATAAAAAAAGAACAACAAAAAATAAACAAAAAAATCGCAGCAGGCAGCGGGCCGCCACCCCCGCCGCCCACACAGCAGTCCAATCTGTCCATCACCGGCGCCGCCTTGCCACCGGCCGCGTTACCCGGCGCTGACGCCCGCACCGCCCGTCGCGTTGGGCGCGACCTCCGCCAATCAGACCGCTGCGCCTCCACCCACGTGAGCCCGCTCCAACCAGCTCCTGCCAACAGCCTTCCACCGCGTCCCCTCCAGGCTCCGCAACCTCCTCCGCCAACGCGGAGCTCCGCCCTCGCAGCCCCACCGACGTCAGGCCCCGCACTACCCGACGCCCCGCCGACTCCCCTCCAGGCGCGCGCGGGCCAGCCCGCGAGCCTAGCGCCGCCTCTGCTCCTCCCGTGCGTCGGCCGCGCCTCTGCTCCGCGCACAGTGCGCCCGCGCGCGAGACCTCCAGCCACGGCCGATCTCCTCCTGTGCGCCCGCCGCACCGCCATCTTCAGCCGCCCTCCCGCCTTCCAACCGCCGGCTGCCCCTCCTCCCTCTTTGGCATTGAGAAGGAACGAAGGCTCAAGAAGAGAACCCTAGGGATATAATAAAAAAGGATTGGTAAAATTACACGTACGTCCCTGGAGGTTTTGCGAATTTCAAAAAGATCTTTGTGAGAGCTTCCAATCCAGATCACATGCTTGGCACATGTTTAGTGGGTAAAGTACAAGTTTTCCCTCTCATTTTATCTCTGTTATCTATTTCATGCAAAAGACTTTCAATAATTTCACTTCAGTCCTTGTATTGCAGATTTGAACTTTGCATGTTTGTTTCAACTGGAATAAATGTTTTTATCATTGCAAAAATTTTGTGAAAAATTGTGTAAGCTCCTGCTATGTGCCTTAACATTGCATAACTTTTTCATAGCATTTTATTGCCGTTTAATATATTTAAAAATTCAAAAACAGTAACTTTTTGTCTTCCTGAATTTTGAAAATCCATAAAAATATGAAAAGTTGCTTTAAAAATTTCAAAAAAAATTAATGTAGGTGTATTTTTATGTCATTTAATTTTTGACCAATTTTTGCACATTTTCCATTTATAAAATTCCAAAAAATTGCAAAATACGAAAAATCTTATAAAAATTGTAGAAAATTCTAGAAAAATCCAAAAATAGTGGTTTCACTTTCTGATTGTAGATATGGTCTTCTAGTTTCTCTTAAAAATAATCTCCAGGATTTTTGAGTACTTAAAGAATTTTAAAATTGAAAAATACTCCTAACTGTGAATAGTCTCTTTGTTTTGCATTATCTCATTTTTAGAAAATCACAAAAACATCAAAAAAAGCCGAAAAAATTACCAAAAATATTTTAAAACATATAAAACTCAAAAACATTTTCTCTTGAATTTTCTGTGTATTTTTAGTTATTTTGAAAAATACAAAAAGGGTTGCGTGTGCTTTTTATCATTTGTGAATATTGTTTGTCTTTTAAAAAATAAAAAAATACAAAATACAAAAACCACTAAAAAAATTAACTCTGAAATTTGACTGCATAAGTTTTTAAATCGTGCTCCTTGTGTTCGACCCTGGTCGCTATACCAGGTAAAAAGAATAGCGAAAGACCGCTTACATTGAATTTCTTGATTTTCTGAGTGGTTTACAAATTTTTCCGTTGACCGAATCGATCGATTAAGGACAACGACATTGTGATTTATCTTCCACCTTAGTCGCGTCGATTTTCGGGTCATCAGTACTCGTGTAGCAATCTCCTCTCCCGACTCACTGATCACAGTCGTGATGCCCGTCTTCTTGGGCACCACATGCAAGGGGCTGACCCACTTGGAGTCGGAAATAGGATAAATAAAATCTGCGCTCCACCATTTGGATATTTCCTTCATCACGACCTCTCTCAGGTTGGGGTTCAGTCGCCGCTGGAACTCACGCGACGGCTTCGCCCCCTCCTCAAGATAGATATGGTGGGAGCACAACGAGGGACTAATCCCATGGAGATCTTCTACGCTACAAGTATCCCCGGCAACGGCGCCATTCTGATAACCGTCCGACTGACTAAGGTAAAGGTAAAGAAATGGTCGTTGCGACCTCAATTAGTCAGACTAGGTATATCAAGAAAAATCAACCACTCAGAACATGTAAAACTAATCGAGCACAAAAGAGAGCGGTCCTGCTATGAGATTAACCTGGTATAGCACCCAGGGTCGAACACAAGGAGCACAGATTGGCCTTGCAGCCTACGATGTAGTCAGAAATCCGAGAGAGTACTTTTTAGTGTTTTTAAGGGTTTTTCTATTTTTTTTAGGATTTTTGGAATATGAAGAAAATAGGAAAAGCACACAAACAATTAACTTGAACAATTTATTTAATGCATTAAAAAGCAAGCAAAAATTCAGACAAAAATATTTTTATGTGTTTTATATTTTATTTATGTTTTTGGTGAATTTTTGAGATTTTTCTGATGTTTATTTTATTTCCTAAAAATCAAACAGTGCGAAAGGCAAGGGGTACTGTCCAGCCAGGCCCAAAATCCCTAGATAAAATATCTAAAGACCTTAGAAGGGCCTGGAGGTATTTTTTCTGTAAACTAGATAAAGCAAGGAAAATTTGAGTACCAAAATTATTGTTTTTGGGTTTTTGGTGTATTTACTAGAATTTCTATGAGTTTTTGAGTGTTTTTAAGTTTTTAGTGTTTTTAAGCAGTGAAAAATAGCCAAAATTGGCTAGAAAATCAAGGAACACAAAACCAACAGTAACTAATTTTTATGGAATTTTTAGAAGGGTTTTTATATATTTTTTTGGGGTTTTTGACTCTAAACAGTAGCAAAAATAGGGGTTTTTGAATTTTTAAAAATAGCAAACGGAATAAAAAATTGTCCTCAAAACTTCACAAAAATTCTACACCATGGCAGGAGCCATGTGTTAAATTTTCATCGAATTTGGAGGTGGTTTGATATTTTATTCAAAAATAAAGGTAGGGCATTGTGCACAGGGACTAAAGTGCAAATACCCAAAGTTCTGGGGGGTCTGGTGCAAAATACCCAGCAAAACACGTGCCAAGCACGTGCCTGGGGCACTCAGGGACCCAAATGTAAGAAAAATAAGTTCCGAGGGCTTATTGGTAACAAGTACCAAAAGTCCAGGGGCTTATCTGCAAATAACCCAAAAAAATTATCGCACATGGGGAATTAAATCACGCACAGGGGCATAAATGCAAATAAAGAAAACTTTTTATCCAATCCGTAACATCCAGAACTACAGGGTTTATATGGCAAATAACCCAATAAAGTTCACGTGACGAAGCACGTGGTCCACGTAGACAGGGGTATAAGTGCAAATAAAGTAAGTACGAGGTCCTTAATGCAAATATCCCAGAAAATAAACAACTTAATTTAAAAATTGCAGGACTAAAATGAAATGAAACAAACAGAGGGGCCTAAGATGAATTTACCCCTTTTATTATTATCGACGGCCTGATGTGCGCCACATGGCTGATCGGACGGTGGAGAACGGGTGCGACTTTAACTCTGGAAGGGCTGGCCTGATCGAACGGTGGAAAGTATTCCACGTGGCAGATCTGACGGTGACGAAGCGTGGTGGAGATACTTTTGGTGAATCGACGGCTGAGAGGAGGACGCGTGGCGAATCTGACGGTTGAGGCTAGCTGGTGTCTCTCTCTCTGCGCGAGCGGTCAAGATCGACCCTCGGGATGATCGGACGGTGGAAGTGCTCCGCAGATGAATGGTTCAGATCAGATCTGGAGCGAGGAGGATGATCTGATGGTTCTGGAGAATCCTGGAAGAACTGGTCGCCGGCGAGATTCGCCGGACTCGTGCGTGCGTTAGGGTCCTCTGGAGAGCCTTCTGGAGGTCGGAGAAGAATCGCGGAAGGCTCCCGCGTCTGCTGGTGGTCTCCGACGAGCACACCGAGCTCCGAGGAGCTCGAGCGAAGGCGGCGGAGCCGGGTCTCCTGGCTGGATGGCGAAGGGTCTCAGATGACCCTTGTCTTGACCTGAAAAGCGAACCAGAAGACTCACGGGTCGAGGGCAAATTGCCTCGACCCGGTTAGGCGGCGTGAAGGTGCATGGTGCGTCGGAATGGAGAGCTCCGGCGAAGGTGGTCGGCGGAGGAGCTCGATTCCCAGATCCTGTGCGATCTGGGTTGGGTGAATGGGTGAAGAAGATGCGGAGAGGTCTGGCGAAGATGATGGTCGGGTCGGAATGGCAGATGGGAGATCGGAGGTGGCTGGCGACGGCGGCGGAGCTACGCTACCAGTAAGCTAAAAATCGAAACCTACGCTAATCTACGGCCTAAGTGATCTACCTGGGTGGTCGGAGAGACTGGGGAAGAGCAGGGGGTGCTCCTGGTCGTAGCCTCAAGGGTCGTCTCGGCCCGAGGCTCGGTGCTCACGCTGGTGGCGGAGCAACGGCGGCGAAGAACGCCGGATTAGTGGTTTCTCCTCCTCGCCTCGCTGCAACAGGGGTGATCGCTTGTTGTCACTCTCGCGGTGCCTCTGGAGTTCACTGGGAAGAAGGGGAAGGTCCAAAGATGAGGCGCGGAGGCGGCGGAGGTGGTTCTATATATAGCGGCAGTCGCGATTAGGGTTGGGAGGCGACGGCTATGGAAGGCGTGGATTTCCCGGCGAAGGATCTGGCGAGGATGTCGGATGATCGGCGAAGGATCCGGGCGCGGGGTTTGCGTGGGCGACAGGCTGGAGGTGCGTGGAGAAATTGGCGAAGGCGGGGCGGCGCGCGCTTTCTCAAAAAGGAAAGAGTCCGCGGGGGAGTTGACCGGGGTCAACAATCCCCCGTGGACCAATCAGGAGCTGCCACGTATTTGATTTTTTTGTTTATTTATTTTAAGGTAGAAAATGGCCGAATTAAGAAAAACTTAAAACATGAAATATTTTTCTTTTATTTTTTTCTATTTTTTGGTGATTTTTAATTAATATTTGGAAATAAAAATGAGGTATTTACATTATATAGGTATATGTACAATATGGAGGCTTTTGATTTTTGATTTTTAATGATTATTTTTATACAATTTTTATTCCCCTTTTATATTTTATTTATTTATAGAATAAAATGAGGAATAAAAGGATATTTTTATTTTATTTTTATTGTTTATATACATAGATGAAATAAATAGATATATACATTTATACACATGGTATATATACAATGTATTTTTGTATTTTCAATTTTGTAATTTTTATTTGATTTTTGTTTTGTTTCTTTTTATTAAAAATATGTCACATAGATTATTTACAAAAAGTTTAAAAAAATAATTTTATTTATTTATAAGGTTAAATAAATAAGGGAGCATGGTTTATGTACATGGTGAAAGGGCATTTTTGAATTTTTGATTTTTAAATTTTTATTTTGTTTTTAATAGTTTCTAAATATATACAAAATATGTACAAGCATATTTTTGGGTGAGGAAAATATAATTTTATTTATTTACAAAAATCTATACACATGAGCTCCTATCTCCCTCTACTTTGGCTTTTATGCGGTCAGGTCCATGCTGAGCCCTCCCTTGGGTTAGGTTGCTCAATATTTATTCTAAATATTTCTCTCTTTTTCTTTTTACTCTTTATTCTTTTATTTTTGCACAAAAACATGCTAATTACAGGTTTTTACACAATGCATGCTTTTGGTAATTATTTGTATTTACACATATCTACATGTATTTGCAAAGGTTTTTGTAGCTAAAATAGAAGAATAAAGAGTGATGAATGGGTATTCATCAGCCCACAGCCCAGCCACAACCGTACAATAGCCCGCACGATTGTTTGAGCGCACCCCCAAAGCCCGCGAGCTCCTGGCCCCTTCGCCGCGAACGTAGCGGATCTACTCACCAACCACGTCGCGAATACGTTGCCTCCACCATGCTCGCGCCTCTGCGCGGTGCAGCACCGTCGAAGCTCGCGTGGCCGCGCATGCACTCTCATAGCGTCTTGCGCGCGACTCCACGCCGCGCGGCTCCTCCAAGCCTGCGCCCTTCGCCCTCGTGTACCTGTATCGCCGACTGTCGAACTGAAGAAGAAGGAGGAGGCGGCAGCATAGCCCCCTCCCCTTGTCTTTTGAGAGCATCGAAGCAGAGCAGAGAAAACCTAGGGGTTTTTTAAATAAAAAATTGGAAAGATTACAAAGACATCTCTAGAACTTTCAGAAATTACAAAACAGTCCCTGTGCTTCAGAAGGTCACGTATAACACACATGTTCACTGGGTAAATTGCGATTCTGACTCCATAATTTATTTTTATTAATTTTTGAGACATAAACATTAAATAATTGCACTTTAGTCCCTATTTATAGATACCATTAAATTGCATGCTTTTTTTTCTAGAATAAATATTTCTTATGCTCTAAAAATTCCATAAAAAATTGTAAATATTTCTGTTGTAGTGTAATTAACTGTATAAAAATTGCGTCACAATTTGTTTCTATATAATAGTTTAAAAAATAAAAAATAGTGTCTTTTTCTCTACCCGAATTTAGAAATATAATAAAAATTTGAAACTTTACCAAAAAAATTCCAAAAAAATTATTATAGGTGTATCATTTTGTCCTTTAATTTCTATCCAATTTTCATGCAATAATCATTTATTAAAACCAAAAAATTGTAAAAAAAACTAAAAATATTTAAAAAAAATTTATAAAATTGTAGAAAAATCCAAAAAATTGTGATTTCATTCTCTGTGCGTAGATAATTATTTCTTCATTGGCATAAAAATGAATACCAGGATTTTGGAGCACTTAAATTAATTTTAAGGTGCAAAATACTCTTAGTTGTGCATTGTTTTCTCTTGTTTTCAGTATTTGATTTTTATAAAATCACAAAAACATCAAAAAATTTTTTAAAAATACCAAAAAATTAAAACTATAAAATCCAAAAATATTTTCTCTGTACTTTTCTGAGCATTTTTTGATATTCAAAAAATACAAAAGGAGTGTGGTGGGTGTATTTTTATCCCTTTATGCATTTTGTTCCTAATTTGAAAAAAAAATGAAAACTCAAAAAATACTTAAATATATTTTTGAAATTTGACTACTTAGTTTTAAATCGTGCTCCTTGTGTTTGACCCTGGTCGCTATATAAGGTAATCTTAATAGCGAAGACCGCTTGCTTGTCATTGTTTGATTTCCTCTAAAGTGGTTTAAAATATTTTTTCTTGTTAATCACGCTTTGCGATTCAGATCACAACGACCCTTAATTATTACATACTTGCCTGAGTTGTCATGCGTGTCATCAAAATGGCACCATTGTCGGGGAGCACGCTTTGTAGTCATTTTTCATTTTCACTCTATTTATCTCTATAATATTATAATTGTTTTCTTACCATCGTCTGCTTTGATTTTTCTACGAGGAACCGCTTCGAGGATGACTCTGACTCTTTTTGGAGGACTTGTGAAGGAGGAGGAGTAGAAGAAAGGAGGCAGTTGTTTTATTTTACAGAACAATGAGATTATTGTAATAATTTAGACTTTGGACTTATGGACTTGGACATTATTTGGGGTCTGTGTTTTCGCATTTTTGATTTCATCGCCATAACTTTCTATTTGATTCCCGCGGATTTAGCCCCTAGACGTAAGATTTTTAATTAATTGTAACGTAATTAGCAGAGGCCTAACACCTAATTGCTTGTCTATGCCTATGTTATGTAATTGGACTTGGCTAAAAAATAAATTAAAAAAGTTATCTTAAAGTGGACTTGACACCACATGCCGAAAGGAGTCACATACAACGCTAGCAGGACCCGTTGTAGTGAGCACCGAGTGACTCCCAAGATCGGACTACGGACTCGATTCGATTAGCTAACTATTATCCTTCATGATCAATAGAAGTTGCTCGTCTAAGGTTGATTTCCTCATGCATCATTTAGTTAGTTTACTTTCAGTATTTAATTTTGTGTGCGGATCATATTGCATGTAGAGCGTTGGAGCAAGTTATGTATTTTATATCTTTGCATGCATCATCGTATTTCATCGCTCATTGGCTTTTTTGACTTCCTCCCCCTATTTTTGGACTCCAATTAATTAAAGAGGGAATCGGAACACTCGTTAGGTGTTATTTTCGAAAAAATAAAAAAGGAGAAAATAAAAAATTAAAAAATTGGGACTGCTAATTGAACTTGACCCTTAAAAATAAACGTAATTGATTCATCATTGTTTTGGGAGAGCAATCTCCTCATTATTTGCGCTTTTAATTGCTCATGTACACACTAAGGAGTAGTGCCCAAATCCCATTAAGCATCCTGTGTGTTTTTACAACTTTTATATGATCACTAAACTCCAAAATTGAAAAGATAAAGACGGAACTATCACGGTCAGATTTGTGTTGAGTTGGTGAACTGAGGGTTTGCTTTGTATATTGGATGTTTTTGGTGTGAGTTGGTTACATTTATCTTCTTTGGATCATTAGCAATCACCTTATCTTTCCTTCACTTTATTTCATCCAACCCTCCCTCCCTTCATTTTCACTCTCCTCATGATGGGTCACACTCCATTTCAGCCGGATTTTGCAGCTTCTTCATTTCATATCCATCATTTCCGCCCACTCTCTTGGGAGGTCGGAACTCCGATCGATACCCCATCTTCTCCCTCCCCTTTCCCACCTTCTTATTCAGGACATGTTGTGTTTGACGCCCTTGGAGACTAGATTGACTAGGTACGAGACCCGGGTGATTACCTTGCTGAGATGAGAGTGCATTCCATAGGAGATCATATGGAGCAGTTGCGAGTTTTAGATGACTTTTATCCTGGGATTATGGATGAGTACAAAGATCAGGAAGCACAATCCGATTCTACATTGAGTCCCTTCATTTTGTATTTAGAGTTCATTAATCTAATGCCAAAGTTTCCAGAGGGAGTGCATGAGGAACCTTATATTCATATATATGACTTTGAGGATTTTTGTGGATCACGAGCATATCTAGATATCACTTCTGAGGAACTGATGCTGATGACCTTCCCTTTCTCACTTTAGATGAGAGCTTTGAGATGGTATAGAGAGTTGGGAAGGAAAATTGCTACGTGGGGAGATTTACGATCATTGTTCTTGCAGAGATCTTACCCTCAGCGTAGAGCAGATTTGATGCGGTCTTGCAATGGAGATTTTTCAGTAGACCTTCAGGAGCCATCGAGAGATTCGTGGTTAAGGTTCGTGATCTTTTGATGCGATTTCCGGATCATGGATTTTCGATGAATGACTTCGTCCATATCGCCTTGAGGGGGATGACCACAGAGCATATTGCATATGCCATTACCTCATGTCGTAGTTCAAACCACAGTCCCGACATGGATTTATTTGAGACCATCTTGAGTACACTTTCAGACATTCCATATTCACGATACGATTTATTCGAGACAACACATGAGGGAGAGATGACACCAGTTGAGTGTGTGACACATCATGCAGATTCAGATATCACACACTAGTCAAAGGATATGGATGCTAATACATTTCTTATGATGGACGTGTTGACCACCATTGTGAGTTTCCATAGCCGGATATTGGTCGAGTTCCCATTGATTTTACATCCAGATTTTGAGCCAGTCCTGCATTTTCACGTCAAAAATACTTGGATTCTTACTCTGCTAATATCTCAAGAAATAGAGGAGGAGCCCACATTGTTAGCAATGTGAGCCCGAGACGAACCATTCCTACAATAAATGTTATTGTAATAAATGATTTATCAATAAAAGTTATTGGTTATTTTCACTCCATTTCTCAGATAAATGAATGAATGCACTATAAGGTCCCTCTATACAATAAGGGTTATGTACCATGGCCAGCTTGATGAACATACAGTTGTTGATTCATTGATTGAATCATAGAGGCTGATGCTTGGATGAATATCTAAGCAATTAGATAGAGGACTCATCAAGCATCATCAAATGATTGTTAAGTGATGATCTCCAGTCTGAGTAGGAGATGGCAATCCTTACTCATATGGCTGATATCTGACCGACCTCTTGATGCAGATCCTCTGCATGGAAATAGTGATTCGAAGGTGTTGGATTAGTTGAGTCAATGGGTTGACTTGACGAGATCGAGATAACCAAAGACCTATGTTGAATGTTGTCATAGCATAGGCAAGCATCCTCTGACCAGAGACAGATATGTTACTATATGTTTGAGTGTGTACATTTGGCAGACCAATAGGTTGATGACCTAGCCAAGGTCTATACACCAGCAAGCTGGTGTGCATGTAAGGACATATGAGTAATACGATCTCTCAAAGGGATCATACAAGTTCACTTGTGAACCGGAAGACATGAGCTCACTCATGAGGTATTGGGACTGATCAAATTCCATGCATGGTCGTCATGCTTTGGAAGCATGACATGAATTTGAAGGTAAGATATATGCTTTGGGAAAGCATATGATCTATACCAATTCCCAATGACCAAGATTGAGAAACTTAATGATCAAACCCGAAGATGACAGTGTAAAAGTGATCTATATATTCAGTACAGGTATTGGGAATACCTGAGGGTGATGTGATCATAAATGATTGTATAACCATGATGCTTCCATTCCGAGGGAGTGATGAAACAGGTTTGTATTTTAGTGACTCCTCTCAATAGATAAGTGACCTAATCTTAGTCCATGTATTGGACATTGATCTGAATGAGATTCAGATGCAATGAGAAGATTAGGTCTACGGTCTTGATTTGATTAAGCATTTGTGGGAAGTCCATGAGATCTAGATTTGAGATGTGATCTCAACATCCAAGTCACTATACGTGGAACAATACAATCGCCATGTCCTTATCTCCAAGTATCTGTGGAGAAATCACATTATTCTTGAAGGGGTTTAAGAATAATTCCATATATCTAAGCATTGAAGAATTAATGATTAAATGTGATTTAATCATCTTGATGTGTGTAGAAGTTATCCAATATAATTAAATGTGATGTAATTATTATGGATAAGAATAATGTGGATAGAAATATCCAATTATTCATAATATATTATAAATGTTATTTATAATGTATTAAAGAGAGATAATTATAATTTATATTTATTGATTAATTATTAATGTGTATTGGATACACATTGTGTAATTAATTGAAAATGTAAATTATATTTTGTTTTGGATTGTGAATATGATTAACAAATTTCCAATGGTAAGATTGCAATATATATTCTCAAAATTAATTATGAATTATTTTTGAAGAATAAATCACAACAAAAGTTGTTGGAAATTATGGGAGAAATTCATGGAGATATGCAATCTCATGGGATTACATGAGATTGCCTCCACCATGGGGACAAGGTGGACAACCACCAATTCCCACAAGGAATGTGGTAGTCGTCCCCACCATTCACTACAAGAAAGAGTAGAACAGGCGACGGTCAACATCCGTCACGAATGATAACATGACCGTCCCCTCTGATCAATGGGGACGGTCATGCGACCGTCTCCAAAGGTGGCGTCCCATCTGGTATAAGCGACGATAGTCTGCACCGTCCCCTATACTCATACATAAGGGACGGTCGTGACCGTCCCTAAAAGTTTGGTATATGGGACGGGCATGACCGTCCCTTAAAGGATCTTATTGGGGACGGTCACGACCGTCCCTTAAAGTCATTCAGGGGGGACGGTCACGACCGTCCCAAATGGGAGGTAGTGGAGACGATCATAACCGTCTCTAAGAACTAAGGGGACGGTCGCAATGACCGTCCCCTTTGTTCATCTGCTAACAAAAATAATTTCCATTACCCCCTATTTGATCTTCATTTTACCTGTATGTCACTATAATGTAGTACCTGTTACAATAAATTTTTCTTCATAATAAATATTACGATCACCACACAAAAAAATGCATTCCACATTCATAAAGTCATCGTCCTACAACATATGCATTCAAAATACTACAGTGTCCTACAGTAATTGTCCAAAATAGTTATACAATATACTACAGTATCCTACAAAGTAACTAAGCTATCCTAGTCGTCGTCCTCATCGTCGTCGTCGTCCTCATCGTCATCATCATCTTCTTCTTCGTCGTTATCGTCGTCGCCTAGCCTCGCAGCGGTATTATCATCTTTTGTTGGGTGGCTAGTCGACGCTGCACCTTGATGTGCCTGCATGAATGCATTGAAAATCGCCATTTGTTGGCACAAATCATGAATCTCCATATTCATGCTAGACACTTGACTCTCTAATTCCCTCTCTCTTTGTGTCTTCTGAGAGGTCGAGTCGGTCCCTACTCCATACCAATTCCGTATGGTGGCACCACGACCACCACAATGGACGCGTCCCTGATGCTCTGGACCGGTCGAATGGATGTCTCATAACTCCATTAGCATCTCGTTTATTTGAACGAGAATGCCACGTCATCCACTTTGCAGATTTTTCTGACATGAAGAGACGTTTCAGCCTTGGAATTAATGGGAAATATCGTAATATTTTCACTGACTTCTTCTTCCTCTTTAAATCATTTTTTTTCTTCTTTATACCTGGAAGCCTTACAATATTGACAACGAACTAAATCAGAATTCTCTCCTCGAAAAAGCATACATTCATTAACACAAGCATCGATCTTCTCGTATTTTAGACCAAGCGATCGGAATTGTTGCTTCATGATGACACTCCCTGTCCACTCGGGTGTAAGGTACTAAAAATAGGTCGTCGCGACCCAAGCGATCAAACGATGTCAATCAAGAAAAATGTGAACCACTCAATAAAGATAAAATCAATCAAACACGAATAGCGGTCCTGCTATGGATTTAACCTGGTATAGAACCCAGGGTCGAACTCAAGGAGCACGGGTTGGCCGTGAGGCCTACGAAGTAGTCAAAATAAAAAGGAGAAAATCTTTTTAGTGGTTTTTAATTTGTTTTATATTTTTTTTGGTTTTTTAAGTAATTAGGTAAATAGAGAAAAACAAGGAAAAGCACACTTCAACAATTTATTCAAAATAATCAAAAATCGACAAAAACATGGAATAAACATATTTTTATATTTTATATTTTGTAGTATTTTTGGTGAATTTTTGAGAATTTTATGATCTTTATTTAATTTTCTAAAAATCAAACAGTGGCTAAAGGAGATGGTACTGTCCAGCCAAGCCAAAAAGCCCTAGATAAAATATCTAAGAGCTCCAAAATGGCCTGGAGGTAATTTTCCTGTAAAGAAGATAAATGAGGAAAATTCAGGCACCAATTTTATTGTTTTTGGATTTTTAATTTATTTACTAGAATTTTTATAGGTTTTTGAGTGTTTTAAGTTTTTAGTGGTTTTCAGTGGTGAAAAATAGCCAAAATTGGCTAGAAAATCAAACTAAGCAAGACAAACAGTAGACAATTTTTTTGTAATTTTTGGACACTATTTAATATTTTTTTGATTTTAAATTTAGACAGTAGCAAAACTGATTGTTTTTGAATTTTAAAAAACCAAACCAAATAAAAATGTCCTCAAAAATCCGCAAAAATCCTACACCATGGCAGGAGCCACGTGTCAAATTTTTCGTTGGATTTGGAGGTGTTTTGATATTTTATTCAAAAATAAAGATAGGGCACTGTGCACAGGGACCAAAGTGCAAATACCCAAAGTTCTGGGGGTCCTGGTGCAAAATACCCAGCAAAACACGCACCACACGCGTGCCTGGGGCACTCAAGGACCTAAATGTAAGAAAAATAAATCCCGAGGACTTATTGGTAACAGGTACCAAAAGTCCAGGGGGCTTATATGCAAATAACCCAAAAAATATCGCACATGCTCAAATAAACCACGCAAAGGGGTATAAATGCAAATATCGAAAAACTTTCATTCATTTAATAACATCCAGAACTACAAGGGTATCTACTGCAAATAACCCAAAGAAATCACATGTCGAAGCACATGTCCACAACTGGCAGGGGTATAAATGCAAAGAAACTAAAGCTCAGGGTCCTCTATGTAAATTACCCTAAAACTAAACAAACTGATTTTTATATTTACAGGACTAAAATGAAATAAAACAAGACAGGGGCCTAAGGGTAAATTACCCTTTATTAAGCGGGGGTGCTGGATGCGCGCCACGCATAGATCGGACGGCGGCTGGCAGTGGGTGCTCCGGATCGTCTCTCCTCAGATCTGACGCTGCTGGTGGCTCCAGGGATGGACGGCCCAGATTAAAATTGGAGCGAGAGAGGGCGATCGACGGCGGACGGAGGATCCTCGAAGAACAAGTCCCCGGCGAGCTTCGCCGGGCTCGTGCGTGCACGATGCTCCTCCTGGGAGCCTTCTGAAGGTGGAGAAGAATCGTGGAAGGCTCCCGCGTCCGCCGGTGGGCTCCGATGATCGAGCCAAGCTCCGGGGAGCTCGGACGGGGTCGGCGGAGCTGGGTCTCCTGGCTGGATAACGGAGAGCCTCAGATGGCCCTCGTTTTGACCTGAAAAGCGAACCAGAAGATTCACGGGGTCGAGGGCAAATTGCCTCGACCCGGTTAGGTGAAGTGGGGGTGGCTGGTGCGTCGGGACGGCGAGCTCCGGCGAAGGGGGTAGATGGAGGAGCTCGGTTCCCAGCTCCTGTGCGAGCTAGGTTGAGTGAGTGGGTGGAGAAGGTGCGTCGGACGAAGGCGAACGTGAGGGTCGATTCCGATGATCGAAGTGGGTAACGGGGTGATCGGAATCAAAGAACGACGGCGGCGGTGCGATTTGGGCGAAAGTAGAAATTGAGGGAAACGGCGGAGCTACATGGGTACCTGGATGAACGGAGAGACTGGGGAGGAGCAGGGGATGCTCCTGGTCGTCGCCTCGAGGGTCGTCTCGGCCCGAGTGTCGAAGCTCGCGCGGGTGGCGGAGCTGCGGCGGCTACGTCGCCGGATCGATGGATTCACCTCCTCTCCTCGCTGCAACAGGTCGGGGATGCGAGCTGTCACCTCACACACTCTCTGGAGCTCACTGGAGAATGAAGAAAAATGGCCAAAGATCCAGAGAGGAGGTGGCGGAGCTGCAGCTTTATACGGCTAGGGGTCCGAGAAAGATGGGTCCGGGCAAGCTCAGGAGCGCGCGGATCCCGAGGGAGCGGCTCCGGCGAGGATGTCGGATGAGAGATTAAGGATTCGGACCTGGGGTTTAGTGGAATAGGGATCGGGTTGAGCGGGTAAAAAATCTGAGAAGTCGGGTCCAGCGCTCAGACCCGCGGAAGGTGGTCCTGGGGGGGGGTAGTTGACCGGGCGGTCAACATCCCCAGGACCCAATGGATTCGGCCACGTGGCTGGATCTTGAAGTGACAAATAGGGGTAGCTAGGGGCCGAATTTGCAAAAAAACTCAAAACACAAAATATTTTTTTTTATTTTTTTCTATTTTTTTTGTGATTTTTAATTAATTTTTGGAAATAAAAATAAGCTATATACATAGTATGTAGTATATAGGTATATGTACACTATTAGGGTTTTTGATTTTTTTTGATTTTTAATTATTATTTTTATGCAATTTTATTCCTATTTTATATTTTATTTATCTATATTATAAAATAAGGAATAAAAGGGTGTTTTTATTTTATTTTTCTTATTTATATACATAGGTAAAATAAATATATATGTACATCTATATACATGGTATATGTACAATGTATTTTTGTATTTTTAATTTTTCTCTTTTTATTTTGTTTTTGTTCTAATTCTTTTTATTTTATTTATTTACAATATATAATACAGAATATTACAAAAAGTTTGGAAAATAATTTTATTTATTTACAAGGTTAAATAAATATATAGATGTGGTTTATGTACATGATGAAAGGGGTATTTTAATTCTTTTTGATTTTTAACTTTTTCTTTTTGGTTTTTATATTTTATAAATATATACAAGTATTTACAAGCATATTTTTGGTGAGGAAAATATCTTTATTTTATTTACATAAATATTTACACATGAGCCCCTATCTCCCTCTACTTTGGCTTTTATGCGGTCAGGCCCATGCTGAGCCCTCCCTTGGGTTAGGTTGCTCAATATTTATTCTAAATATTTCCCTCTTTTCTTTTTGATCTTTATTCTTTTATTTTGCACATTTTTATTTTTGCACAAAAACATGTTAATTATAGGTTTTTACATAATGCATGCTTTTGGTAATTATTCCTATTTACACATATCTACATGCATTTGCAATGGTTTTTGTAGCTAAAATATAAGAATAAAGAGTGATGAATGAGTATTCATCACCCCCTATACGTAACTTTGCTAGTCCCTTAGGAAACACTTATTTGAGAAAGAAGTGAAAAAGAAAGAAAGAAAAAGAAAAAGAGGGAATGTACATGGATCGAGGTTGAATATTAAACTTTCCTTCATTAAATTGAAATATGGAACTCGATCAGATCTTTGGATTATTAATGTGTCGGAACCTTATTTGGACTTAAGCTTAAAACTCAACAGCCTCTAAGTTCCACCAATCTATGGGCAAGACTCCTCAATAAACCAGATCAGAACAAGTCTACATACACAAACTCTAATGACCATGAATCTTTCCATGCAGTGTAAGTGATATGCGGCTCCCCACCTAAGAAGTAATAAAGAAACAACCTCCCTCAACCTGGTAACTCTAATGCCTCGGTCTAGCAACTCTTTCCTCGAGAAGCGGGGTATTCCCTTCTAAGTTCAAGTACAACCGGCTCAAGAAGAGGGGGAAGAAGTATAGACTTTTGGAAGCTCAGCCAGTGTAGCCAAGTCTCCCGATGCAAGCTTCATGAGATGTAACATGATACCATAAGCTTTTGCTTTATTTGACTATATACACTCCGGTGGGGTTATTAAATTTTCAATCCGACCCACCACTTTTTTGAGTTCTTTTTGCATTTTGCAATTTTTTTTTCAAGTGCTTCTATACAACATATCTACATGGTGCAGCATATATACAAGAAATTTTCCTCTTGAGCCAGTAGACTATCCCTCTTTTGAAGCTTTATTGCAACCCACAGCTTCTGTCTTTTGCCTTCATCACCACTAGACCATGTTGAGACGCACTTCCTTCACTAGAAGAAGAAGAGAGGTTCCGCCTAGAAGTACTACCCTCATATGCTACCCCAAGCCAAGGGAAACTGCCTCCTCACTACCTCATCCGTGGAGAGCCATGTGTAAAGTGCTGGTGCAAGTCAATCCATTGTCTCTAAGAGTTAGGCGTGTGTTGTTAAGTTCTCTACTTAGGCTCATAAAGATTACATAGCTCATAGCCTAGTGGACTCAATGAATTAAGTCCTTGTGGACCTGAAAAGCCTTAACCCTAAGCCTTATAAGGTTCCTCTTAGAGTTAGGTGGATTAAGATCTTATTCAAGCTCCATTTCTCAATTTAATTCCAGGCTTAGTTTAAATGTCAACTTTCATCCAGAAAACTATATACATATGTACACAAGATGCTTATTTACACAAATTTTACAATCAGGCAAAATTTTTGAAAAATGTTTGAAATCATGGATGAATGATGCATGAGGTGCAAGTTTTGCAAAAAGATCTTTACACATATTTACACAAGATTTTTGCAAACTTTTGATTTTCAAAACATTTTGGAAAAAATTTGTACTATATACATAATTTTGATACAAAAATATTTACACAAGCTTTACACAAAAGATTTTTGAAATCATTTTTACAAAAATACTTTGTACACTAGCTACGTATGTGCAAATAAAAGAAGTTTGTGTACATGAAAAAATTTTAATTTTTGTGATTTTTAGCCATTTTATTTATTAACACACTCACACAAAGTACGAGTTATGGCTAAAGTATATATGAAATATATACACCCCCCTATACTTAGCTCGAACGATGTCCTCAGAGTGATCAAGAGCAATGAAGAAGACATAACTCGTGCTTAGTAAAAGGGAAGTGAAAAGGAATGGCTGAGTACAGGAACGAATAAATGAATAGAATGAGAGGGACTCGGTGGTTTCCCCCTATACTTAGGATTAACTAATCCTAAGTATAGCAAGCTATACATGAAGGAAATCCGAGTGGAGAAGATACAGAGTCTGCCCCACTATACTTAGGGTAAAATATCCCTAAGTATAGGCAGCAAAACAGGAGCAGAAAGAATGAAAAAGAATACCCGCAGGTCCTACATCCCCCTATACTTAGGGTAAAGTACACCCTAAGTATAGCATAATCATAAGATGAGAAAGGGATGTGGGACTAAAGAATAGAACGATATGGACAACTGGATCTATACAGGCGGAAGAACAGTGAAAATCAGCATGAGATGCAAAAGATGTGAGTCAAAGACCACGTCTCACGCAAAATGAATAGGGGCAACAATAACGTCCGCGGCTCATGATCTAGAAATGGCTTGAGCCGCTGGCCGTTCACTCGAAAGGTACTCTCAGAAGACAACTCGGATATATCAATGCTACCATTGTCGTGTACCTTTCTGACCAAGTAAGGTCACTTCCATTTGCTCTGCAGCTTCCCTGGAAACAAACGAAGCCTCTCATCAAACAGCCATACTCCTGTCCAATCTCAAAATGCTTGTGGCTGATATGAGAATCATGCCACTCCTTCACTCTCTCCTTATACTGTAGGCTGTTTGAGAAAGCTGTATCTCTAAGCTCCTCCAAGGTAGCTAACTCTGCCCTCCTCTGGTCTCCTACACCATCTGGATCCATAAGAATATCTGTGACTGCCCAAAGTGACTTGTGCCTCAGCTCAACAGGTAAATGGCACGGCTTGCCATATACGAGACGAAAGGGAGATGTGCCCAATGGAGTCTTGAAAGACGTCCTATATGCCCACAAGACCGAATCCAAAAGCTGTGACCAATCCTTTCGGTCAGGGCGGACGACTTTCTGCAAGATAGTCTTGATCTCCCTATTCGACACCTCAGCTAGACCATTCGTCTGTGGATGGTAAGGTGTGGCAACACGATGGTCTATACTGAACTCGCTAGCAAGGGCCTTCACCTGGTCGTTGATGAAATGAGACCCCCCATCAGAAATCAGAACTCGTGGAACCCCGAACCGCGTGATGATGTGCTTCCTCAAAAATCTGCCAAATTGTCCTCGCATCAGCGGCTCGGGCGGGGATGGCCTCAACCAACAACTACCATAATCAACGGCCAACAGAATGTACTCAAATCCCTGACTCTTAGGGAATGGACCCATGAAATCGATGCCCCATGCGTTAAAAACCTCACAGAAATGAATGGGCTGCATCGGCATCATATCACGCTATCCACAAGTGGCCCATCCTCTGACAGTCAGTACACCTCTTCACGAACTCATCAGAGTCCTTGAAGAGGGTAGGCCACCACAAGCCGGATTGGAGCACTTTCTGTGCCGTTCTCCTCCCAGAATGATGTCCTCCTGCCTCAAGCTTGTGGCAGTAAGTGAGGACGCTATGGTGTTCCTCCTGAGGAATACACCGACGCCAGACGCTATCCCCTCCTTCGTGGTAAAGGATGGGATCCTCCCAGTGGTAGGACTTGGCCCTCGCAAGGAAGGTCTCAAGTCTCTGCCTGGGCCAATCCTGTGGGACTTTCCCAGCAACGAGAAAGTTCACAATATCGGCATACCACGGAGTGAGGCGATAGTAGGGATCGCCTCATCTGGAAAGGTATCTCGAATAGGATCAATCTGCTCAGACTCCTCAGGCTGCTCTAAACGAGAGAGGTGATCCGCCACCACATTCTTGACTCCAGGCTTATCCTTGATCTCAATGTCGAACTCCTGGAGTAGAAGGATCCATCTAGTCAGTCTGGCCTTGGCATCCTTCTTTGCCATGAGGTACCTGATGGCGGTGTGATCTGTGTACAAAGTCACTCTAGATCCAATGAATATAAGATCGAAACTTATCTAGGGTGAACACTAAGGCTAGCATCTCCTTCTCTGTGACGTGTAATTCCGCTAGGCGGAATCCAATGTGCAGCTAGCGTAGTGGATAGCAAACGGAACTCCATCCCTCCTCTGTCCCAGCACTGCCCCCACGGCAAATCGGAGGCATCCGTCATGATCTTGAATGGGAGAGACCAATCAGGGACTGGAGAACAAGAGCCTCAATCACGCACTGCTGGAGAGTCGCAAAGGACGAGAGACACTTGTCATCGACAAGGAACTTGGTGTCTTTCGTCAAGAGGTCAGTCAACGGTCGAGCAATCCTGCTGAAATCCTGAATAAATCTCCTATAAAATCCAACGTGCCCCAGGAATGATCGTAGCTGCCTCAAATTGGACGGCGGTGAAGAGTTTTCTAATGACATCAACCTTGGCCGGATCAACCTCCATGCCCCTGTTGGAGATGATGTGGCCAAGCACCGTCCCTTGAGTCACCATGAAGTGACTCTTCTCCCAAGATAAAACCAAATGGTACTCAATACATCGCTGGAGTACTCGGTCTAGGCAGTCAAGACAGGAGTCGAATCCCGTCGCCGTAGACCGAGAAATCGTCCATGAAGACCTCCAAACACTCCCCTACCATGTCCGAAAAGATCGACAGCATGCACCTCTGAAAAGTTGCAGGGGCATTGCATAGCCCAAATGGCATGCGTCGAAAGGCATATGTACCAAAGGGACAGGTAAAGGTGGTCTTCTCCTGATCCTCAGGAGCGATGGCCACCTGGTTGTAGCCCGAGTACCCACCCAGGAAGCAATAATGGCTCTTCCCTGCCAGTCTCTCAATGATCTGGTCAATAAAAGGCAGGGGGAAATGGTCCTTCTGGTGGCCTGGTTGAGTCTCCTGTAGTCAACACAGACCCTCCAAGAGGTGGGTACTCGTGTAGCAATCTCCTCTCCTGACTCACTGATCACAGTCGTGATGCCCGTCTTCTTGGGCACCACATGCAAGGGGCTGACCCACTTGGAGTCGGAAATGGGATAAATAAAATCTGCACTCCACCATTTCGATATTTCCTTCATCACGACCTCTCTCAGGTTGGGGTTCAACCGCCGCTGGAACTCTCGCGACGGCTTCGCTCCCTCCTCAAGATAGATATGGTGGGAGCACACTGATGGACTAATCCCATGGAGATCTGCTACGCTCCATACGATTGCCTTGCGGTTCTTTCAAGAACCCCCATCAAACGGGATTCCTGCTCTCCAGTCAGGTCGGCAGAGATGATGACTGGGTACATCTCTGGCTCGCCCGCAAGGAACCGATACTTCAGCGAAGTAGGGAGCGGCTTCAGCTCTAGACAGCTGGGCGCTGGCAATTCTGGCTTCGGAAGAAAGTGTGTCAATGCTGCTAAGTCTGCCAAATCTGCCTGGGAGAAAGAAACCGAACTCTCGCAAACTGGATCTGGAGAAGGCTGCTCAACTGTGTTGTCTCTGATCTGCTCTGCATCTACCTCCTCCTCATATGTAGGCTCAGGTGGACTCAAGTCTGGCATGTGATCGTCGCAATCTGCCCAATCAGACTCTGAATCCGAGGGATCTGCATCAAAAGCGGTGGCATCAGTACCACCGTAACACAAGGTAGCCTCAGCACCACCATCACTGAAATCCGTGTCGCGATTAAGGACCGGCTCTGCTGCCTCTGTGGTATCCTGAACCAGGGCTGTGCTCTCCAGACTCTCCTCTGCTATCATCTCGGCATCAGCTGTATCTGAAAATGAGAGGATGGCATGTGCTGCAGGATCTGCCCATGCTGCCTCGTCATCAGTGATCACAAATCACAGTCCTGGTGGATGTCTGGCTCGGCGTCTGTCAGTTGCTCTGAATCTGTGCTATCCTCTGAGCGTGCTCTCTCTGGCTCTGTAGTCCTCGACCGTCTCTATTTGTATACTCTCGCCCTCGACGCGAAAGTATACCTTCCCGCTATCATGATCAGTCACCGCCTTGGCTGTGGCCAAGAACGGACGACCAAGGATGATGGGGGTATCGGCCACTGAATCAGGGATCTCCATGTCCAACACGACGAAGTCCACGGGGATTTTCAGGGCCTGAATCGTGACGATAACGTCTCGCAACAACCCCTTCGGCCTCTTGACAGATCGATCTGCAAACTGAAGGACTGTCCTGCTCTGTCTAAGAGTGCCCAACTCGAAGCGGTCGAGAAGGGCTGTCGGGAGAAGGTTGATCGACGATCCGCTATCCAATAGAGTCCGGTCGAACCTCTGCTCACTAATCTGACATCTGACATACGGTGCCCCTGAATCTGGCCTCTTGGCCGGCAGACGGTTCTGATCGCAAAACACGTGGCTTTCATCAGCACATGAATCTCTGAATGTGGTTCCTCCTCCTCCTCCTGACTGTGGTCTATCTCTCAAGGATCGCTGAAGAAGGGGATGTGCTGCAAAGGCTCCTGGAGGGTCAGCTGGATGTGGAATCTATCGATCATGCTCTGACTGAACTCCTCCTGCTCTCTCTTTTTTGGATCATTTTCTTTTTTCTTCCTCTTCCCCATCTGAAGGGCTCTAGGGAAGGGGATCACAGGGTCCTTCGCAGATGAAGGACTAGGAAAAGGCCTAGACGGCTCGACGGCCGGATCCGCACATACATCAAGCACCACAGTGGGACCAGAAGAAACTAAACCTTTTCCTTTATTCAAAATAGGGTTCTGAGATACATCAACACGAGGAAAGACAACATCTCTATCAAAATGAACACTGGTGGCCTTAGTACCACCTCTGGCTGGCTCTGTAACTGGACGTCTCGCGGCCTCAGTACCGCGGGCTGGCTCGACTCCTCGGGTGGCTTCACCACCACCTCCTCGAACTTGGTGAAGTGGCGGCCTCAGTACCGCCGGTGGAATCAGCATCCTTGGTGGCATCAGTACCACCATCATCATCATGTGCGGCCTCAGTACCGCTCTCCTCCTCCTCATCTGGCGCCCTGGGTGGATCCTCGAGTCGTCGCTCAGATGAGGCGCCGCCTGCTGGTGCTGTACCGCTCCTAAGTGTAACAAAATCAGCATCAAACAGATCTGAAGACATATCATCAAATGGATCACTAGGAGTGGTATGCTCAGTGTCAAGTACCTGCTCAGACTTCCTCTTCAGGCTGTTCGGATTCGGCTCTATCTGTGCAGGGATGGCGGCCTTCCCTCTCATCAGGTCCCGCATCTCCTGGCGGAACTCGTCCATCTCCCGTCTAAATGTAGCCTGCTGGTCCGTGAGGAGGCGGGCTATGTCATCCAAGGCGGGGCCCTCATGGGAGCCCGACGGGTAGCCTCTCTGGTGCTGAGGCTGCTGAAACTGCTGCTGAGGGGAGTAGGAGGAAGGATGCTGCTGGTATGCTGGGTGAGCCTGCTGCTCACGTCTCCAAGATTGTCCCTGCTGCTGATAGGGACGAGGAACGAAGGATGACTGCTGCTGTGGCTGGTGGGTTGGGGGCTGCTGCTGCTGGTGATCTCTCTACTGGCTATACTGCCCTCCCTGACCGGATGACTGCTGCTGGGGCTGGGTACCTCCACTCCCCCACCTGAATCCGGGATGGTCTCGTCGGATCCCAGGCTGGGGGCGGTCATACCAAATCCCGTTGACATCCATCAACGGCTCTGCATCGTAAGGGGCTGGCGGGAGTACTGCCAGAGGCTGATCCAACTGGTATACCACCATCTGCATGTCTGGAGATGGTGGTGACTGGTAGGAGGGCTGCTGCGGCTGGTACGGCTCCGCCTGTACAAGGTGAACCTGTCTAGGCTGCTGAAGGGAGCTGGAGCGCTGGGACGAGCTGCTGCTGCTGCCGGAGTCGCCTCGCGACTGAAGACGGGGCTGTGAAGCCGTCTATGCCTCCTGGAGACACATGAGCTGGGTCTTCATGTCGCTCAGAGTCTGTGCCATCTGCTCCATCTGCGTGATACCCTGGCACTGCTTCTTCTCAATCAGCTCCATGCGGTCCAACTTCTCGCTGATAATACCCTTATCCGCAGCGGACGACTCTGTCTGTGCTGCTGCAACTGTGGATGAACTGGATGGACCGGCGTCGATCCGTGCTATCCTCTGGTACTGCACGGATCCTGGCTGCTGGGGTCTCTGTGTGTACAACCGGGTCTGGGACATCACCATATAGTTCTCGGCCATCTCCTCGAAGATGGCCCAGACCTGGTCGTGATCCTTGGCGAAATAGAACCCTCCGCAAGAAGCATTCACCAGGCCCTGGAGCTCTAGTGTCAACCCGCTAAAGAAGCTCTGCACAAGGTTCGGCTTCGTGATGTCGTGGTGCGGGCATCGGTCTGTGAGCTCTCGGAATCTCTCCCATGCCTCATGGAATTGCTCGTTGGGGAGCATGGAGAAGTTACTGATCAGGGCCCTCGCTGCATTCGTCCGCCCGAGTGGATAGTACTTGTTCAAGTACTCGGTGCGGAGCTGCTCCCAGGTGTAGACAAACTTCCCCAGATGCTTCAGCCAGGTGGCTGCTCTATCTGCCAGTGAAAAGGGGAAGGCAATCATCCGAATAGTATCCTGGTCCACATGACGGTCGTGGACAGTGCTGCAAATCATCAGGAACTCCTGGAGGTGGAGATGGGGCTCCTCGGTGGCAAGTCCGTGAAAACGGGGAAGCATCTGCAGGGTGTTCGGGGGGAACTTGAAGTCCCCCACGATAGCAGGCACCACTACCCAATGACGCATCAGTGTAGATCCGGGGTTGTGCAACTCCCGCATCGGTCTCGGTGGTCCTCCTACCACGCCGGCTGCCGCTGCGGCGGCGGCGGCTGCTGCTGCTGCTGCGGCTGCTGCTCGTGCCTCTGCATCTGGTTCGTCCTCAGGCTCGCTCTGATCTCTCTCTGCTGTGAGTCGCTCCAACTCTCTCCTCATCTCAATCATAAAAGCTCCCTGATCTTGTAACTGCTGCTGAACTGTCTCTAATGAGGCGATCAGGGTGGAGTTGATCGCTCCCTGGTCCAGAACAAAATGCTGATCTCCTCGTGGACCTCCGGGGTGATCCTCAGAACTGCCGGCCATGACGTCTGCAAAATCAAATGAGCCCAACTCAGGTGCTGTCAAATCTGCTAATCTCTCCTCGGGCTCATGTCTCTCAGTACCAAACGAAAGGGGATCGAGGGGGAACAGGGCAGAGTCGTACTCAGGCTCGGAGAGCTGGTCTCAGCTCTCGCGGGCCAACCTTGATGATCGGGTAGACGTGCCCGAAAGTGGTGCAGCCAGAGGCTGCCTAAGAGAGCGTCTACCCATCATCTTGATCTGGCGAGTGGTGCGGATGAGATCTGGAGAAACTATGATCACAAAACAAACCCCCGGTTCACCAACGTGACGCGAGCTGAAGACCGTGAAAGTTCGGTCAAATTATCTTGTCGGTTTTATTAGGTGAACACACAAAATATCAGAGCGCTTACGTGACCTGTTAGGATACCCGATCCTACCCCAACCGACTGGCCCGCACGGAAGAGTCGGTAATCAGTCGGGACTAGTACCGGAGGGTTCTACCTAGGGTGCGGGTCACTCTCTCGCGCATCCAAACCATACAATGAGGGGGTTGCTCTCCCAAGACAAAATTTTTAGGGTGAGCGTCTTTTAAGATCAATAGTGTTAACCAGTCCCAATTTTATGGTTTTTCTTTTTAATATTTTTCAAATAGCAAACAAACGCCTAACGAATTTTTCGGTACTCCTGATTATTAAGTCCAAAAATAGGGGGGAGAAGACGAAAAAGGCGATGCACGATAAATCAATGATGCATGCAAAGTAAGGAAGGCGTACCTGACTCCAGCACTCTACATGCAATATGATCCGCGCATAAATGTAAAGATAGGAAATAAACTACCTAAATGATGCAAGCGGAAAACCGAGGCCCTAAACAGCAGTGCTACTCGAAAGAACGGCTAGCCGACCACCAGCCTCCAATCCAAAGAGTCCGGTCTAGACCCACCCCTCCTCTTCTCGACAGGTCGAGTTCAGGAGTAGCGCTTGACGGGGTGGGCTCGCGGCGCGTAGGCTCGGAGGTGATGGAACGGCTATTTTATTATTATTTTTATTATAGGTCCAATTACCGCACTATAGGAACATGCAGTTATATTAGGGTGTTTGGATTCTATGAGCTACGTCACAATCAAGCAGAAAATCCTACGGCTAGGGGCTCGATCAAAAACCGCGTAAACACCGGAAAAGGCAGTAAAAAAGGTAAGGAAAACCACGTCAAAACCGCGAAAATCTCCTAAGGGTCCCCCAAGCACACCGGTGCTCGGCGAAACAGACCCGCTAAGTGTTCAAGCACAGTCTCTGAGTCCCTGTATTATTACAACAATAATAATCAAATGAGACCTAATCTAACCTCACCCACTCAACTCTCTCTCTCGCTCTCTCCTGCGGCTCCGTGCAGAAGGGAGTCGCCTCCGAGTCTCGCGGTTGTGTCGGCTTCTCGAAATCGGCCGCCTCGATCCTCGAGCCCTCGCAAGAAACAGAGACAAGTGGTCAGTCCAAATTATGTAAATAATGTCAGGAAAAATATGTATATATGCAGAAAGCTATACAAAAAGCTGCGAAAAAGAAAAACCGCGGAAAAACTCAAGAAAAACGACTACTAAGCCATGCTCCCCGGCAACGGCGCCATTCTGATGACACTCCCTGTCCACTCGGGTATAAGGTACTAAAAATAGGTCGTCGCGACCCAAGCGATCAGACGATGTCAATCAAGAAAAATGTGAACCACTCAATAAAGATAAAATCAATCAAACACGAATAGCGGTCCTGCTATGGATTTAACCTGGTATAGCGCCCAGTGTCGAACTCAAGGAGCACGGGTTGGCCGTGAGGCCTACGAAGTAGTCAAAATAAAAAGGTGAAAATCTTTTTAGTGGTTTTTAATTTGTTTTATATTTTTTTTTTGGTTTTTTAAGTAATTAGGAAAATAGAGAAAAACAAGGAAAAGCACACTTCAACAATTTATTCAAAACATCAAAAATCGACCAAAAATTAGAATAAAAATATTTTTATATATTTTATATTTTGTAGTGTTTTTGGTGAATTTTTGAGAATTTTCTGATCTTTATTTAATTTTCTAAAAATCAAACAGTGGCAAAAGGAGAGGGTACTGTCCAGCCAAGCCAAAAAGCCCTAGATAAAATATCTAAGAGCTCCAAAATGGCCTGGAGGTAATTTTCCTGTAAAGAAGATAAAATGAGGAAAATTCAGGCACCAATTTTATTGTTTTTGGATTTTGAATTTATTTACTAGAATTTTTATAGGTTTTTGAGTGTTTTTAAGTTTTTAGTGGTTTTCAGTGGTGAAAAATAGCCAAAATTGGCTAGAAAATCAAACTAAGCAAGACAAACAGTGGACAATGTTTTTGTAATTTTTGGACACTATTTAATATTTTTTGTGATTTTTAAAGTTAGAGAGTAGAAAAACTGATTGTTTTTGAATTTTAAAAAAACCAAACCAAATCAAAAATGTCCTCAAAAATCCGCAAAAATCCTACACCATGGCAGGAGCCATGAGTCAAATTTTCGTTAGATTTGGAGGTGTTTTGATATTTTATTCAAAAATAAAGATAGGGCACTGTGCACAGGGACCAAAGTGCAAATACCCAAAGTTCTGGGGGTCCTGGTGCGAAATACCCAGCAAAACACGCACCACGCGCGTGCCTGGGACACTCAGGGACCTAAATGTAAGAAAAATAAATCCCGAGGACTTATTGGTAACAGGTACCAAAAGTCCAGGGGGCTTATATGCAAATAACCCAAAAAATATCGCACATACTCAAATAAACCACGCACAGGGGTATAAATGCAAATATCGAAAAACTTTCATTCATTTAATAACATCCAGAACTACAAGGGTATCTACTGCAAATAACCCAAAGAAATCACGTGTCGAAGCACGTGTCCACAACTAGCAGGTGTATAAATGCAAAGAAACTAAAGCTCAGGGTCCTCTATGTAAATTACCCTAAAACTAAACAACTGATTTTTATATTTACAGGACTAAAACGAAATAAAACAAAGACAGGGGCCTAAGGGTAAATTACCCTTTATTAAGCGGGGGTGCTGGATGCGCGCCACGTATAGATCGGACGGCGGCTGGCAGTGGGTGCTCCGGATCGTCTCTCCTCAGATCTGACACTGCTGGTGGCTCCAGGGATGGACGGCCCAGATTAAAACTGGAGCGAGAGAGGGCGATCGACGGCGACGGAGGATCCTCGAAGAACAGGTCCCCGGCGAGCTTCGCCGGGCTCGTGCGTGCGCGATGCTCCTCCTGGGAGCCTTCTGAAGGTCGGAGAAGAATCGTGGAAGGCTCCCGCGTCCGCCGGTGGGCTCCGATGATCGAGCCAAGCTCCGGGGAGCTCGGACGGGGTCGGCGGAGCTGGGTCTCCTGGCTGGATAACGGAGAGCCTCAGATGGCCCTCGTTTTGACCTGAAAAGCGAACCAGAAGATTCACGGGTCGAGGGCAAATTGCCTCGACCCGGTTAGGCGAAGTGGGGGTGGCTGGTGCGTCGGGACGGCGAGCTCCGGCGAAGGGGGTAGACGGAGGAGCTCGGTTCCCAGCTCCTGTGCGAGCTGGGTTGAGTGAGTGGGTGGAGAAGGTGCGTCGGACGAAGGCGAACGTGAGGGTCGATTCCGATGATCGAAGTGGGTAATGGGGTGATCGGAATCAAAGAACGACGGCGGCGGTGCGATTTGGGAGAAAGTAGAAATTGAGGGAAACGGCGGAGCTACAGGGGTACTTGGATGAACGGAGAGACTGGGGAGGAGTAGGGGATGCTCCTGGTCGTCGCCTCGAGGGTCGTCTCGGCCCGAGGCTCGAAGCTCGCGCGGGTGGCGGAGCTGCGGCGGCTACGTCGTCGGATCGATGGATTCACCTCCTCTCCTCGCTGCAACAGGTCGGGGTTGCGAGCTGTCACCTCACACACTCTCTGGAGCTCACTGGAGAACGAAGCAAATGGCCAAAGATCCAGAGAGGAGGTGGCGGAGCTGCAGCTTTATACGGCTAGGGGTCCGAGAAAGATGGGTCCGGGCAAGCTCAGGAGCGTGCGGATCCCGAGGGAGCGGCTCCAGCGAGGATGTCGGATGAGAGATTAAGGATTCGGACCCGGGGTTTAGTGGAATAGGGATCGGGTTGAGCGGGTAAAAATCTGAGAAGTCGGGTCCAGCGCTCAGACCCGCGGAAGGTGGTCCTGGGGGGGGGTAGTTGACCGGGCGGTCAACATCCCCAGGACCCAATGGGATTCGGCCACGTGGCTGGATCTTGAAGTGACAAATAGGGGTAGCTAGGGGCCGAATTTGCAAAAACTCAAAACACAAAATATTTTTATTTTATTTTTTTCTATTTTTTTGTGATTTTTAATTAATTTTTGGAAATAAAAATAAGCTATATACATAGTATGTAGTATATAGGTATATGTACACTATTAGGGTTTTTGATTTTTTTTATTTTTATGCAATTTTATTCCTATTTTATATTTTATTTATTTATATTATAAAATAAGGAATAAAATGGTGTTTTTATTTTATTTTTCTTATTTATATACATAGGTAAAATAAATATATATGTACATCTATATACATGGTATATGTACAATGTATTTTTGTATTTTTAATTTTGCTCTTTTTATTTTGTTTTTGTTCTAATTCTTTTTATTTTATTTATTTAAAATATATAATACAGAATATTTACAAAAAGTTTGGAAAATAATTTTATTTATTTACAAGGTTAAATAAATATATAGATGTGGTTTATGTACATGATGAAAGGGGTATTTTAATTCTTTTTGATTTTTAACTTTTTCTTTTGGTTTTATATTTTATAAATATATACAAGTATTTACAAGCATATTTTTGGTGAGGAAAATATCTTTATTTTATTTACATAAATATTTACACATGAGCCCCTATCTCCCTCTACTTTGGCTTTTATGCGGTCAGGCCCATGCTGAGCCCTCCCTTGGGTTAGGTTGCTCAATATTTATTCTAAATATTTCCCTCTTTTTCTTTTTGATCTTTATTCTTTTATTTTTGCACAAAAACATGCTAATTATAGGTTTTTACACAATGCATGCTTTTGGTAATTATTCCTATTTACACATATCTACATGCATTTGCAAAGGTTTTTGTAGCTAAAATATAAGAATAAAGAGTGATGAATGAGTATTCATCACTTCACCTCTTTCCAATCCTTAGGATAATTCTGAGGATTATTCAATAACTTCCGTATTAAAGCCAACACATCTGTCATCATTGCAGCAGTTGATCCGTTCCTTACTTTGATCTTAAACAACTCTAATAAAAACTGCAAACGCGTCATTTCCACCTCAGGAGCCAATATATCTTCTGCATCTGGCAAACTGCTCGAAAACCTATCGTCTACACCAATGTCTTGTGCCTCGGGTCTTCTTAAGTCGTCCATTAGTTCAAATAACTCATGATCAACATTATTCAAGGTTTGTGTAGTGACTCCTGCATCTACACCCATATCCTCATCCATTCACAAATCTATAACCTCTCCATGTTCAGTCCAAATGGAGTAATGTAACCAAAATCCATTGAGTATAAGATGGCTATAGACTTCCTCTCTAACTTCCCATTTAATATTCTTACATCTCACATATGAACAATAAATCTTAAGACCACCAAATTTCTTATTAACTCTTTCTATTTGAAATGCCCGATCCAAGAACGCGATCACTCCTCTCTTATATTGTTGAAAATCATCGTATCTCTTATCCATCCATGATTTATCCATTTTACTGCACAATCAGAATAAAATCCACCATTGTGTTATTATAGACAACAAGTTTTTCTCGTAAAAAACCCTAATCAAGTGTTTCTCTTATACACAACAAGATTTTCGAGATCTATTATACACAACAACATTATATTTAATATACAACAAGCAATGTTTTATACAAATCGTGTTTCATCCTATTACTTGTTCTCTATACAAATCATCCTATAACAATGTTAATATACAACAAGCAATGTTTTTCTCTATCCTACAACAAGATATTTCATCCTATACAAATCATATTTCTCTATTATATTAAACAAATCAAGCAACCCTAACATGGGGAAAAACCTATTATATTAAACAAATCAAGCAACCCTAACATATCATCAAAAAAACTCATTCACATGGGGAAAAACATCCCTAACAAGAATATCAAGTAAAATAAAAAAGAATAAACACAAAGGAGTGTTGATAGATACCAGAAAATGGGATTAACGAGGACGGCAACCACGGAGAGGCCGGAGACGACGCCGGGGCGGCAGGGGCGACGTTGGGCGGCAGGTTGAGAGGAGGGTAAAGTGAGAATGAAAGCAGGTCGAAGGGGTTTTTTTTCAATCTCACGAATAGGGACGGTCGTTACAACCGTCCCCATTGGAGACGATCGGCGACGGTTCACTTAAGATCGTCCCCTTTGGTGGGCATAGGAGACGGTCTTCAGTGACCGTCCCCTTTGGTCAGTCCATTGGCCTGATGAGACGCCAAGAGAAGCGTAATGGGGACGGTCAGAACCGTCCCCAACGGACCTCCCAGGGCAGAGGGGACGGTCCATGGTGACCGTCCCCTCTGGTCGCCCCAGTTAGGGAAATTGACCGGAGGCTACGCCAACAGAAGCGTATTGGGGACGGTCAGAACCGTCCTCAAAGAACCTGCTAGGGCAGAGGGGGCGGTCCATGATCACCGTCCCATCTGGTTGCCCACTTAGGATAAAAGACTGGAGGCGACGCCAACAGAAGTGTGGTGGGGATGGTCATAACCATCCCCAAAAACCATCGCAAGGCAGAGGGGACGGTAGTTGTTGACCGTCCCCTCTGCCTGTCCACTTAGGTCCATTACCGGAGGCGACGCCAACAGAAGCGTATGCGGGACGGTCAAGACCGTCCCCAATGGGGCCCCTAGGCAGAGGGGACGGTCTTTACTGACCGTCCCTATTAAGTTATTACAAAAGGGGACGACAACTCACATAGTGTCTCCTGATATGAAGTATTGGGGACGGTTATGTCACGACCGTCCCTAAAAGCTTTCATTAGGTACGGTCATAATATAACCATCGCCTGTTGTCGTCTCCAAAGCTGGAACTTCCTGTAGTGATTCCTAATGGGGAGAGATCTCCATGTTAATCTCTCCATAATTGCTTGATCTAATTTAGGATTGAAATATATTTGACATGTTAAAATATATTTGATTTAAATTAGATTATTATTTGTTGGTTTTTACCAACAACTATCTCGACCATTGGATTGGACATAAATCAATCTCATCCATTGATTTTATATGTCCCATGGATTGAGATCCATGGATCCCAAAACACTATAAATAGAGAGGCATACCATGCTCTCTAGGGCTATAAAATTTTGGAGCAAATCTCTCTCTCTCTCTTCCCCTCACACGCCAACTCTCTCTCTCTCTTTCTTGGTGGTCATCCACCAAACCCTAGAGGAGAGACTTGTCGTCGCCTTCGCCACCGCGCTGCTGCTTCGACGATCTTCAATTATCCGTCTTCTTGGAGTGCTACGCTCACGAAGAGGATGTTCGATCTCGTACGATGAGATCAGGAGTTCATCGTGCTTGGATCATCTTGTTGGATTACGAGGATCACGCGGTTCATCCCCGCGCTCGCAAGCGTCTTCTCCGACGATCGGACTTGAGACAGGCGGTCTCTTCTCTTAGAGACTAGATCAACCACGCTTCAAGAGGTATTCTTTATACTTGTTGTGGTTCTAGATGAAATGATCCGGGAATCGTTCTTGGATCATGTGGTTTCATCGCATGAAAAATTTTCAATTCCGCTACATAGAACAACTAGTACGACTAGTCATTTTGCGTCGTATTCGATACGACGATCACGCTTCCATGATGCGCTTGAGGATAATACCATATCCTTCAAACGGTATAAGATCCTTAGGTCGAAGGTTTTGGATACGATCCGCAAACCTAGAACAACTTGGGTTCGTTAAGGTCGCGAAAGTTTTTGTCGCATTTGATTTTCGCACATCTGTTTAGTGAATGAATTCGGCCCTTTTTAAAATATTTAAAAGAATTAATCACTTGTATTTTGTTCTACATTAAATAAAGAAACCATAGGATCTGAGTTTACGTAATTTGGATTCCGTTTGTTCGAGATATGGTTGTTTTAATGAACATGTATTCACTGTTGCGGGAATTGCGAATCTTAACATGATTAATGAGTTAATTACTATTTTGATCTACCTCGAAATACGTGAAATATTACTTGGGTTCTGTCCTAAATCAATTTAGCAATCTTTGAAAATTGAGTTTGTCTAATTTGGATATAAATTGATTGAGATATGTTAATTTTAGTGAGTAGGGGTCACTGCTGAAATTACAGTCCTAATCAAGAACCATGTGATGGTCAATTAGTGAAATTAATTGTTAATTTCATGAAATAATTATGGAAAATTATTGTGAAATATTGTAAGATGATTATTTCCTTAATTGACTTGGCCTCAACCAATTAGTTGATTAGATTTGATCTAAATCATAATTGGAAACACAATCATCAAACTTGATGCTTGAATAGGATTGGGAATTTGTGTAGCAGATTTCCTTATAATCAAAAATGTTTTGATTATTACTATATGGTATAATTTCGGTTGAAGAACCGATGATCATCTCAAGTACAAATTGATCTATCTTGTATTATCCTTTCCTGAGGTGGATATGGTGTCTAGTCGGAGAGCATTGGGGTAGCGGGTTACAACGTATGTGGTCCGTCCCACTCTCGTCGGTACTGGCCATGACAGAGGGTAGGGACTCGATAATGTCGGAGAAAATCAAGATGTATTTTCTAATTATTAAAATTCGAATTAATACGTACTTTGAGATATTATCATATATATATTCAAGTAAAAAAATCAAGTTTGTTGATTAAATTGGATTGATAATTGATTTAATATGATTAAATTAATTATGTTCAATTGAAACACTTTGTTATGAATAGAGTTGTTATTTCCCTTGGAAGAATTAATTATATGAATATGATTCATAATAATTAATTAAAATTTGAATATGAAGTGGAGGATCACATAAGTGACATCCATGGTCTCCCGTCAAGGCGAAGGATTCCGTCGCCAGATATTGTATGTAGGAGACGCATGTCCGAAGTGACAGCTCCTACATACGATCCATTTGGATCAGGCTCGTCGCTTCTCGAAAGAGTAAGGACGTATGCGTAGTGACCCCAATATCGGGTTTTCATATTATTGGAGCGATATTGGATTGCGCATAGCGAGTTGTATTCCTGTTGATGGTTGGTTCAATTAATGGCGGGTCAGCATCGCCTTAGGGGTAGTGGGCCCGGGTATTAAAGAATGAATTGGGAAATGCAAGTTGGACTTGCAAGGCGGAATGTGTTCCCGCTTCTCTTTATTGGAGTCACAGGTTCTCATATTATTGGGATATGACAAACATAAGGAGGAGATCCCAGTTCTTGTTTGAGATATAACGGTAAGTATATCTCTTACTTTGAAAGTGATGAAGGGAATAAACTTTCAAGGTTGACAGAGAAAGAACAATTTGATTTAAAATGTCTTAATCAAATATCATAAATTTGAATATATATGATTATATGTTCTAATATAGTGCATTCTTAATTTCAGAATATGAAGTCCTTGAACCCACTAAGCAGGATTCTTGAGGTCAACCAGTTGATCGGTCCAAATTACTCGGATTGGATCCGTAATTTGGAGCTTGTTCTCTCTACTGAGCGCATAAGTTATGTGTTCTCTGAAGACAAGCATGAAAGCCCTAAATCCATGAAGAAAAAGTATACAATGACAAGTATGATGAAGATCATGTCTTGGCTAGATGCTATATCTTGGGTTCTCTCTCCAATGTTCTTCAAAAGCAACATGTGGAGATGAGCACATGCCATGAGATAATATAGAATCTAAAAGATATGTTTGGTGACATTAACCACACCCAGCGTTACAATATTATGAAAGAGCTCGTTCGCTGCAAGATGCAGGAAGGAACTTCGGATCGAGAACATGTACTCAAAATGTTTGGGTACTTGTCTGAACTAGAGACTCTTGGGGAAAATATGGATACAGACATGCGAGATGATTTCATTCTGTTGTCTTTGCCCAAGTATTTCAATAATTTTGTGGTTTCATTCCACATGAACAAGTTGGACTTGTCGAACGCTGGTCTTCTTGCTGCATTAAAGTTTGCAGAAGACGTAATGAAGAAATATGGTCTCGCTGGCAGTGCAATGGTTGCACAGGTCAGAGGAAAGCGCGGTCGGAAGCAAGATTCTCGGAAGGGCCCGGCTCAGAAGAGAAAGAAGAAGAGTCAAGGCGTTGGCTCATCTTCTAGTGCATCCACATCGATAGCGTCGAAGAAATCCGATGTTTGTCACCACTGCAAAAAGCCGAGGCACTGGAGGCGTAATTGCCCGGAATACCTGAAGTCGTCAGATAAAGGTAAAGCCGCAGCATGTATGAAATCTACTTTCATTATTGAAACTAGCTTTCTCGTTGGACGAGAATGAAGTTGGGTTGTAGATTCCGGTGCTTCTGTTCACGTATGAAATTTGTTGCATTTGTTTCAGGAAACTAAAAATCTTGAGGAAGGGGAGATAGTCATCCAGATGTGATCTAATGCAAGTGTTGCAGTAATCGCCGTCGGGACTTGTCAACTATCATTATCTAGTGGTAGAGTCCTAGTACTTAAAGAATGTCTTTATGTACCTGAAGTTAGAAGGAATTTAATATCTGTATCAAAGCTAGTTAGAAGTGGATATTCATTCCTTTTCTATAATAAATTAGTCATAAATCATTATGATAAATATATTGCAGATGGTATTTAAACTTCTGGTGGACTCTATGAGTTGTGCATTGATGAGCATGTCATGAATGTTACAACCACTAATTAAAACCCTAAAAGATCCAGGGAGAATAAAAATCATTCGAATATGATTTGGCATCAAAGGCTTGGTCATTTATCTGTTGATAGGATCAACATATTGATAAAGGATGGACCTTTAGATTTTCTACAGGTTCAATCTTTACCTACCTTTGAACATTGTATTCGAGGTAAGATGACTAGGATGCCTTTCCGTAACAAGGTTACAAGATGCGAAGGTATTATTGATCTAATACATACCGATGTATGTGGTCCCTTCAGTACCGTGACTCGAAATGGAAATTGATATTATTTGACGTTTATTGATGACCATTCGCGATACGGTTTTGTCTTCCTATTACGTCATAAATCTGAAACCTTTGAAAAGTTCTAAGAGTTCAAGGTTTTGGTTGAGAACCAAACCGATAGGAAGATTAAACGGATTTAATTTGATCGAGGTGGCGAGTACCTCTCAGATGAATTCAAGGAATATCTTAAGGAGAATGGAATTGTCTCCAATCTCACTCATCTTGGAACTCCCCAACTTAATGGTATTGCTGAAAGACGTAACAGGACCATCATGGACATGGTCCATTCAATGATGAGCAAAGCACATTTACCTCTTAGTTTCTGGGGATATGCAGTAGAGACTGCAATTTATATCCTGAATAAGATTCCTAGCAAATCTGTGCCTAAGACTCCTCATGAGCTCTGGTATGGAACCAAACCTAGTGTTAATCACTTGAAGGTTTGGGGTTGCTTGGTTCATGTTAAGAACATGGACGCAAGTAAGCTAGAATCTCACACTCGTGAGTGTTACTTCATTGGGTATGTTAAAGATGGTATTGGATACTAGCTCTATGACCCTGAGACCCAAAAGGTTTTTGTCTTTAGAGATGTGAAATTTCTGGAGGATGAATTCCTTAAAGGTCAAGACAAAATGAAGTAGACGAACTCATTGAATCCCTGAGGATTCTGAGCTTCCTAGACCAGAAACTAAAGAGATAAATAAAGATGAAACACCCATACCTCGTCGAAGGAGTTCGAGGGTGGTTGCACCACCTGAAAGGTATGGATTCCATGTGTCAAGTGAGACTGACATTGATCCTACTTCATTTGATAAAGCACTTGCGGATCATGACATGGATAGATGGATGCTAGCAATGAAGTCAGAGATTGACTCCATGCATAAGAATGGTGTATGGACCCTAGAGGATCCACCTAAAGGGGTAAAATCCATTGGGTGTAAATGGATCTTCAAGAGAAAAAGGGGACCTGATGGGAAAGTAGAGACTTTCAAGGCACGACTCGTAGCCAAGGGCTACACGTAGAGAGAAGGCATCGATTACGATGAGACGTTCTCTCCTGTGGCTATGCTTAAATCCATCAGGACACTGCTAGCTATAGCTGCATATCTTGACTACGACATCTGGCAGATGGACGTCAAGACGGCTTTCCTCAATGGATACCTCGAGGAGTATATCTACATGGAGCAGCCCCAGGGCTTCATAACTGAGGATGGAAAAGTATGCAAGCTGAAGAAATCCATCTATGGTCTCAAGCAAGCTTCTCGTAGCTGGAACATCAGATTTGACGAAACCATAAAGAGTTATAATTTTGTGCAGAATCCCGATGAACCTTGTGTGTACAAGAAGCTTAGTGGGAGTGCCATTGTGTTCATCGTGCTTTACGTAGATGACATCCTTATCATTGAAAATGATACAGGGATGATGACCAGTGTGAAAATTTGGTTTTCCCATACCTTTGAGATGAAAGATCTTGGAGAAGCCTCTTACATCTTAGGCCTGAAGTTGTTCAGAAACCGAGAAAAGAGGATTTTGGGATTGTCACAACATGGGTACATTAAGAAGATTCTTGAACGATTCCGTATGGATAGTTCCAAGAAAGGATTCCTACCCATAAGACATGGTATCCACCAGTCTAAAGGAATGGCTCCTAAAAGTGTTGAGGAAAAGAAAGCCATGGCTGGATGTCCTTATGCATCAGCTATAGGAGGCTTAATGTATGACATGATGTGTACTAGGCCAGATATCTGCCATGCAGTGGGAGTGGTAAGTCGTTACCAATCCTGCTATGGAGAATAACACTGGAATGCAGTAAAGAACATATTCAAATATCTAAGACGGACGCAAGATTACATCTTGGTCTATGGAGATGGTGATCTCCGAGTCTTGGGATATACAGATTCTGACTTCCAATCGGATATTGATGATCGAAAGTCGACATCAAGGTTTGTATTCTTGTTGAATTGTGGTGCTGTGAGCTGGAGAAGAAAGAAGCAGGACACTTCTGCAGATTCAAGAACAGAAGCCGAGTACATTGCCGCATCGGATGCTGCAAAAGAAGCGATGTGGTTGCGTAAGTTCATCCTGGAGCTTGGCGTAGTTTCCTCTGATACTCCCATCTCGTTACTCTACGATAACACGGGAGCCAGTGCCCAGGAAAAGGAACCCAAATGGCATCAGAAGAGCAAGCACGTGGAAAGGAAATACCACATCATTCGGGAGATTCAAAAGCGTGGTGACATCATCATCACCAAGGTGGCCTCTGCCGACAACGTTGCTGATCCTCTTACCAAACCTCTAACACAGAAGGTTTTCAACTAGAATGTAATGAGTATGGGTTTAAGGATTGTTCCTGAATGGTTCTGAGGGCTAGTGGGAGATTGTTAGCAATGTGAGCCCGAGGTGAACCATTCCTACAATAAATGTTATTGTAATAAATGATTTATCAATAAAAGTTATTGGTTATTTTCACTCCCTTTCTGAGATTGAATGAATGAATGCACTATAAGGTCCCTCTGTACAATAAGGGTTATGTACCATGGCCAACTTGATGATCATACAACTGTTGATTCATTGATTGAATCATAGAGGCTGATGGTTGGATGAATATCTAAGGAGTTAGATAGAGGACTCATCAAGCATCATCAAATGATTATTAAAGTGATGATCTCTAGTCTGAGTAGGAGATGGCAATCCTTTCTCATATGGCTGATATCTGACCGACCTCTTGATGCATGTCTTCTACATGGGAATAGTGATTCGGAGGTGTCGGATTAGTTGAGTCAATGGGTTGACTTGACGAGATCGAGATAACCAAAGACCTATGTTGAATGCTGTCACAGCATAGGAATGCATCCTTTGACCAGAGACAAATGTGTTGATATATGTCTGATTGTGTACATTTGGCAAACCAATATGTTGATGACCTAGCCATGGTTAATACACCAGCGAGCTGGTGTGCATGTAAGGACATATGAGTAATACAATCTCTCAAAGGGATCATACAGGTTCAGTTGTGAACCGGGAGACATGAGCTCACTCATGAGGTATTGGGATTGATCAAATTCCATGCATGGTCGTCATGATTTGGAAGCATGACATGAATTTGAAGGAAAGATATATGCTTTGGGAAAGCATATGATCTATACCAATTCCCAATAACCAAGATTGAGAAACTTAATGATCAAACCCTGAAGATGACAGTGTAAAAGTGATCTATATCTTCAGGATAATCATAGGTCTTCCAGTATGCAGGATGTACAGGTATTGGGAATACATGAGGGTGTTGTGATCATAAACGATTGTATAACCATGACGCTTCCATTCCGAGGGAGTGATAAAATAGGTTTGGATTTTAGTGACTCCTCTCAATAGAGAAGTGACCTAATCTTAGTCCATGTATTGGACATTGATCTGAATGAGATTCAGATGCAATGAGAATATTAGGTGTACGATCTTGATTTGATCAAGCATCTGTGAGAGGTCCATGAGATCTAGATTTGAGATGTGATCTCAACATCCAAGTTACTATACGTGGAACAATACAATCGCCATGTCCTTATCTCCAAGTATCTGCGGAGAAATCGTATTATTCTTGAAGGGGTTCAAGAATAATTCCATAGATCTAAGCATTGAAGAATTAATGATTAGATGTGATTTAATCATCTTGATGTGTGTAGAAATTATACAATACAATTAAATGTGATTTAATTATTATGGATAAGAATAATGTAGATAGAAATATCCAATTATTCATAATATATTATAAATGTGATTTATAATGTATTAGAGAGAGCTAATTATAATTTCTATTTGTTGATTAATTATTAATGTGTATTGGATACACATTGTGTAATTAATTGAAAATGTAAATTATATTTTGTTTTGGGTTGTGAATGTGATTCATAATTTCCAATGGTAAGATATGCAATATTCTCAAAATTAATTTATGAATTATTTTTGAAGAATAAATCACAACAAAAGTTGTTGGAAATTATGGGAGAAATTCATGGAGATATGCAATCTCATGGGATTTCATGAGATTGCCTCCCAACATGGGGACATGGTTCCCCCAATTCCCACAAGGAATGTGTGGCCGTCCCCGCCATTCCTAATGGGGAGAGATCTCCATGTTAATCTCTCCATAATTGCTTGATCTAATTTAAGATTGAAATATATTTGGACATGTCAAATATATTTGATTTAAATTAGATTATTATTTGTTGGTTTTTACAGACAACTATCTTGACCATTGGATTGAACCAAAAATCAATCTCATCCATTGATTTTATATGTCCCATGGATTGAGATCCATGGATCCCAAAACACTATAAATAGAAAGACATACCATGCTCTCTAGGGCTGTGCAATTTTGGAGCAAATCTCTCTCTCTCATTTCCTCTCACACGTCAACTCTCTCTCTCTCTCTTTCTTGGTGGTCGTCCACCAAACCCTAGAGGAGAGACTCGTCGTTACCTTCGCCACCGCACCGCTGCTTCGACGTTCTTCAGTTATCCATCTTCATGGAGTGCTACGCTCACGAAGAGGATGTTCGATCTCGTACGACGAGATCAGGAGTTCACCGTGCTTGGATCATCTTGTTGGATTGCGAGGATCACGCAGTTCATCCCCGCGCTTGCAAGAGCCTTCTCCCACGATCGGACTTGAGACAGGAGGTCTCTTCTCTTAGAGACTAGATCAAATATGCTTCAAGAGGTGTTCCTTATACTTGTTGTGGTTATAGATGAAACGATTTGAGAATCGTTCTTGGATCATGTGGTTTCATCGCATGAAAAATTTTAAATTCTGTTGCACAAAACAACTAGTACGACTAGTCGTTCTGCGTCGTATTCGATACGACGACCACGCTTTCGTGTCTTTCGTGATGCGCTTGAGGATAATACCATATCCTTCACACATCTCAACCATCTTTTGAGTCATTTCAGTGTCCATGCCCAGCTGATTCAATATCTATTCTTCAGAAGATCTTCTGAGATTCAGATATACATTTGGATCCATCTCAGCATTGAGAGCATGATGAGGGACACCATCTTGATTTGACAGAATTAGATTTAGTCCCATCTTTGAGCCGTGTGTCCTCCCATTTGTTGAGGTGGATATTTTTTGGAGGACCTGATATTTGGCCGCATAGATCCCCAATTCCATTCTGATTCAGCATTACTCCTCGAGGGTTTTCTGTGGGAAGATGCCACGGACCCTGTATACTCGGTTTCACTTTCTGGGAGTGCATCCGATCTGTCGGATCACGAGACCAAGTCTTCTAATATTTCTGATCATGAGTTTAATGTTTCTCTCCTCGACGACCCTCGCGAGGATGACCCAATCTTTGAGGTATTTGATGAATCCCCATTCATCACTCTTTATTCTTTTATTTTAACTAAATATCTTGGCAAAACATCATGTATATAGTTGTAAATACAATAAGATACCAATAAGCATGCATTTGTTAGTAATTAATAACTAGCATGTATTTGTGCAAAAATAAAAGAACAAAGAATAAAAATAAAAGAGGGAAATATTTAGAATAAATATTGAGCGATTCGAACTCAAGAGAGGGTCCAAACTGGACCTGATCGCCAAATAAAATAAGTAGAGAGATAGGGCCACTCTACCCTGTACACATTCCCTTCTTTATGTATATATATATAATTTTCACAAAAAAATAAAAATATGTTTTCACTCCCTTGTATATATTTCTGAAAATGAAATAAAAATTAGAAAAAAATAAAAATAAAATAAATTCTCTCTCACATTGTATATAATACATGTACATATGTATCGTAAACCTATTTATTATACACTTGTAAATAACTCATAAAATAAAAAAAATTATTTTATACTCCAAATTTTATGTTGTAAATAAATAAAATATAAAATTGGGGTATTTATACAAAAAAAGAAAATAAAATAATTAAATAAAACACCTAGGTATTTTATACCTATATATAATATAATATATTATATATACTATAATTTATTTTCATAAAAATAAATAAAATTTATAGAAAAATAGTTTGGAAAATAATAAAAAAATTTATTTTATAGGCTTTTTAAAATAAATCATTTTCTATTTTTAATTGGATTTCCAATAATTTTCAGATATCTTTTTTGATTGGTCCAGGGCGGACTGTTGACCCCCGATCAACTGCCCCCCCCCCGGACCATTCTTCGCCCGGATCTGATTTTCGCCTGACTTTCTTAAAATTTTCCCAAACTGATCCGTCCCCTGTTCCACTCGAGTAGCTACTCCGATTATCGAGGGATGATCCGTGACCCACACATGATGAATCCCCTAGGGATCCGTCCCTCGATTTGTGTGCCCAAGCCTCCACACTTCTCGGACCCTGCTGAGTATAAGTTCTCCTGGAAACGCATTTTCTTGATCATCTTTGGCCATTGCCCTCATCTCCAGTGAACTCAGTCTTCTTCCTTGAGTGACAGCAGGTGATGGAGCGCGTTGCAGTGAGGTCTCGAGGTGTACAGCCCTAGGTCCGGCGAGATCATCGCCGTGCTCCACCGCGATGTGAGCCCTAACCTCTGGACATATCAATTTATTGAGGCGAGGACCCCCGGAGGTCCCTGACCTTCAGCCCAGACGACTTCATCCACTAGGTAACTCCGATTCTCCCTTGTTTGTGTTTAATTCAAGATCTTGGAGGTCGGTCAGATTGTGTTCAATGGCTCGGTTTCACGGTGATAGAATCATCTTTTAGCCATCCCGACGATCTTAGCATATCCATCATTTCTCCCCATCTTCTACACTCGTTCGCTCCCCTCGTCCTCCCAGGAATGAGACACCTGATCCCTCCTTCCGCCACCACTTCACTGGAGGACTACGCCTCAACCTCATCCTTCATCCATCACGCACACTAACGGGTCGAGGCAGGTTTGCCCTCGACCCAGCAATTTTTCTGTGCAGGTCTAGAGCCAAAGGGGGATCATTTGGAGGTCCGAGCGTCAAAGCACAGTTGCTCCAGGTCCTTAGCGTCGTCGAGCCACTCCAGGCGTTCCCGGCCTCATCGGAGCATCGCCACAGCTGCGGACCGGCAACCTTTCTCCCATCAGAGCAGCTCATGAGGACGTCCATGCCGCTCGTATCGGCTGATCGAAGTTCGTCGGCGGCGAGTTCTTAGCTGCTCTTCCAGGTGCCTCCTCTGCCATTGGATGAGACCCCCTCCAGTTCTGATCATGTCCGTCCATCATCCGAGGCATCTCGCCCATCACATCCCATCTGAGGATCAGATTGTAGTCGTCCATTGTTGAAGGGTTGTCTGAAGCTCTGAGCCGTTCGATCATAAGTGAAGAACCCTCGACCATTAGATCGCCAATAAGAAGGGTATTTGCACTTCGGCCCTCCTACATATTTTCATTTCCGCTTTAGTCCTGTAAATATTTTTCACGGTTATTTTTAGTTTGGGCATTTTACACTTAGGATCTTATGTTTTTAGTATTTGCATTTTAGTCCTTCCTGTGCGGTAGCACGTGCGTCATCACGTGTATTGTGGGGATATTTGCATGCCTGTCCTGGACTTAATTTGAGGTTATGCTTTGATGTTATGGTTTTTATATTTGCAATTATACCCCTGTGCGTACTTATTTTTGGACATGTGCTAGAATTCGTGTGAAAATTGCAGATAAGACCTCGCACTTTCTATGTGTGTTATCATTTAGGTCCTGAAATATGTTTTCTTTGCATATAGGTCCCTGGGTGCTGTGTGCTTGACTTGTATTTTAATAAATAGCAAATTCGTCCAAAATTCATGAATTTTGACACTGGCTCCTGTCATGGTGTAGGAATTTCCATGAATTTTTGGTTGCATTTTGTTTCATTTAGTATTTTAAAAATTCAAAAACCCTAAAAATTGTCTGCTGTTTGCTTTTAAAAAATCCATTAAAAATATTTAAAAACCCTTTAAAAATTCCAAAAAATTGTTGTTTGTTTGTTTTGAGTTGTTTTTTCTTCAGTCCAATTTTGTCGCATTTACATTTATAAAAACTATAAAAATTGAAAATATTAAAAACCTTATAAAAATCATTACAAATTCATAAAAAAAATCAAAAAAATGTGTTCTCTTCTTCTGTAATTTATAGTTTATCATAAAATTGATGCTCGAATTTTATAGGCATTTTAAGTATTTTTTAACTTTCCTTTAGATTCAGGTTGTACACTATTTAGCATTTTTAGCCTCGTTGCATTTTTAGAAAATGAACTAAAAATCAGAAAATTTCAAGAAAATTAATAAAAACATCTGAATATTTTAAAAACACAAAAATATTTTTATTTGAATTTTCTGGGTATTTTTTATGCTTTTAAATAATTGTTTGTTTGTGCCCTTTTGAGTCCTTTTAACATTTTTCCTACTATTGAAAATTCCAAAAAAATGAAAATATAAAATCCACCAAATTCTCATTTTTTCTAGATTCTTGACTACTCCGTAGCCTTCGCATACTGTGCTCCTTGTGTTCGACCCTTGTAGCTATATCAGGTAAAATAAATTAGCTAGACCGTTATATTTGCCTGATTGTTTGATTTATCTCTATTTTTGGTGGTCTTATTTCTTCTTGTTGAGTCTGGTCTGGGTGGTTGAGGTCGCAACGACCTTTGATATCGTTCTTGCCTTAGTCGCTCGATTTTTCAGCTCATCAGTATTCCATTATTTTACTGATTTCTCTACATTACATACATCAGATATCAACCTTTTTAGTGAGTCTCCTGATCTTGATTTACCTTACCTATTCGAGACGGAGACTAACGTGGAAAATTCCCTTTACAGATCCTTCCTTCTCCACGTTCGATTTCTTCAGCTCCATCTATTCATTCCATTCAAACCTTGAGCCGATGATTCGTTTTGTGCTACCAGAGCCTGATTTCATCTTCCCATATCTTTACCCGGTAGCAGACACCCACCTGATTGTTTACCTGGGTGTCATCATCGACATTGTTGAGTTCTTTGTTGTTCTCCCACCGAGACTACGACAACAGTACGGTATTTGCCTCACAGATACTGTCATGAACCTCGGATACAACGTTATCCTAGTCTTTGCGCCCATCTAGGGGCGTAAACTCTAGCGCTTGTTGCGAGGCAAATCAACATTGTTGACAGTTGTTATAGATCCATTTGTCCATATCATTCATTCTTTCTGTCTAAACATTCCATCTCCATCTTATGATTATTCTATACTTAGGTGTACTTTACCCTAAGTATGGGGGGTGTCAGACTTGTTATTATTCTTTTGATTCTTTTTACCTTTTTTGTTGCCTCTATTTAGGTATATTTTACCCTAAGTATAGGGAGGTAAACTTTATACATTCTACTCCTCGTTTTTCCTCTTGTGTACAATATTATATACTTAGGATTACTTGATCCTAAGTATAGGGAGATCACTGATTTCTATTGATTATATCTTTTATTCGTCGTTGAAGTATACTATTATTTTCACTCTCTAATACTTAGCATGAGTTATGTCTTTCTTTGCAGCTTTTTGACCACTATGAGGACGTAGTTCGAGCTAAGTATACGGGGGTGTCCTATATATTATATATATACGTTAGCCATAACTCGTACTTTCGTATTTTTAATATGGCTAAAATATTGTGTAAATACTTGTGAAAAAACTAACTAATAAAAAGATGCAAATATTTCCTCAAAAATTCTTTTGTATATATTGATTAATAAGTTAGGTTAAAATATTTGAAAAATATTTTGAAAGTAATTTAAAAATATATTTGAAAATTTTTGAAAACAATTTGAAAAATGTTTGAAAGATGTTTTCAACCTTGTAAAAATATTTTCGCTTGTATTTTTTTCTTTGTGTGAAATAAAATGCTTTTGTAAACTATTTGCAAATGTTTGAAAATGGTTGAAAAATTATTTTTAAAATCGATATATATTGTTTGAAAAGTTTTTGCAAAAATTGTTTTCAAATGTGTTGTAAATGATTGTAAAATTGTTTGAAAATTATTTTGGACTATAGTCTTCAAAATTATTTGTAAAATTATTTCAAATAAGTTTGAGGGATATATGCATCACATTAAAAAATTTCCAACTATATGTATATACCTATATAAATTACTCAAGTTGTAAATCCTTTCATCTGATTCTTGTAAATAATTGACTCGCTCATGTGTAAATATGTGTATCTCATCCTTAAGCTTTATTAAAAAATTTGTATATACTTATATATATTACTAACTATTGTTAAAAACTCTTTTTGCATGATCATTTTTCAAAAATTAATATAAAGTTCAAATTAGAAAAATTATTTCACAAAAAGATTTTGCTTTCATTGCATTATACATATTTATTGCATTCGTATGTGCATTTTTCAGGATAATTTTGACATTTAAACTAAGTCTAGATAAATTTGAATAATGGAGCTTAGTTGGACCCTAATCCACTTAATTTCAGAGGAACCTTATAAGAACTGGAGTTAAGATTTTCAGGTCCTAGTGACTTACTTGTTTGAGTCCATAAGACTATGTTCACATGTCATCTTGATAAGTATAAGTAGAATATTTAACAACACACGCATGATTCTTTCAGACCATGGCTTACCTTGGACAAGTACTCTACACGTAGCTCTTTCATGGAGGAGGTAGTGAGGGGGCAGAATCTTTTGGCTTGGGGTAGCAAACGAGGATGGTACATCTAGGCGGAACCTCTCGCCCTCCTCTAGGGAGGGAAGTGCGTCTCAACCTGGTTTTGGCGATGTTAAAGGTCTAAAGACAGGATGATGTGGGGTTGCAAAAAAGAGGGATAGTCTACTGGTTCAAGAGGAAAAACTCCTTATGTACATGTTGCACAAAGAATATATTTTAAAAAAAAGCATAATCTCCAAAAGTGGGCAGACCTGATTGAAAAGTAAAATGCTTGACGGAGTGTATATACAAGTGAAAAAAAGAATAAGAGCTTCAAAGTCAAATATTTGTGAGCTTGCAGCGGATGACTTGGCTCATTCATTCTTCTCTTTTATGATTTCTTCTCTTTTGTATATTCCTTATTAGCTCATTCATTCTTTGATTGGTCTTTAGTGGAGAGGATCCTGTCTACGAGAGTCATCTTGTTGAAGAAGGGTGCCCAGCCTACAAGCCGTCCGGTGACAACTAGTCGGTCCTCATCGAGGCCATCACGGCGAATCTTAGTTTTAGTTTTTCCACATATGCGTGATTAATTCTTAGATCTTAGAATCTGAAAAAAAAAATTCCACCACACATTTTCCGATCCGACACCGATTTTCATCTCATTTTCTCGATCTCTACACATTCTCGTTCTACCTTGCACAATCTATCAACTCCGGTCACACACGGTGACCGGAGAATTGGGTTTATCTTCCATATCACAAGATCCTTCCTGTTCGCATCCTAATGTTTTTATAAATAAATAAAATAAAATAAACATATATTTCTTTTTCTCTAACATTTCTTTTGTAGGATCCACTCAAAAAATTCAAAAAATAAAAAATAAAAATTTATTTCTGTTTGTCTACTGTTCCTGCTTGAAAAAACTAAAAAAATTATTTACAATTTTCTATGTACATATAAAAAATAAAAAAGGAAAAAATCAGCAGGTCGTTTACGACGGCCGCCCGCCATCGAGCACCTCTGCCATTCCACTTCATTGCGCGGCCCTCTGCAACGGCCAGCACAGACTTCCGCCGACCACCGCATATCTGAAAGGTGGTGGCCGGCCTCTGCCAGATTCACCTCCACACGCCGGCCTTTCATCCAGGAACCGTCTCCTCTAAGCGGCCTACAGCCCAGCCGCAACCGCGCAGCACTACGGTGTGGCTCCTCCAGCCCGCACGGGCGTTCGAATGCATCCCCAAAGTCCGCCAGCTCCTGACCCCTTTGCCGCGAACGTCGCAGATCCACTCACCAACTGCGCAGCGACCACAGTGCCTCAACTGTATGTATGCCTTCGTACGGTGAGGCACCACCGAAGCCCACGCGGCCATGCAATCGAACTCCCACCACCATGCGTGCAACTCCACGTGGCGCGGCTCGTCCAGGTCCGCGCCCTCCGCCCTCCTGTACCCGCGTAGCCGACCGCCGAACGGAAGAACAAGGAGGATGCGGAGGTACAACCCCCTTGTCTTTTGAGAGCATCGAAGCATAGCACAGAAACCCGGGGGGTAAATAAAAAAATTGGAAACATTACAAAGACACCCCAGGATCTTTTGGAAATTACAAAATAGTCCCCATGCTCTAGAAGGTCTCCATATTTTATTTTTATTAATTTCTGAGATAGAAACTTTAAATAATTACACTTTCATCCCTATGTAGCCACACCATTAAATTGCATGCTTTTCTTCTTGAATAAATGTTTCTCATATCTAAAAATTCCGTAAAAATTTATGAATATTCATACTTAGTATTCTTCATTGTATAAAAATTTCATCACATTTTGTTACTATTTAACATTTTTAAGAAATCAAAAACAGTTTCTTTTTCTCTGCCCAAGTTTAGAAAAATCATAAAAATTCGAAAACTTGTCTAAAAATTCCAAAAAAATATTGTAGGTATATTTTACTGTCCTTTAGTTTCTATCCAATTTACATGCAATATTCATTTATAAAAACCAAAAAATTACAAAAAACTAATAATCTTAAAAAATTGTAGAAAATTGTAGAAAAGTCCAAAAATTGTGATTTCAGTCTCTGTGTGTAGATAATTGTTTCTACTTTAGCATAAAAATAAATTCCAGGATTTTTGAGCATGTAAATTAATTTTAAGGTGCAAAATACTCTTGGTTGTGCATTATTTACTTGTGTTTCCATTATTTGATTTTTTATAAAATCACAAAAACTTCAGAAAAATTTAAAATAAGTACCAAAAACATTTTAAAATATGTAAAACCCAAAAACATTTTCTTTGTAATTTTCTGAGCATTTTTGGATTTTTCAAAAAATACAAAAAAGAGTGTGGTGTGTATTTTTATTCCTTTGTGCATATTATTCCTAATTTGAAAAAAATTTGAAAATGAAAAACCATTAAAAAGATAATTTCGAAATTTGACTACTTAGTTTTTAAATGGTGCTCCTTGTGTTCGACCATGTCTTTATACCTTGTAAATTTAATAGCGAAGACCTCTTGCTTGTCATTGTTTGATTTTCTCTAAAGTGGTTTAAAGTGTTTTTTCTCTTTGATTACGTTTGGCGATTCGGATCACAACGACCATTAATTATTACATACTTAACCCAAGTTGTCTGGTGTTTCATTAGTTTGGGTCTTAAACTTTAAATACAAAAAGTATGGGGTTAAGCTGCAAAATACCTCGTTATGGCACGATCGAACGGTTGGATTCATTCACTTTGCCACGTGGCGTGCCTACAGTACGCGATGACGTTTTGATTCTGACGACCCAGGTTAGAATGTGCGTTAGAGATCTAACGGATGTTGGCGATGCTGATCTGACAACAGCTGTAGAGTCTGGAGCGGGCCTTCCATCTCATAGCTGGGAAATGACGATGAAGAATAGGGAGGAACCCCTGCCCCAACAAACTTGCTCCGATGATAACTCCCCTCTCTGTCATCCTTTGCATCTCAAAATTGGCCCAGATTCTCATAGGAGGGCCCATTATCGATCAGTGGCTTCAAAATGGTGTGGAGAGTGTCAGTGGTCCACCATGAAGTTGGAGAATGGGGGCTGCTCTAGGAAGCTATGCTCGCAAAAATCAACCCCCCCCCCCAGGGTCCTTTGGCCTTCAGGACCTGCAGGGACAATGTACAAACAATAGAGATAATGTCTTGGGGCTTGGCGACGTTGGTGAGTGGGTGGTTGCACATTATGCTCTGGTGAACTTTGAAGGTGTGATCTAAGGCTAATGCGAGCGGTTATTGTAAAGCTAATGCTAGGAATAAAATGCAGAAATTTAAACTAAATTAAAAGGCAATAAAAGTGACCTCAAATGGAGCTACATCGTGAGATGGGACCTCACGACCAAGATGGCCGGAGATGGGTGGAGACGCCCTTCGACTCGCCTAGTTGCGCCTCCTAGGAGAGTGAGAGCTACCTTTCACCTCACTCAATCCGGATCTCGAAGAAGGGGGAGGGGCCAAAACGGTTCCAAAGAGGTTCAAAATCGCAAGGAGAGAGGCGGAGAGTTTATGTACGTGGTTGACAAGGCAAAGGGAAGATCGAGGAATATATCTCGATTCAGTGACACAATCCTCAAGACAAGCACCGAGCATGTAAGAGCAATCCTTGAGGAGAAAAAGTCATGAAGACTTCGATTACAAAAGATGCAAGGAGAGGTCTCCTAAAATCCGAGCACTGAGGCAAAAATGAAGGTCTGACAACCTGGAGACCTTGGTCAGAGAGTTGACCGAGGTCAACAGGCGAAGAAGTCTGGTTGGTCATATGGACCAACCAGAAAAACCTAGATAAAATTATTTAAAAAATCAATAAAAAAAGTAATAAATCATTTTATTAATTTTAGGTCATAAAATAAAAATGTTTCTCATTTTCTATATTATTTTATGGTATTTTTTATTAATTTTTAGAGGTATATAATTCTGAGTTATTTTTTAGGGTTAAAACATAGGTATATTCATCAATGTTTTTAAGTCTTTTATTTGTATTTTATATTTTATTAATTTATTTTATTATTTTATATAATTAAAATTATTTTTTATTTTAAAATATATTTTTATTATATTTTCTAGTATATTATGTAAACTTAATTGAATATATCTATTAATTGTATGAGTATAATTATAGGTAATTAATCTATATATTTTATATACAAATTTTATTTTAGTGTTTTCTTTACTATTTTATTCATGTTATAACATGTACATATATTATAAATAATATTTATCAAATTATAAAAATATAAATTATAAAAAAATGGATAACAAATAAAATGAATATTTCAATCTAGTGTACTATACAATAGGGGTCCAAAACCTAACTTTCACATCTTAACACCAAAAAATATGAAACCACTATTGACTTGGTTTTTCGCGGTTTAAAAGTTGGTTTTATCAAGTCGTTGTTTTCCCACGATAAACTGTTATCAAACAAATAAAATACAACTACGAGCACGAAATATGTAAGCAAAAAGTATGCGGCAAGTAGAGATTCGAATCCACAGAGACTAAACAAACTTGCAATTTTAATTCGACATTTAACACATAGAATAATAAGTGAAATATATGAAATGCAACTTGGAAAGGAAATACTTCAAACAAATGCAATCTAAGCAATATGGAAAGTAAATTAAGCATGAAATACTCGGAATAAAAGATGGTTCAAGAGTTTAGATGCAAATGACATATAACTAAACAAGAGAGAAGGAAATAGTATTTCTCATTCACGCATGAAGCCGTTGCACTATGTTGTTCCCCGCGACAACGACGATAGCTGCTGGACGCGAAGTGGGATGGAGCGACAAACGCTCGAGTTCGGGCTGGAGGTAACCGCTAGAGTGTTGGGGAAGAAGGGGCTGCGGTAAGTGGCTGCTATGCGTACGAGAAGAACATTGGTACGCAGTGGCGGAGATGCACTGAAGAGGACAACTGTTGTGCACGGTTGGAAGGCTGCTGGACGCTTGGACAGCCGCTGGGGGCTGGAGCGTGGCTAAAGCGCGCACAGCAGGTGGGCTGCGCTAGAGAGGAGATGGCTGATAGCTGGACGCACAGGCTATTGGACGTGCAGCGGAATGTGCGGGGAGAGAACGTGCGTGAGGAGATGAGAATGGGGAGGGCCTTCTGCGCTACTCCTGTACCTGCCAAAAAAATGAGAGAGAGATGGAGAAGGAGAGGAGAGTGCGAGTGCGTGAGAGGGGGGTTGTATGCGTGCATGAACAAAAACAATGAGAGCTAGAGAGAGTATGCGTGAGATAGGGAGAACGAGAGAGGGGGGAGGGGTCGAGTGAATGGGAGGGAGAGTGCCATTTTATAATGGATTTTGCTTGGAGACATGCCATGCAAGTGAAGACAAAATACCATTATTAGTGTAAGAAGAGTTAATTGTTTTTGCATGGGGAATGCATATGTGTAGTCGGCTATGCATGGGAGTGGGAGAGTGATTTTTATTATTTGCATGGGGAAGGCATATGTGTTGGTGGCTCTTTATAAGGGAATAAAGAATGGAGTTTTTATACTAACTTCCCTCTCTTTTCTTATCAACATAAAATGTTAAAGAAATGTATGTCCATCAATGTGTTAGTTGTTGATTAAAACTCCATGACCTTTTGAGTTATTATTTTTTAGAATAAAGTGAATTTCTTCAGGCTGATGATTTAAAAAGGGATGATCATTTGATTTTGGTAAAATAATTTTTCCCATTATATAGCCATATAGTAGATATTATTGGGAATAGTTCATCAGGATGTAGAATTATGAATGTGTCGATTTTATTCTGTGTAATTTAGATGTTTTCTCTTGTTTTGTACGTGGAATAAATTGGATATGGATTATGTGATTTTGGAGTTTATAGATCAATCATTCAAGTTGTATATCACATAATTTGATCATATTATCTCTGTATATAATGTAACCATCAACCACCTTCATTAAATAGCTTATTAAAATTTATATACAATTAAAGATAATTTTGATATATTATGAGTTTTTATTTGAGATATATGGGTCTTAGAAGTTGGGATTTTGGAATCTTATTTATACCGGAACTTTTTCATTGTATATTATTTTGTATGAAATCATTTTTATATTTTTCTATATTATTCTACAACTTTCATGTACAAAGTTTCTTTATTTGAAGTATAAAAGTAGAAAATCAAATAGGTCCGAAAAATAAATAAAGAATGAATAAATAAATGGGAATTTTATTTTTTTGTACCCTTATCTCTTCCTACTTTATTCCTTGTCGACCTTGTCATCGAGATGCCTAGGTCTCGAGGTTTAGGGTCATAAAATACTTCGATATTTTATTCTTTCTTTTATTTATTCTATAAATTTAGCATTAAAAAAAGTATTTTATAAATACTTTTGTACAATAAATGATGAATGTTAATTATGCAAATAAGAGGTATTTACATGCATTTACTAGAGTTTTTAAGGCCAAAATGATAGAATAAAGGTGATGAAATGGAGATTCATCATCCCCTATACTTGCCTTTTCTAGTCCTTAGGAAAGACTTATGCAATAAGTGCAGAAAATAAAAACAAAAGAAAAGAAAATGAAAAACATGGATTACGTTTAATTATCAAAATTATCTTCGTAAAATAAAAGTTTCGAGCTTAAGTCGGACCTTTGAAATTTTAGTGCGGTCGGAACCATATTAGGAATTAGATTTGAAATCCAACAGCCTTAGAGAATCCCAAAACTCTTCTCAAGTCCCCTGAATAGCTAGGTCAGAATATTTTAACTCACACCCAAACCCTTTTTTGACTATGAATCTGACTCGTACAGTGTGTCTGATAGTGGCTCACCTCAACTAAAATGACAAAGAGATTGACTTTTCCAGTATGACAATGCAGTGATTCCAAATCCAGTAACTCCTTCTTCGAGGAGCAGGGTATTCCCTTCTAGGTTCAAGTGATAACTAGCTCAAGAGGCGGGGGTGAAGAGAAGAATGGACGGTAGCCAGTGTGGCTACCTATCGTAGGATGTAAGACAAGTGTAGTCAAGTCATCCAGCTACGGGCTCACATGTTTTGACTTTTAATCTCAAGATTGCTTATTGACTATACACATATATAAAAAACACTCTGACATGTATTTTATTTTCAATCAAACCTGTCCACTTTTTTGGAGTTTTTGCTTTTTACTTTTTTTTGAAATACTATATACAACAACATTTCCATAAGGAGTTTTTCCTCTTGAGCCAGTAAACTATCCCTCTTTTGAAGCATTATTGCAAACCACACTCTCCTATCTTTAGATATCAATGCGACTGGACGGGTTGGGGTGCACTTCCCTTCCTAGACAATGACAAATGTTTCCACTTGTGTGCGTCTCATACGGAAAATCCAATCCCCTCATCAGTGCAACTGAGTTGAGCCAAGTGAAAGGTGCAGGTGTCCAAGTTAGGTCATTATCAACAAGAACCATACATGTACTCCTAAATACTATACTTAGGCAGTCAAGAATCCATTGAACCAAGTCTCGTGATCATCAAAGAATTAAGTTAATTTGACCTAAAGTACCTCAATTCTAGTTCCTATAAGGTTTTTATGTAGATTTAAGGTCCAACCATTTTCCAATCTTTGGATTTTATTTACTTATTCAATTATCAAACTCAATCTGAAAAATGCAAATGCAATGCAAATGCTATGCAGAAAATATTTTTGTGATGCAAAATTTCAAAATTTTGAACTTGTTATAGATTTTTTTTGAAAAGATGATGTATATGCATTTTTTGGTATTTTCAAAAATATTTTTCAAATGTTTTTAGTATTTTTAGTTTTGCAAATGTTTTTGTCATTTTTGAAAACAAAAGATTTTGGCTAAACACTAAGTACAAATATTTACTCGGGACGCATCTTATATTTACAAGAATTAAGTTTTAAGAATTTACAAGGGATAAGTGATCAATTTTATTAGATATATATAAAGAATTTTAGTGTGATGTATATATTCCTCAAAATTATTTGAAAAATATTTTACAAATAATTTTTGAAAACAATAGTACAAAATAATGTTTACAAAGAGATTTTACAAACATTTACACATTTGAAAATCATTTTGAAAGGTTTTTGAAACAGTATATATAGATTTTTCAAAATATATTTTCAATCATTTTTTAAACCATTTGCAAATAGTTTTTCAAATATTTTTATTTCACACAAAGAAAAGAAATTTTACAAACAAAACACTTTTACACAAGTTGGAAATATTTAACAAACATTTTCCAAATAAAATTCAACAGATTTTTCAAAAATATTTTCAAACTATTTTTCAAACAGTTTGCAAAAAATATTTTTACATGATTTATTAATTAGTGAGTATCAAAAGAATTTGAGAAATAATCGACATCTTTTTATTAAGTGTTTTTAATGAATTTAATATGATTTTTAGACATAATTATTATTAAAAATATGAAAATACGAGTTATGGTTAAAGTATATATGTAGTATATACGACCCCCCTATACTTATCTTGAGCTATGTCCTCATAGATCAGGGAGAAAAAGAAAAGACATATTTCATACTGGGTATAGAAAAGTCTAAAGAATAAACGAATAAATAAATGAATGAATTATTGATAGGTTGACCCCCCTATACTTAAGATCAAATAATCCTAAGTATAACAGACTGTATACAAAGTAGGGAGGGTCTAAGGTGGGAATGAGCATATCGTACTCAGATTGTCTCTCTATGTAATTAGGGTAAGATATCCCTAAGTATAGACAAGAAGAGGAAACAATGGAAAGGATCAAAGAATGAAACAACTTGGGATGCACACCCTCCCATAATTAGGACAAAGTATGCCCTAAGTATAGAAGACTGACAAAAAGGGGAGACACCTTTTCAGTAGAAAAAGAAAATAGAAAAGGAAAATAAGAAAGGTAGAAAAGAGAGATGAAGATGGAAGAAGATAGAAGAGGATGTACACATCACTCCCCCGTAGGGTAAAAGAAACCCCAAGTATAGGCAACAACAAGAGTAATGAAACAGAATGAAGAACGAACACTTGGCTCATCCACCCCCCCCCCCCCATACTTAGGACAAAGTACGTCCTAGGTAAGGCATACATGAGAGTGGGGTAGATAAGAAGAAAATGAGATGGACATAGGTAAACGAATGCGAATATACAACATCAATGGATCTACAAAGAATAAAGAAGGTAGAAAGTGAACCTTCTTGCAAGGCCGCTGAGGAATGGATCGGAGCCCTAAGCAAAGAGATGTACCAACGAGAAGGGTATGATGCTAGTCGAAGCACCACCATCAAGGATAGTGTGATCACATGTGTAGTCAAAGATGGTGCATCGAATGAAAGGTGTGGCAGCGTTCCTCTCCCTAGGAATAGGACGGTGTGTGATGGCATCGGCAGTGGCCATGGTCAAGATATGATGCTCAGATTTGCTCCTCTGCTTTCTCTTCTTATGATGAGGAGCAGATAAATAGGTCATGGCCTGTTGAAGTGGGGCTTCAATGATCTCATGAATGGTGGCCACCACTTCGGGTTTAGTCAATATTTTTTTAATTTTTGGACCTCCTCCATACGATGGAGGATATTAGAGTCAACATATACACAAGGACGACTAAGAGAAGTTTGTACAGTGTTGTCCTCAGGGTCAAAGGTGGGACAAGATGTGAATGAATGTTTGGTCAATTGATCTGGAAAGTGGTCCCTCTCCTAACAGTCTAAGTCAACCAGATGTCTCCTGAAATCATTTTGTATTTTAAATTTTACTCATTTTTTACATTTTGGTCAATTACAAAGCACACATGATAATACTCAAGTGAATCAATATCGTCAGATTGTGAAGTGATGAATCCACGATTCATCATCTTTATTCTTTTATTTTAGCTTCATTTCCTTAGTCAAATACCTGTAAATACCTACTAATTTCATAAAATTACCATTTTGCATGCATTTATTAAATATACATTTTCAATACATTTGTACTCAAATAAAAGAATAAAGAAGAAAAGAAAAATAAAAGAAAAATAAAGTATGTATTTATGAAGTAAATGCAGACTGACTCGAACCCCGACAGAAGGTCAAGACTTTACCTGATCGACTAGGAATAAAGTAGGGGAGATAGGGTCATTAATTCAAAAATCCAAAAATATTTTGTAAAATTTTCCTTATATATTTGTACGAAACTTACATAATTTTATTTGTACATAAATTGACTCAAATTAAATATTTTTGTAAACAAAAGTTGTAAATAAAAATATTTTGTAAATAATAAAAATAATGGAAAAATAAAAAATGTACACATTACAATTAAACACACTTAGAAAAAGCAGTAAAGTGATAATTGAAAGATCAATTCTGGCTCCATATGAACTCAAATTGAATTAAACTCACTTTCATTATACTCTAAATTAAATTATCTTTCAAATTGCAGTGGTTTCATAATTTTTAGATTTACGGTTGAAAAGTCGATTTTCTAGGCGTGTTTTGTGCAATTTTACCACGTACCTATTGTATGTATTTATTCATATTTATTTCAATGTACATAATTGTAAATATGATCTTCATTATTAAAAATAAAAAAATATAAAAATATAAAAAAAATCAAAAATAATTTCCTTATTTGTAGATATGTATATTGTACTATTTGTATATATTATTTGGATACAACTAATTTCCTTACATAAAAAATCACCAGAAAACTAAATATCTAATAATATTATTATTATTAATTTAATTACGAAATTTGGATTTAATTATTTGATTTATTCATTTAATTGGATTTGAAAACATGACTTGTATATAAGATATTATTATATACCTTAAATAACCACCAATAAGGTGGCTAATTAATTTTTGTAAATTTATTTAATTATTTATTTTATTTAATTTCGAAATTAATTTTTAATTAATTAATTTGTTTATTTAATTATTTTATTAATTCCACCACTAAACACCTTCCTCTTTTGTAAATATCTTTCTTCTTCGGATTTGATCTTCTTTTTATTGGGCTCATTTTCCTTCATTATTCTTTGATCAATCTTTGGTGGAGAGGGGTCCGATCTCCGAGAGAAATCTTGTCGAAGAAGGGTGCCCATCCTCCAAGTCATCTGGTGACAGCGAGTCGGCCCTCGTCAAGGCCATCATGGTGTATCTAATCCCGAGGTGAAATCCATTTTCTTTTCCATCATTTTTCCAAGATAACTTTTAGATTTAGTTTTTACGTAGGTGTCGTGATTAATCTTTAGATCCTAAAATCCCCCAAAAAAATCCATCTCCACACTTGTCATCTGAATCCGGTATTCACATCATTTTCTCGATCCACAAACGTTCTCGTTCTATCTCTCACAACCTTTCACATCCGACCTCGCACAATGATCGGATCTTCGGATCTATATTCCGCTATGCCAAGATCCATAACGGTTCATGCCTCCTAATTTGTTTATAAATGAATAAATAAAATAAAAAAACATATAATTATTTTTTTCTCACATTTTTTTGAAGGAGAAATAAAAAAATAAAAAATACTAAAAATGTATTTAGTTTTTGTTTACAGTCCTTATTTAAAAAAATAAAATTATTTTTATTTACTTTTGTTAACATATAAAAAGAATAAAAAATAAAAAAATATTTTGCAGCAGGTCCGTTCTAAGCCACTAGCGGTGGCGGCCCCATCCCGCTCCGAACGACCAACGGCGGACGCACTACCTGCCTCCGTGCGCTCCAGTGGCCATCCACCGCCTGATCAGCCCGGCCACCACGCGGTGGGGGCCATCCGTCCTCCGCCCTGCAGCCCTCAGGCGCAGGTCCGCACTACACCCACTCCTCTGCCCGTTGAGTCGCCCCGTCGTGCTCCCCCTATCGATGGAAACGCGTGGCTCCAGCCGACCGCTCCCACAATAGAGCCTTACACCATGTCTCTGACTTCTAGGAACCACGCCTGGCTTCGTCGTACTCTGCCTCCACAGCGTTGCCCGCACCTCCATCCGTGACCCTTTCGTCGCACCCCTACAGCGATCGCTCCCCTCTACCGCCTCCGTTGCACCGCTACCATCTCTCCAGCCAACCGTCCTACCAGACGCACCCCGTGCCGGCCCGTCATCGATCTCCAGGAACTCCGCACTGCCTTCGTCCATCTGCCTCCCCATTGGCGACCCCCTCCCCTGTTTGAGAGGAAACAAAAGCAACAGAACCCTAGGGAGGGATTTTAAAATAAAAAATTCTTTGGTAAATTACGAAAAGACCCTCGAAAGTTTTAGAAATTGTGAAATAATCCCTGCCAGAGCATACATTCACGAGCTACGCTTGAGTTATTCGGTATGTTTCATTTGTCAGCCCACATTTATTTGTTGTTATTTTATGGTGCAGAAACTTTAAATATTTGCAATTCTATCCCTGTATTATAGACATTAAAATTGCTTGCTCTTCATGATAAAATAAATATTTGTATTGCTCCAAAAATTTCACAAAAGTTTGTGTATGCTCCTGCTTTGTCCTTGATCATTGTATAAAATTTGGATCACATTTCATCATCATTTGACATTTTAAAAAAAATTCAAAAATAGTGTCTTTTTATCTGCCTGAACTTACAAAAATCATAAAAATTCTCCAAAAACATTATTGTAGGTGTAATTTCCCTCCCTTTAATTTCTATCTAATTTTCGTACAATAATTATTTATAAAAACTAAAAAAGGGTGAAAAATTAAAACTCTGAAAAAAATTGTAGAAAATTTTAGAAAAATCCAAAAATCTTGATTTTAGTCTCTATTTGTAGATATTTGTTTATACTTTAGCTTACAAATAAGTTCCAGGAGTTTAGGGCATGAAAATGTTTTTAAATTGCAAATACTCTTGGTTGTGCACTGTTTACCCTTATTTCCACTATTTAATTTTTATAAAATCACAAAAACATCAGAAAAATTTGAAATAGTTATCAAAAATATTTTAAAATCTGTAAAACCAAAAAATATATTTTGTGTAATTATCTATGCATTTTTGGATATTTCGAAAAATACAAAATGAGAGTGTGCGTGTGTATCTTTATTCTCTAGTGCATATTGTGACTTGTGCTTTATTTGAAAATAAAAAATTGAAAAAGAAAAAAACCATTAAAAATTTATTTTCGAAAATTTGACTGCCAAGTTTTTAAATCATTCTCCTTGTGTTTGACCCTGGTTGCTATACCATGTACATTTAATAGCAAAGACCACTTGATTTTCATTGCTTGATTTCTCTTAAGTGGTTAAAAAAATATTTTTCTCATTGACCGAATTGATTGGTTGAGAACAACGACCATTGCATAATTATTCCATCACGACCACATCAGGTATTCGTGTCATCAGAATGGTGCTGCTGCCAGAGAGCATGGCTTAGTTGTCATTTTTCAGTGTTGCTTGTCTCTCTATATTATAATTATTTTATGATCATCTATTATTTGCTTTTTGTACGAGGGACTGTTTGGAGGAAGATTTGGAGTTTCTTTTTGGAGGACTTGCGCAGGAGGTGGAGCAGGGAAGAGAAGAAGACAACCATTTTATTTTAGAGAACATTTGAGATTATTGTAATAATTTAGATACTTTGGACTTGTGGACTTGGACATTATTCTGGCCCTGTTTCGTCAAGTGCTGGTGCACTTGGGGGACCTCACCATTGTTTTTCATGTTTTTTTATTCCACCGTCGTAACTTTTTATTTGATTCTCGTGGATTTGTCCCTAGACGTAGGATTTTTATTGATTGTGACGTAATTAGCCAATGCCCAACACCTAATTGCTTATCTGTTCCCATAGAACATAATTGGACCTTACTAAAAATAAATTGAAAAAGTTAGCCTAATTGGATTTGTGACTGATGAGCCGAAAAACCGAGCAACTAAGGTAAGAATGGTATCAAAGGTCGTTGCGACCTCAACCAATCGAACAGAACTCAACAAGAAGAAAGAAGACCACCAAAAATAGAGATAAATTAAACAATCAGGCAAAAATAGCGGTCTCGCTAATTTATTTTACCTGGTATAGCTACCAGGGTCGAATACAAGAAGCACGGTATGAGAAGGCTACAAAGTAGTCAAGAATCCAGAAAAATGAGAATTTGGTGGATTTTATATTTTTCAAATTTTTTTGGAATTTTCAATATCAGGAAAAATGTTAAAAGGACTCAAAAGGACACAAACAAACAATTATTTAAAGCATCAAAAATACCCAAAAAATTCAAATAAAACTATTTTTGGGTTTTTAAAATATTCAGATGTTTTTGTTAATTTTCTTGAATTTTTCTGATTTTTAGTTAATTTTCTAAAAATGAAAAAAGGATAAAAATGCTAAATAGTGTACAACCTGAATCTAAAGACAAGTTAAAAATGCTTAAAATGCCTATAAAATTTGAGCAGCAATTTTATGATAAACTATAAACTAAACGTTAACTACAGAAGAAGAGAACACAATTTTATGATTTCTTATGAATTTTTAATTATTTTTATAAGGTTTTTAATGTTTTTTATTTTTATGGTTTTTATAAATGCAAATGTGACAAAAAATGGACTGAAGCAAAAACACTCAAAACAAACAAGCAGCAATTTTTTTGGAATTTTTAAAGGGCTTTTTATATTTTTAATGGATTTTTAAAAGCAAACAGTGGCAATTTTTAGGATTTTTAAATTTTTAAAAATACTAAATGGAAACAAAATGTAACCAAAAATTCATGAAAATTTCTACACCATAGCAGGAGCCATGTGTCAAAATTTCATGATTTTTGGATGAAATTTGCTATTTATTAAAATACAAGTCAAGCACACAGCACCCAAGGACCTATATGCAAAGAAAACATGTTTCAGGACCTAAATGATAACACACATAGAAAGTGTGAGGTCCTATCTACAATTTATCCAAAGCATAATGAGTACGCATAGGGGTATAATTGCAAATATGAAAACCATAACATCAAAGCATAACCTCAAATAAGTCTAGGACAGTGCATGCAAATATCCCACAAATACATGTGACGACGCACGTGCTGCCACATAGGAAGGACTAAAATACAAATATTGAAAACATAGGATCCTAAGTGCAAAATGTCCAAACTAAAAATAACTGTGAAAAATATATACAATTGTAAAGCGGAAATATAAACAGGTAGGAGGGCCTAAGTGCAAATACCCTTCTAATTGGCGATCCCATAATCGAGGGTTCTTCACTTATAATCAGACGGCTTAGAGCTTCAGATAACCCTTCGACGATGGACGGTTGTAATCTGATCCTTAGATGGATCTGACGGACGAGATGCCTCGGATGATGGACGAACACGATCAGAACTGGAGGGGGGTCTTGATCCAACGGCGGAGGAGGCACCTAGAAGAGCGACGAAGAACTCGCCGCCGGCAAGCTTCGATCAGCCGATATGAGCGGCATGGACATCCTCGCGAGCTGCTCTGATGGGGGAAAGTTTGTTGGAAACGGTCCACAGCTGTGGTGATGCTCCGATGAGGCCGGGAACGCCTGGAGTGGTCCGACGGTGCTGAGGACCTGGAGCGATTGTGCTTCGACGCTCGGACCTCCAGATGAGGCCCCTTTGGGCTCTAGACCTGCATAGAAATATTGCTGGGTCGAGGGCAAAGTGCCTCGACCCGTTAGTGCGTGCGATGGTTGAAGGATGAGGTGAGGTGTAGTCCTCCAGCGAAGCGGTGGCGGAGGAGGATCGGGTATCTCGTTCCTGGGCGAACGAGGGGAGCGAACAGGTGTAGAAGATGGGGAGAGGTCTGATGGATATGCAAAGATCGTCAGGATGGCTAAAAGATGATTCGATCACCGTGAAACCGAGCCGATGAAAACAATCTGACCGACCTCCAAGATCTTGAATTAAATGAAAACAAGGGAGAATAGGAGTTACCTAATGGATGAAGTTGTCTGGGCTGAAGGTTGGGGACCTCTAGGGGTTGTCGCCTCAATGGATTGACATGTCCAGAGGCTAGGGCTCACCTCGCGGAGGAGCACGACGATGAGCTCGCCGGACCTAGGGCTATACACCTCGAGATCTCACTGCAACGTGCTCCCTCACATGCTGTCACTCAAGGAAGAAGATGTAGTTCTCTGGAGACGAGGGCATGGGCCAATGATGATCAAGAAAATGCGGCTCTAGGAGAACTTATACTCAGCAGGGTCCGAGAAGTGTGGAGGCTTGGGTGCACGAATCGAGGGACAGATCCCTAGGGGATTCATCAGGCGTGGGTCACGGATTGTCCCTCGATAATCGGAGCAGCTACTCGAGTGGAATGGGGGACGGATCAGTTCGGGAAAATTTGGAGAAAGTCGGGCGAAAATCGGATCCAGGCGAAGAATGGTCCAGGGGGGCAGTTGACCGGGGTCAACAGTCCGCCCTGGACCAATCAGAAAAAAAGATATCTGAAAATTATTGGAAATCCAATTAAAAATAGCAAACAATTTTATTTTAAAAAGTCTATAAAATAAAAAATATTTATTATTTTCCAAACTATTTTTCTATGATTTTTATTTATTTTTATGAAAAATAAATTATAGTATATACAGTATACTATATTATATATATATATGTATGTATAAAATACCTAAGTGTTTTATTTAATTATTTTTATTTTCTTATTTTTCTACAAATACCCCGATTTTATATTTTATTTATTTAAAACATAAAATTTGGAGTATAAAATAATTTTTGTTTTATTTGTAGTTATTTGCAAGTGTATAATAAATAGGTTTATGATACATATGTACATGTATTATATACAAGGAGAGAGAGAATTTATTTTATTTTTATTTATTTTTTCTAATTTTTGTTTTATTTTCAAAAATATATTCAAGGAAGTGAAAACATATTTTTATTTTTATTTTTGTGAAAATAAAAAATATATATATACATAAAGAAGGGAATGTGTACAGGGTAGAGTGGCCCTATCTCTCTCTACTTATTTTATTTGACGATCAGGTCCAGTTTGGACCCTCTCTTGGGTTCAAGTCACTCAATATTTATTCTAAATATTTCCCTCTTTTTCTTTTATTCTTTAGGGTAAATTACAATTTGGGTTCCCATCTATAGGTCAGATCTCAGAATAGGTCCCGATCTTTAAATTGTAACGATTCAAGTCCCAGGACCATTTAGGAAATGGAAATTTTGGGGTTCATGACGAATATGCCCTTATTGAGAAGGGAATGGGGGTTGAGTTCCAACTTTTAAACAATGGCATACTCGTCATTAGCATCAAAAAGTTCCTTACATTAATGGTCCTAGGACCCGAATCGTTACAATTTAAAGATCGGGACCCATTCTGGGATCGGACCCATAGATGGGGACCCAAATTGTAATTTACCTTGTTCTTTATTCTTTTATTTTTGCACAAATACATGCTAATTATTCATTATTAACAAATGCATGCTTATTAGTAACTTATTGTATTTACAACTATATACATGATGTTTTGCCAAGATATTTAGCTAAAATAAAAGAATAAAGAGTGATGAATGGGGATTCATCACCCCTATACTTTACTTTTGCCAGTCCCTTAGCAAACATTTATTTGAAAAAGAAGTGAAAAGAAAAAGAAAAAGAAAAGAAGGGAAATCAAGGTTGATTATTAAACTTTCCTTCATTAAATTGAAGTATGGAGCTCAGTCGGACTTTTGGATTACTAATTTGTCAGAACCTTATTTGGACTTAAGCTTAAAACTCAACAGCCTCTCAGTTCCACCAATCTATGGTCAAGACTCCTCAACAATCCAGATCAGATTAAGTCTACATACATAAACTTTAATGACCATGAATCTTTCCTTGTAATGTGTAAGTGATATGTAGCTCCCCAACTCAAAAATGACAAAGTGACAACCCCCCTTAACAAGGTAACTCTAATGCCCTAGTTTGGTAGCTCCTTCCTCGAGGAGTGGGGTATTCTCTTCTAAGTTCAAGTTCAACCGGCTCAAGAAGAGGAGGAAGAAGAGAATGGATCATGACTAGTGTAGTCATGTATCATTCGGATCCCAACCAGTGTAGCTAAGTCTCCCGCTGCAAGCTTCACGAGATGAGCATGTGTAACATAAGCTTTGCTTTATTTTGACTATATACACTCCGGTGGGTATTTTATTTTCAATTAGACCCACCACTTTTTTGGAGTTTTTCTTTTTTTGCACATTTTTTTCGATGTGCATATGTACAACATATCTACATGGTGCAGCATATATACATAAGGAGTTTTTACTCTTGAGCCAGTAAACTGTCCCTCTTTTGAAGCTTTATTGCAACCCACAACTCCTGTCTTTAGACCTCAACACCACCAGATCAAGTTGAGACGCACTTCCTACACTAAAAGAAGAAGAGAGGTTCCGCCTATAAGTACTACAATCATATGCTACCCCAAGCCAAAGGAAACTGTCTCCTCACCACCTCTTCTGTGGAGAGCTATGTGTAAGATGCTAGTGCAAGTAAAGCCATTGTCTATGAAAGTCATGTGTGTGTTGTTAAGTGTTCTACTTAAGCTCATCAAGATGACATACAATGATGAATCAAAGAATAGAATGAAGAGAACTTGGTGTTTCCCCCTATACTTAGGATTAAGTAATCCTAAGTATAGTAAGTTGTACATGAAGGGGAAATCCGAGTGGAAGAATGTATAGGGTCTACCTTCCCTATACTTAGGGCGAAAGATCCCTAAGTATAGGCATCAAAACAGATGTAAAAAGAATTAAAAGAATACTCAAGAGTCCAACACTCCCCCTATACTTAGGGTAAAGTACACCCTAAGTATAGCATAATCATCGGATGAAGATGGGGAGGGGATTAAAGAATGGAATGATATGGACATCTGAATCTATACAAGGTAGAAGACAGTGATAATCAGGCATGAGATGCACTAGATGTGAGTCAAAGACCACATCTCACGCAAAATGAATAGGGGTAACGTCAACGACCAGTGGCTCATGATCTAGATATGGTTTGAGATGCTGCCCATTAATACGAAAGATAGACTCGGATGACATCTCAGATATGTCAATACTCCCATTGTCATGTACCTTTCGGACCAGGTATGGTCCCTTCCACTTGCTCCGCAACTTCCCTGGAAATAATCTAAGCATGGAATCGAAAAACCATACTCTTTGATCTGGCTCAAACTACTTGTGGTTGATATGAGAATCATGCCACTCCTTTACTTACTCCTTGTAATGTGGGCTGCTCGAAAAGGCTTCATCTCTAAGCTCCTCCAGGGTTGCCAATTCTACCCTCCTCTGGTCTCCTACACTCATTGGATCTAAAAGTATCCCTGTAACACCCCAAAGTGACTTATGCCTAAGCTCAATAGGTAATGGTAGGGCTTGCCATAAACGAGGCGAAAGGGAGATGTACCCAAAGGATTCTTGAAGGATGTCCTATATGCCCACAAGACCGAGTCTAAAAGCTGTGACCAATCCTTTCGGTCAAGGCGGACGACCTTCTGTAATATAGTATTGATCTCCCTATCAACACTTCAGCAAGACCATTGGTCTAAGGATGTTGTGGAGTGGCTACTCGGTGGTCAATGCTGAACTCGCTAGCAAGGGCCTTTACCTTGTCGTTGACGAAATGGGACCCCCCGTCAGATATCAAAACTCGAGGTACCCCGAACCGTGAAATGATGTTCTTCCTCAAAAATCTACATACAGTCCTAACGTCTGCGGTTCAGGAGGGGATGGCCTCAACCCAACGACTCACATAATCAACGGCTAACAAAATGTACTCGAACCCCTGACTCTTAGGGAATGCACCTATGAAATCAATGCCCCATGCATCAAAAACTTCACAGAAGTGAATGGACTGCATTGACATCATGTCGCGTTGTCCACAAGTGCCCATCCTCTAATAGTCAGTACATATCTTCACGAATTCATCAGAATCCGTGAAGAGGGTAGGCCACCAAAGGCTAGATTGGAGCACTTTCTGTGTCGTCCTTCTCCCAAAGTGATGTCCACCTGCCTCCAGTTTGTGTCAGTAGGTGAGGACGCTATGGTGCTCCTCTTGAGGAATGCACCATCGCCAGACACTATCCCCTCCTTCGTGGTAAAGGATGGGATCCTTCCAATGGTAAGATTTGGCCTTCACTAGGAAGGTCTCAAGTCTCTGCCTGGGCCAACCTTGTGGAACTTTCTTGGCAACAAGATAGTTCACAATCTCGATGTACCACGGGAGCGAGGAAATAGCAAGGATCACCTTATCTGGGAAGGTCTCTATAATAGGATCAATTTGCTCAGAATCCTAAAGATGCTCTAATCGGTAGAGATGATCCACCACCACATTCTTGACTCCAAGCTTATCCTTAATCTCAATATTAAACTCCTAGAGTAGAAGGATCCATCTAGTCAGTCTCGCTTTGGCATCCTTCTTTGCCATGGGGTACCTGATGGCGGTATGATCAGTAAAGATAGTCACTCTAGATCCAATAATATATGATCTGAACTTATCCATGGCAAAAACTACGGCTAGCATTTCCTTCTCAGTAACGGTGTAGTTCCACTGTGTAGCATCCAATGTACGGTTAGCATAGTGAATGGCAAATGGTGCTCCATTTCTCCTCTCTCCCAGCACTTCCCCTACGGCAAAATCGGAGGCATCCGTCATAATCTCGAATGGGAGAGACCAATCAGACGGCTGGAGGACAGGAGCCTCAACAACTAGACTCTTGAGAGTCTCGAATGACGTAAGACACTTATCATTGACTATGAACTCAGTGTCTTTGGTCAGCAAATCAGTCAACGGTCAGGCAATCCTGCTGAAATCATGAATGAATCATCGTTAGAAACCGACGTTCCCCAGAAAAGACCGTAACTGTCGCATATTGGACGGTGGATTGAGTTTTCTAATGATATCCACCTTGGTCGGATCGACCTCCATGCCCTTGTTGGAGATGATATGACCAAGCACCATCCCTTGAGTCACCATGAAGTGACTCTTCTCCCAAGATAGCACAAGATGGACCTCGATGCATCGTTGAAGGATGCGATATTGGCACTCAAGACAAGCATCAAACCCATCGGCCTAGACCGAAAAGTCATCCATGAAGACCTCTAATCAATCACCCACCATGTCCGAAAAGATGGACAACATACACCTTTACTGAAATGCTCGGTCTAAGAATCTGATAACTCCTTTGTTATATGTCCGATAATCATCGAATATTTTGTTTATCCAACTCTTGCCCATTTCCTAAAGGTAAAGATCTAAAGTTAATTACAATGTTAATATCTCTTACGAATCACTTCTGCACCATTCTTCCTATATTTTTAAAGTTTTAATATCCCAGAGACCATACATAAGTTTCAATAATGTATGCTAAGTTAATGTATATATCTTATGCTAAGTAAATGTATACATCTTATATTAAGTTAATATGTATTTATTGTTCTAAACTAAGTTATTGATCCTACAGACTAAACAATTAGGCATATAAACAACTACGTTACATTTACTTCATTGTTCTAAACACTAAGCTATTATTTAAAAATTCTAAACATTCTTAAAGAAGCATATTTCAATTAAAAAATTAACAAAAGTAAAAATATGTAAAAACTCACAACCGAATAAGAGGAGAAACCACGGTGGCGATAGAGGAGTAGGGCGGATGGAGGAGGGCGACGGAGGGTTGAGTGTGGCGGATGGACGAGGATGGTGGAGGGAGGTGGCGTCAGAGAGGAGGACGTCGGAGGGAAGAGGGTGGTGGAGGGAGGCTTCAATGACGAGCCGGCGACGGAGGGAGGAGGGCGCGCGGGGAGGTCGGGGGAGCCGGCGGTGGAATGAGGAGGGCGCGCGGGGAGGTCGGGCGAGCCGGCGGCGGAGGGAGGAGGGCGCACGGGGAGAGTTGACGGAGGGAGTGATGAATCCCCGTTTCATCATCTTTATTCTATCATTTTGGCCTTAAAAATCCAAGTAAATGCGTGTAAATAGCGTTAATTCATGTATTTTATCATTCATGCATCATTGTGTAAATATTCTATAAAATATTATAAATATTTTATGACCCGAAACCCCGAGACCTAGGCATCTCGATGACTAGGTCGACAAGGAATAAAGTAGGGGGAGATAAGGGCCAAAACATAATAAAAATACATTTTATTCAATTCATTCTTTATTCATTTTGGGACCTATTTTTGGTTCCACTTTTTATACTTCAAATAAAGAAACTTTGAACATGAAAGTTGTAAATAACTAAATATAGAAAAATGCAAAACTAATTTCACACAAAAATAACGTATAGATAAAAAGTTATGATCTGAATAAGATTCCAAAATCCCAACTTCCCAGACCTGTCTCTCTCAAATAAAAACTCAAAACGTATCAAACTCACTTTAATTGTATATAATTTCAAATAAGCTATTTAATGAAGGAGGTTTCGCATTTGGCGGAGCTACGGTTTGAAAGTTGAATTTTGGACCCCTATTGTATACGTGTACATATTAAAATATTCAATTTATTTAATATTCTTTATTTTTATAATTTTATATTTTTATAATTTTGTAAATATTATTTATAATATATGTGTACATTAAAATCAGAATAAAAACCTAAATAAAAGACAAAAATAAAATACATGTGTATAATACCTATAAAGTATACCTAGGGATGAGCATTGGGCCGGCCTGGCCCAGCCCGAAGCCCAGCCCAAAAAGCCTGACCCGGCCCAAGCCTAAGTTACTATTGGGCCAGGATTGGGCCAAAAATCCAGGCCCAAAATAATTTTGGGTCGGGCTCGGGCTTCGGTCGGCCTAGCCCGCTTAGCCCGAAAGTCCGGCCCGATTGATGGCCCAATATAAGGCCCGAGAACCTGGCCCGATAAAAGCCTGATTAGTGGAACGATTGGGAAGCCCGTGAATGCTCCCCTGAGACCCTTCGTTTTGCAAAATAATGGCTCGTGTCCCCTCCCTCCCATACTCCCATTCTTCCTCTTACAATTAGACCACACGTACCAAGTACCAACACACCCCCAATCTGTGACCCTTCATTTCCTTTTTCCTCGAACAAAACTTGCCAAATCCAAGGTGTCGAACCTAACCCTTCCAAGCTCCGGCAACCACCCGGCATCACGGGCCTCGCCGTAGCGGCTCCTCTCCTTGGCTCAACACACTCTTCGGGCTGTAGTACAAGCATGCGGCTCCTCCTCGCGTTGCTCCGCGTCCTTTGCCTCTCTATTGCAAACCGCCATAAGTATTGGAACCGCCCAGTTCGTGGATCCAAGACACCGGTACGGATCTGGCGCTAGCAAGCACCAGCACACCACCGGCACCGGCACACATCGTCCCATCTTGTTGCCTCTCTCTGATTCATTGTCTTCCCATTTTATTGCACGATATTCTTTTATGGGTTTTTAGCATTCACAAATAGTGATAATATTTTCTTCTTTAAACAAAGTTCAAAAATCTTCAACCCAACTTTTTTATTACACATGAGATAGATCGTAGAGCAAAACCTGAAACAGGGGTTCACAAGAACTCTTATATTATCAAAATATGAATGGTTGCATAATATTCATGTTATCTTCTCCCTTATCACCAATATAGAAAAATGTGTCACTTATTAATCCCACGCCAGTCCTCTTCCTGTAATCAGCTCTCTAATCTTATAGAGATGGACATCATTTCTTTAGCTATCATTGTTGTTTCCCCCAAGTTTTAGCATGAAATATACACTGCAAGATTTATAACAAGTTATACGATAAACCCTACGCGTACGTGAATAAATATAAATAGAGAATTATGTAAACGTTCTCGATTTCATCCTATTTGTTGAATGGTGATTATGTTCTAACATGTATTATATATTGAATTCCAAGAATGTAACATATTCTTAATTTTTATAGATGTCACCGGATTCACAACAAGATCAGCCGAGTAATTTCAGTTTAGACGGGAATGATTTCCCAACTGTGATTGACGAAGGGAATGATAATCAGCCCAAGACGAAACGACAAAGACAATACAAGTCTTGGGTGTGGAAGCATCTCACTAGAATCGGTGTCGTTGATGGAAAAGAGGTTTGCAAGTGCAACTATTGTAAGACACAATTAACATGTGGCACTACGGGTGGGACTAGTCACCTTGACTATCACTTGAATCTTGTGTGCCCGTACTACAAAAAAGAATCAAAGTGCCACAATCTATTGAAATTCACAAATCCTGAGCATGGTAGCACACTCACAACTTGGAAGTTCGAACAAGAGCGAAGTCAGGATGATCTTATGAAATGGATCATTTCTAGTGAGTTGCCTTTCAAGGTTGTAAAAAATCAGAGGTTCTGTATTTTTACAGAATACCTTCAACCTAAGTTCAAGGTGCTTTCGAGATTCACCGTAAAACGTGATTGCATGAAATTTTATGAAATTGAAAAATTGAAATTAAGGGAGCTTCTTAAGACAACTGGGAGAATTTGCATCACTACAGACGTGGACATCAATCCAAAACTTAAGTTACATGTCTATTACCTCCCATTTCATTGACAATCAATGGAAGATGCATAAGAAAATCATTTGCTTATGCCTACTATATGCACGTCATACAGGAGATAATATTGCAGATATGATTGTGAGTCGCTTGAGTGAATGGAATATTGAAAGTTTGTGTACAATAACAGTTGATAATGCATCAACAAATGATGTTGTTGTACATAATCTTATCGATCATTTTGCTACGAAAGATTCCTTATTATTAGATGGCACTTTCTTTCATGTAAGGTGTTGGGCACATATCATCAATCTTGTTGTGCAGGATGGATTGTTTGAGGTGAAGGACATCACCACCAAAATTCGTGGTCTTGTGAAATATGTAAAGTATTCCAAACGAAGATTTCAAGACTTCAAAGATATCGCTCAATAAGAGCGTATTCCTATAACAAAGGGATTGAGATTGGATGTGAGCACAAGGTGGAATTCTACCTATCTTATGCTTGAGTCAGCTATTTTGTATCAGAAAGTGTTCAACCATTTAAAATCTCATGATTTCCAATTGGCCGATGCACCGTCTGAAAGTGAATGGAAGAAGGTTGAGATGGTATGCGAGATCTTGGAGAGTTTTTATGTTGCCACTAAGATTTTCTCTGGACAAAAATATTCTACTGCAAATTTATTTTTTCTCCTTGATATATGAAATAGAAGACACTTGCAAACTCTTGTTAATCATGCTGACTCTTCCATTAGAAGTATGGGCACAAAGATGTATTCTAAATTTGATAAGTATTGGCGAGACAAGAATGCCATGATGCCATTGGGAATTGCAATTGTCTTGGATCCGCGCTACAAATTTGATTTCTTGAGATTCTCATATTTATAGGCTTATCCTGAGGTGGAAGCTATTGAGCTTGTTGAACGAGTAAGAGACATATTTCATAGGCTCTATGCAGAATACTCCACTAAGTACGCATCATTTTTTGGTGGAGAGTCTTCTACAACAGGTAGACTTGAGCAAGAGATTGCATTCACATCAAAGAAAAAAGAGGATGTCAGAAGCTAATTTCTTAAAAATAAAAGAGAGATTGGTTCTCTCGATGTAGGAAAATCAGAGATTGATATATATCTCAAAGATTGTTCAGCGGATATAATTGATGATGACAAATTTGATATCTTGAAGTGGTGGGAAGTGAACTCAAGCAAGTACCGCATATTGTCATTCATGGCTCGGGATATTCTAGCTATTCAAGTTTTATCCGTAGATTCGGAAAGTGCATTTAGCACGGGCGGCAGAGTTTTAGATCCCTACCGAAGCAGGCTCGTTCCGAAGACGGTAGAAGCACTAGTTTGTTTAGGAGATTGGATTCGTGAAGATGACGAGGCAGATTCAGATTTGGATGAACAAGAGGAAGAGGATCAAGTAGATGAAGACTTACTAGGTTAGTTGAGTTACTGTCTTTGGTAAATTAGATCTCCTTAACTTTATTTGAACTTTAATTTTTTGGTAGATCCAAAGGCCTCTCAAGTATGATTTCTATTTTAAAATCGCAACTTGCAAGGATATATGTCTTTTGTCTTTGGTAAGTAGCTAAAAATACAAGATCTTGGAGGACTTCTAATAATTAATTTTAAGATGTTATTTTGATAATTTTAATGTCTATTGCAGGACTTTACATGCTACTTGAAGGTTGCCTAGATGCAAGACCTTCCTTTTGCTTCACTAGAGACATTTCAACTTTTTGAAAGTGTTGTTTAGTTCTAGTATGGTTTGGATGTTGAACTACTTGGCTTGGTTAATATTGAACTTCTGTTGATTTTATATTCATCCATTTAGCTTATGTGGTGTTGAAACATGTCATGTTTAATTTATCACGCTTGTCATGAAATTATTTTTAGTTGTCGGTATTACGATTAGTCTTATACATGCAGGACCTTTATACATGAGTTGACTAAAGAATGCATTAGATAAGAGTCTTCCTCAAAAACGACAATAACAACGTGATGTTACTCTTATTGGAGAGCACAATACGAGATGACGTTAGTGTAAAAGCAGTGAATATCAGAAGTGGATGGAGAACAAACTTTTGAGGATGTTTCTCCATTACTGGTGAAAGGAACATAGCTCTCCTTGGTTCTAACAATGCAGTCAACCTTCTTAGTCATGTAAGTAATTCCATTTCCCCATTGGTATTCCAATTGATTGTTATGAGAAGTTTACATTTCCCAATATCATGATGATTCTAAACTTCACGACATGATGCAACTTCGTAATATATCAATGATTTCAAATATATATACGATAAGTTTGATCAAGGAAAATCCATGTGGGTCAAGTAAACCATGCAAAACTGAATAGTGGATAGCTTTGGACTTCTCTGATTAAAGAGACACTCGTCAAACATATTTAGCCTAACAATTGTGTATCATGACATATACAAGTCAAGATTCCTCCGAAATTTCATTATTCATATATACTTAATATGTGAGATATCACTTGCTTTTATGTTGTTTCTGTGAACTTGCTCTTTTGCTCATGAACAGGTTGATTACTTGTGGATATGCACTGATAGGTATGGCAAATTGGCAATATTGGAGAGATGATAAAGCTGTGGATATGCACTGATAGGTATGGCAATATTGGAGAGATAATAAAGCTGTGGAGGCAATATTGGAGAGATGATAAATCTGTGGCAGTATTGGACTGTAGTCTAGGTGAATTGTACGATTCACTACCATTGTTCTCAGGTTCGTTATCCGCCTGTATTATCAAGAATTTACTAGGTTTCACTTCATTGTAATTTTTTTATTATAGGATAAACTTAACTGTTATTTCATTGTGCTATACAAAAGCATAGTAAATAATATCATTAACCTTATTCATGCAACATTTTTATATGGGCCGGCCCGGCCCATGTAAATTGGGCCGAGCTTGGGCTTGGGCTGCCAAAAATAAAAAAACGCGCGCCGTGAGCCCGGCCCAAGGTCTGAAATTTTATATGGGCCTAGGCCTAGGCCCTTCAGGGCCCGGCCCAACCCGGCCCATGCTCATCCCTAAGTATACACGTATAATTAATACTTATATTTTATTAAGTGTACAAAACACTTCTGAAAAATAAAAATATAAATATATTTAAGTGTATAAAGATATTTTATAAATTTATAAATAATAAAAAATAAAAAAAAATAAATATACAAAATAAAATAAAATATTAAAATATATAGATATGTATACCTATACATGCTATAAAAGGTAACTTGTATTTTGAATCTTGAAAAAATAAATAAAAATCACAATAAAATACTTTATAAAATAATAAACATTTTTATTTAATAAACAAAAATTAATAAATTAGTTGGCTTTTTAAAATGATTTTACAAAACTTATTTCCAGGCTTTTTCCTGGTTGGTCCACGTGGACCAACCAGGAGGGCTGGAGTCTGCCCATTGTCAGAGATAGGTTTTGACCCATTTTCATGATATTTTGGGGGCCACGCCTTTCACCATCTTGTGTTGCTTCCTTCTTGCGATTTTTTTCCTCGATCAGTGGTAATTCACGCCCAAGGTCCACCTTGGGCTTTGGATCACTACATCGAGTTGCCACCCTCGATCTTTGCACCTTGTTCACCATTGTTCAAAAACTATCTGTCACCTCCCCTTGCTCCTTGATCCCTCTTCAACCTTTTTTGTCTCTTGGTGGCGAGCTCCAGATCGACCTCGGTGACAGTGAGATCTCCAGCAATTGCGCGGAGCTCAGGCGCGACGTTGAAGGGTGGATTCCATCCCATCTCCGGCCAAGTGGCCGTAAGGTTTAATATCGCGGTGTACAGCCTCTTGAGTTCATTTCCTATTTGTTTTCTCGTCAATAGTTAGTAGTTAGTTTTAGGTTTCATTTCGTGTATTTAGTTTGGCGTTCAATCAATTAATTAGCATAGATTTTGCCGTCTAACACCTCGTCGGAGCTCAAGAGCTCTGGCGGCCATTCTCGACTCCACACACGCCACCCTTTCACCCATAAAAGCTGGGTCTTTTTGCTTCTCTATGCTGCTGCTTTCTATTTGACATCTGCAGGACCCGAAGGAGGTTGTTGTGCCTCAAGGATCGCCAAGGGAAGCCCCCAGGTTCGTCGGAGCTCGCGAGACCCCTTCGGGACCTTCCATAGGTCGCCGGAGCCATTTGGAGCTACCTGGAAGCATCTCCATCCCTGCAGGAGCTGATCTATGCTGTCGGAGAACCTACAGGTACCTGGAGACTCGTGTATCGGTGAATCCAAACTCGTCGGGCGCGAGTTGTTCGTGTGTTCTTGCTGATCTCCTCCCCGCCGTCCAATCGAACGTCGTTCTTCTAGCCGCACAGCACCGTCATATTTTGAGATCTTTCCACCGTCGATCATCTCCAGGCGATCTAATCCTGACCGTCGTTGGTGAAGCGGTACGGGTCGATGGATTGGCGCCACGTGTTTTAAGTGAAAGATCTGTTGCCGTTTGATCCGCCCACGATGGGTATTTTGCCTTTATTTCCCCAGCAATTTTGTAACTAACAAATTAGGACTCAAATGTCATTTGCCGTTTTATATTTTTTGTAAAACTTGCACTAAACTCCCTACTTTTTGGATAATTACTGGCAGGTCCTTGGCCACGTCACCGCATGTGACTCTGGCACGTAAGGCGTGGCCATTTTACTAGGATACGACCATTTGTTTAGTTATTCCTCTTTAGCCCTGGGACTTTTATTTCAGCTATAAAGTTTTGGGTAGAATTGCATTTTGGCCCCCAAGTTTTTAGAAATGACAAGAAGGTCCTTGCCAGGCACGAGCTAGTCACTTGTGGGCTTGGGCATTTTGTAGTGATACCCAAGCGGCTTTGCATATTTAACTTTAGTCCTTTAAATCCTGTAATTAGTTATATATTTTCTGGATAAATTACATTCTGGCCCTTGAACTTTTTGCATTTTAAAAAAATACCCCTGTCAGGAATTATTTTTCTCTTTATTTCTAGTATTTATTTCATGCATCTATAAAATTCCAAAAATCACCAAAAAAAGCTGTTTGTTGCATGCTCCCGGTGTTCGACCTCTACACTGCTTGCACACTATACACATCCTTTGTAGAGTTATAATAAATTTTAACTCCGCACATTTACTTTCATTGCTTGAATTACTTGTTGTGGGTTGATTGTTGTCTGAAGTTCGGATTTTCCTGTGGGTCGCCTCAGCGACTTTGTGATCCCGCCTTGTGTGGATTGCTTTAGACCCGTGGAAATTCGGCTTCAACAAATGGCGCCATTGCCGGGGAGCAACAACGCGTAGTTCGGGTTTTTACTTGTGCTTGTGATTGTTTGTCTATTTTTGCGGCTTTTATTTTCACTTATTTTGTTTTCCTTATTTGTGATATATCTGTTGAGCCGTCTAACCTCTTCTCTTGTTGACTTTGTGCGAGGAATCACGGATAGAGGGAGGCGCTCCACCCTAGGCGCCTACGCACCCACGTGAAGCCGGCGTCAACCTGCCAACCTAGTGATGAATCCCAATTCATCACTTTTTATTCCTTTATTTTAGCCAGAAACTTGAGTAAAATACCTTGTAAATATGTGTAAATATCATAAATTACCAAAACACATGCATATTGTAAATAGACATAATTAGCATGTTTTTATGTCAAAATAAAGGAATAAAGAAACACAAGAAAAAGAGGGAAATATTTAAAATAAATATTGAGTGACCTAATCCCAAGGGAGGGCTCAGCATGGGCCTGACCGCAAAAGAACCCAAGTAGAGGGAGATAAGTCAAGCATGTGTGTATATAATCCTATGTATTTATATAAATTTATTTTCCTCAAAATAAAAATTAAAAAGTGTTTTTCATATTTTGTACATATTTGTGAAAATAAAAATACAATAAAAATCAGAAAATAAAAAAAAGAGAAAATAAAAATCACTTTCCCACCTTGTATATATACCATGTACATATATATATATAAACCTATTTATTTAACCCATGTAAATACATCATAAAAATAAAATAAAAATATCTTATTGGTCCAAATTTTATGTTGTAAATAAATAAAAATATAAATTTGGAATAATTGGGCAAAAATAAACAATTAAAAATAAAAATAAAAAATCCATATGTATATACCTGTATATAATAATAATATATTGTAAATGCATTATATATTTTTCAATAAAATAAATAAAAACACTAAAAAATAATTTGAAAAATAATAACCATTTTCATGTTTTAACTTTTTCGAAATAAAATCATTTAATAATTTTAATCGAATTTCCAAATAATTAATAAGCGGAATTATCTGATTGGTCCACGGGGGATGTTGACCCCCGATCAACTCTCCCCCCAGGACCACCAGACCCGGATCTTGCGCCCCAACCCATTTCTCAAAATTTTAGCTACTTGATTTGATCACCATCTCCTGAAACCCCGGGCCCTTACCATGCTCACATCCATGATCCATGCCCACCTTCTTGCCTAGGGATCCGTGCACCACCGTGCTTCGCCCGACCCCTTCTTTACCAGACTTCACATGTATATAGGTCTCCTCCGCCGCAACTTTTCATGATCTTTGGCTCTGCCTTCTCATCCCAGTACATCCACTCTCTTCCCTGGAGTGACAGCTATCGGATATGAGTGTTGCAGCGAGGAGGGACCGTCCTCGACCACTGATCCGGCGATCTTCTTCGCTGTACGCCGCCACGAGGTGCGCCGAGCCTCGGAGCCCGACGATTCCTAGAGGCAAAGACCCCCAAAGCTCTGACAGCTCATCCACAGTTGACTTCAGCCACTAGGTAGCTTCGATACCCTCTAGTTTCGCTTAATTTCTAGTTACGCCCAATTTGCGCCGCCGGCCTTCGCCAGCCGATTCCCACTGATCCGATCATCCATCTGTCCATCCGACCATCGACTCACGATCACGAGACTCCTACCCACCTTCTCCACCCATCCGATCAACTTGGTTCGCCCCGGAACCAAGAATCGCGTCTCCTCCGTCGTCGCCTCGCTGGAGACTCTGCTCCGCCCCATTCCGATCATCCATTTCACCCCCTGATGGGTCGAGGCATTTTGCCCTCGACCTAGCATTTGTTCTATGCCCTTTTTCAGGTTAACGTAACCCATTTGAGGGTACAGCAGTCCAGGCACAACCACTTTGCTCCTCCGTCGTCGTCGGAGCTCCCCGGAGCTTCTCGGCCTCATCGGAGGTGCCCATCAACTGCGGGAGACCTCGAGCATTCTATTCCCCATCTCAGTAGCTTCATCGGATCTCTCCAACGCGTGGATTAGGCCGGCGAACTTCGTCGGCGGCTTGTTCTTGGAGAAGTTCTAGCTACCGTCCGATCAGCCCCTCAGCTCCAGATCTGATCTTCGTCGTCCATCCGCAGAGCTTCAGCCACCGTCCGATTCACCTGGGGCTTGATCAGGACCGTCCATCCAGCGAAGAGGCATCGCCTTATATTCTCAGATGTCCGATCTCCACGTGGCGTGTCTTCAGCCATCGATCTGAATAACATGGGTAATTTGCACTTAGAACCTCCTATGTTTTGTTATTTCCGTTCAGTCCTGTAAATATTTTAGCACGTTGTTTTTAATTAGAATAAATTGCACTGTGGACCTCTATGTTTCCTTTATTTGCATTTTAGTCCATGTTTATGTGAGCCACGTGCTTCGACACGTGAAATTTTGGGTTATTTGCACTTTTTATCCTGTGTTTCCTAAGGGTTATTGATTGATCTTTTATAAATATGAATGACACTTATGACCCTCTGTGTCTGATTCACATGCCTTGCGTGTGATTTTGTGGACTTTTTGCATAAGGATCCCTGGACTTTCTTGATTTGTTACTGTTTGGCCCCTGAAACTATGTTTTCTTGTATTTAGGTCCATGTGAGCAGTGTGCCTTGTTTTCTTTGAATAAAATATCAAATTAAATTCAAATTAGGTGAATTTGGACATGTGGCTCTTGCCATAGTGTAAACATTTCCCTAAATTTTTGGGACATTTTTTAGGCTTTTTACTATTTTAAAAATTCAAAAATACGCATTTTCATTGCTGTTTGAATTGAAAAATCAAAGAAAAATATAAAAACTTCTTTAAAATTTCTAAAAAAATTAGTGATAGTTAATTTTAGTGTATTTTAGCTTTTTTCAAATTTTTGTGCCATTTGTATTTATAAAACCCCTAAAAATTTCAAAACTCTAAAATTTTTATAAAAATTCTAAAAACATCTATAAAAATGAAAAAATACAAACGCTTTTTCTGTAGTTTAGTTTTTACATATACTTTTCATAAAAATTGATTCCAGACTTTTATAGATCAATTTTATATTTTTAATTGATCTTTCACGTCTGGCTGCACAGTAGCCCTCATTTTTCCTCTTTCTTGATTTTTATAAAATCAAATAAAAATTGAAAAATTATGAAAAATTCATCAAAAACACTTAAAACCCTAAAAACATAAAAACTTTTTTATTGGAATTTTCTGCGTATTTTTGAGTATTTTTAATAATTGTTGAAGTTGCTTCTTTTTACATTTTCTTATAAAATCAAAAATACAAAAACATTTAAAAATTATAAAACTCCACCGAAAACATTTTCTCTTTATTTTTCGATTTTTGAGTACTTCGTTGGCCGCAAGGCCATCCCGTGCTCCTTGAGTTCGACCCTGTTCGTATACCAGGTTAATAAAAATAGCGAGGACCGCTCTCAATTTTATTGATTTATCTCTTATTTGGTGGTTCCTTACATTTTCTTGTTGAGTCCGATTTGCGAGTAATTGAGGTTGCAACGACATGTGTTATTTATCTCCCTTAGTCGCTCGTGATTTTTTGCTCATCAGAATGGCGTCGTTGTCGGGGAGCACGGCTTATTAGTCATTTTCGATTTTTCCACGGTTCTTTTTCGCGACTTTTTGTAGATATTTGTATATATTTTTCTCTGAAATGTTTATATATTTTTCTGAACTGACACTTTGGTTTCTGTTTCTTGCGAGGGCCCGAGGATCGAGGTGGCTTTTTCGAAAGCCAGAGCAACTGCAGGAGTCGGAGGCGGCTTCTTTTTCTACGAAGCCGTAGGAGAGCGCGAGGAGGAGGAGCCGAAGTTCGGGAGCCACAGAATAGCTGCGAAATAACCGTAGGATTAGCCAAAGTTTAGTTTAGTGTAGTTTAGCTTTATTTTCAGCAGAATTATTAATTTTTAATAACAGGAACAGACTTGGACACTTGGTGGATTTCGGGGTCTGTTTCGTCGAGCACCGGTGTGCTCGGGGAACCTCACCGAGGTTTTCGTGGCTTTTCGCGGTTTTTTTTTATTTTTGATTGTTTATTTACTGCTCATTTGATTTACGCGGTTTTAGCCCTAGCTTAGGCGTTTTCTTTGATTGTGACGTAATTAATTAAGGCTAAACCCTAATTATCTGTCTGTTCCTATAGATCGATAATTGGGCTTAATTAATTAAATCACCAAGAAAAAGCCGGATTATTTGAGCTCTGGTCCATGTGCCTTGAGGAGTCACATACAGCGCGTGCAGGATCTGTTGTGGCAGACACCGAGTGGCTCCCAAGATAGGACTCCGGGCCTAGGCTCGAGTACTCGGCTACTGTTCTTCACGAGTAGAACTGCTTTGTTTAGGGCTGGTTTTCGCGTGCATCATATAGGTAGTTTATATTCTGTCTTTTATTTTATGCGCGGATCACCCTGCATGTAGACTGCTGGAGTCAGGTACGCATTTCTTACTCTACATGCATCATTGATTCCCGCGCATCAGCTTTTTCGTCTTCTCTGCCCTGTTTTGGACTTAAAATAATCAGGAGAACCGAAAAATTCGTTAGGCATTGTTTGATCTGAAAAATACCTAAAAACAAAAACTATAAAATTGGGATTGCTAAACAAACTTGACCCTAAAATACACTTCACCTAAAAATCTGTCTTGGGGAGAGCAACCCCCTCATTGTCTGGTTTGATTGTGCGAGAGAGTGACCCGCACACTAAGCTAGAGCCATATCCGAGCCCCGATCAAACAATCGTCCTTTTATACGGGACAGTCTGGTTGGCGGATTGGATTCCTATCAGGTCATGTAACCGCTCTGATATCCTGACATGATCACCTAAATAAAATCGACAAGATAATTAACCGAGCTCTTATGGTCTTCAACTCAGCGTGGAGTAGGTGAATCTGGGATTTGATTGCTCATCTTGTTTGTTTCCCAGATCTCATCCGCCAGACTCGCCATATCGAGATGATGGGCAGGAGGTCCCTTAGGTAGACTTTGGCTGCACCGCTTTTTAGCAATCCAATCCGTTCATCTAGGTTGGTTCGTGAGAGCCCAGACCCGCTCTCCGAACCCGAGTTCGCTTCCGCCCTGTTCCCCCTTGACCACCCTTCTTCCTGTCCTGAGATGCCAGTGCCAGATGCGAGTCGACAGACAGATGATATTTCGGCACCTGTATGTGGGTCTTTTGCCTTTGCAGAGACCATGGCCAGCAACGAGGAGTGCACCGATGGTCTGAGGCCAGAGATGACCACATACGTACTGGACCAGGGTACGATCAACACCACCATGTTAGCCTCCCTTGAGACGATGCAGAGATAGATACGAGACCAGGGGGCTTTCATGGTGGAGATGAGGAGAGAGATGGAGAGGCTCCAAGAGCAGAGAGAGCAGCCGCGAGCCGATGGATGCAGGGACCCCAATCAGCCAGTAGCCGCAGCAGCAGCAGAGCAGCCAAGACCAATGCGGGAGTTGCACAACCCTGGATTGACTCAAACACACAGCTGGGTGGTACTTCTGGCGATCATGGGAGACTTCAAGTTCCCCCCGAACACACTTCAGCTTCTTCCCCGCTTCCACGGGCTCGCCACTGAGGAACCCCATCTTTATCTCCAGGAGTTTCTGATGATCTGCAGCGCCGTCCACGATCGACAGGTGGACGAGGACACCATCCGGATGATCGCCTTCCCCTTTTCACTGGCGGATAGAGCAGCCACCTGGCTGAAGCATTTGGGGAAGTTTATTTACACTGGGAGCAGCTCCGCACCGAGTACTTGAACAAGTACTATCCACTCGGGCGGACGAATGCAGCGAGGGACCTGATCAACAACTTCTCCATGCTCCCCAACGAGCAGTTCCACATGGCATGGGAGAGGTTCAGAGAGCTTACTGACCGATGCTCGCACCACGACATCACGAAGCCAAACCTAATTGCAGAGCTTCTTCTGCTGGTTGACACCAGAGCTGAAGGGACTGGTGAACGCTTCTTGTGGCGATTCCTACGTCACCAAGAATGAGGATCAGGTCTGGGCTATCTACGAGCAGATGGACGAGAACTACACTATGATGTCCCAAAACTGACTTTACACTCAGGGACGCCCCCAGCCCCATACCGTGCAGTACCATAGGATAGCACAGGTCGATGCCGGTCCTTCCACTTCGTCAGTGGCAGACGCACAAGCCGAGTCCACAGCCGCCGACATGGGCATCATCAGCGAGAAGTTGGACCGGATGGAGCTGATAGAGAAGAAGTAGTGCCAAAGCATATCTCAGATGGATCATATGGCACAGATGCTGAGTGATCTGAAGACACATGTCATGTGTCTCCAGGAGGCACAGACGGCTTCTCAGCCCCGTCTTCAGTCACGAGGAGATCCGAGTAGCAGCGGCAGCTCATCCCAGCACTCCAGTCAGCCGAGACAGATTCACCTTGTACAGGCGGAGCCGTACCGGCAGCCGCAGCCATACTACCAGTCGCCACCATCCCCAAACACTCAGATGGTGGTCTACCAGCTGGATCAGCCTCTGGCAGTACTCCCGCCACCCTCGTACGAGACGGAGCCATTGATGGATGTCAACGGGATTTGGTACGACCGAACACATCTCGGTATCCGACGAGACCAACCCGGATTCCGTTGGTCAGCCGGAGGTGCCAGTTCCCAGCAGCAGCCTCCAGTTCAGGGTGGCCAGTACGGCCATCAGTGAGAGCAGCACCAGTAGCCCCCAGTCTTCCAACAGCAGTCATCCCAGCCACAGCAGCAGTATGGTCCTCGTCCCTATCAACAGGGACATTCTTGGAGGCGTGATCAGCCTCTCAGCAGCAGCATCATCCACAGCAGTACCCCTCTCACCCGCACCAGCCACTGCAACAGCCTTACTACCAGCGAGGCCACCCGTCAGGTTCTCATGGTCCAGCCTATGAGAACCCCGCCTTAGACGACTTAGCCCGCCTCATGACTGAGCAGCAGGCTACCTTCAGACGGGAGATGGACGAGTTCTGCCAGGAGATGCGGGAGATAGTGAGAGGGAAGGCTGTCATCCCTGCCCAGATTGAGCCGAATCCGAACAACCTGAAGAGGAATTCTGAGCAGGTAGAGTTCACAGAGATTACCACTCCTAGTGATTCTTTTGGTGATTTGTCTGCATACATGTTTGATGTTGATTTTGTCACACTTAGGAATGGTAGGATGCAAGCAGGCGGTGCCTCGTCTGAGAGACGATCCCATGCCACACCAGGAGCGCCAGACGAGGAGGAGCGCAGTACTGACGCTGCGAGAGATGATGACGGTGGTGCTGACGCCACCATGGACGTTGAGCTAGCCGACAATACTGAGGTCGTCGTTTCACCAGATGGAGGAGGTGGTACTGACGCCACCCCAGTTGCTGAGCCAGAGCACGGTACTGATGCCGCGAGATGACATGCCGAGGGTGGTACTGAGGCCACCATTTCTACTTCTGCTAGTCCTATTGTCTTTCCGTATGTACATGTATCTCAGGACATTTCTATAAATAAAGGAAAGGGTTTGTTATTTTCGGATCCACATGTGTTGATTGATGATGTTTGTGTGGATTCTACTATTCATGAGCATGTCAGTCCTTCTCCTAGTCCTTCATCTGAGAAGGACCCCGTGATCCCCTTTCCACGAGCACTTCACATGGCAAAGGGGAAGAAAATAGAAAATCCAAAAAAGAATCACCAGATAGAGTTCAGCCAGCAGATGATAGATCGATTACATATCCAGCTGACTCTTCAGGAGGCCTTAGAGCACATCCCTCTACTCCAGAGATCACTCAGAGACAGGACCACAGTCAGGAGGAAGAGGAGGAACCATCAGTCTGAGATCCATGTGCTTACTAGAGCCACTTGTTTCGTGATACGGAATCGTCTGCCAGCCAAGAGGCCAGATGCAGGAGCCCCGTATGTCAGATGCCACATTCATGAGCAGAGGTTCGACCACACTCTATTAGACAACGGTTCTTCGATCAACCTACTTCCGACAGCCCTTCTCGACAGCTTCGAGTTGGGCACTCTCCGACGGAGCAGGATGGTCCTTCAGTTTGCTGATCGATCTGTCAAGAGGCAGAAGGGGTTGCTGAAGGACGTTGTCATCACGATTCAGGGCCTGAAATTCCCCGTGGACTTCGTTGTGTTGGACATGGAGATCCCTGAGTCTGTGACCGATACTCCCATCATTTTAGGACGCCCGTTCTTGGCCACAGCCAAGGCAGTGTCCGACCATGATAGCGGGAAAGTGTACTTTCCCTTCAAGGGCGAGAGTATACAAATAGAGACGGTTGAGGAGACTAGAGCCAGAGATTCAGATTGCTCAGAGCCGACCACAGATTCAGAGCAGATGACAGAGGCAGGGCGAGACATCCACCAGGACTGTGACTTTGTGATTATAGATGACGAGGCAGTTTGGGCAGATCCAGTCACACAGACCATCCTCTCACCTTCAGAGTTCATTGATGCAAAGACGCCAACAGAGGAGAGCTTGGAGAGCGCATTCCTGGTCCAGGATACATTTCAGGCCGCAGACCTGATTCTTGACCATGAGACAGAGTTTTGTGAGTATGATACAGATCCCTCGGAGTCAGATACTGATTGGGCAGAGTTCGATGATTTGACACCATGTCTGACTTCTACTGAGCCTACAGGTAGAGAGGAGGTTGATTTCGAGCAGAGCAGAGACAGACCAGTCGAGCAGCCTTCTCCAGATCCAGTTTGTGAGCGAGAGTTCTCATTCTCCCATGCAGATTTGGCAGTATACACTCAGATTCTTCAGAAGCCAGATCCGCCAGCACCTACTTGTCCGGAGCTGAAGCCGCTACCGTCGTCGCTGAAGTATAGGTTCCTTGCGGGTGAGCATGAGATGTACCTAGTCATTATCTCCGTTGATCTGGCTGGAGAGCAAGAATCTCGTCTGATGGGGGTTCTTGAAAAGAACTGCAAGGTGATAGGATGGAGTGTTGCCGATCTCCAGGGGATAAGTCCGACTCTGTGCTCCCACCATATCTATCTCGAGGATGAGGCAAAGCCGTCGCGTGAGTTCCAACAGTGGCTGAACCCAAATCTAAGAGATGTTGTCATGAAGGAGATCTCGAAATGGTGGAGCGCCGATTTTATCTACCCCATCTCCGACTCCAAATGGGTCAGCCTGTTGCATGTGGTGCCCAAAAAGACGGGAATCACTACCGTTGTCACGGAGTCTGGAGAGGAGATCGCTACCCAGGTACCCACTTCTTGGCGGGTATGTGTGGATTACAAACGATTGAACCAGGCCACCAACAAGGATCATTTCCCCCTGCCCTTTATTGATTAGATTATTGAGAGGCTGGCAGAAAAGAGCCATTATTGTTTCTTGGATGGGTACTCCGGCAATAATCAGGTGGTCATCGCGCCCGAGGATCAGGACAAGACCATCTTCACCTGTCCCTTCGAGACATATGCTTTCAGACGCATGCCATTTGGATTGTGCAACGCTCCAGCGACATTTCAGAGATGCATGTTGTCCATCTTTTCGTACATGGTGAGGGAGTGCTTGGAGGTCTTCATGGATGATTTCTCGGTCTACGGCGATGGATTCGATTCTTGTTTTTACTGCCTAGACTGAGTCCTTCAGCAGTGCATAGAGGTTCACCTTGTGTTGTCTTGGGAGAAGAGTCACTTCATGGTGATTCAAGGGACGGTGCTTGGCCACATTATCTCCAACAGGGGCATGTAGGTGGATCCAGCCAAGGTGGATGTCATTAGAAAACTCAGTCCACCGTCCAACTTGTAGCAGTTACGATCTTTTCTAGGGCACGTCGGTTTCTACCGACGCTTCATTCATGATTTCATCAGGATTACCCGACCGTTAACTGATCTGTTGACGAAAGACACCGAGTTCCTTGTTGATGATAAGTGTCTATCATCGTTTGAGACTCTCAAGAGCTGTGTTATAGAGGCTCATGTTCTCCAACCACCCGATTGGTCTCTCCCATTCGAGATCATGACGGACGCCTCCGATTTTGCCGTGGGGGCCGTGCTGGGACAGAGGAGGGATGGAGTCCCATTTTCCATTCACTACGCTAGCCGTACATTGGATGCCGCACAGTGGAACTATACGGTCACTGTGAAGGAAATGCTAGCCATAGGTTTTTCCCTAGATAAGTTCAGATCTTACATCATTGGATCTGGAGTGACCATTTACACTGATCATACCGCCATCAGGTACCTCATGGCAAAGAAGGATGCCAAAGCTAGATTGACCAGATGGATCCTTCTACTCCAGGAGTTTGATATAGATATTAAGGATAAGTCTGGAGTCAATAATGTGGTGGCGGATCATCTCTCCCGATGGGAGTATCTTGAGGATTCTGAGTAGATTGAGCCTATTTGTGAGACCTTCCCAGATGAGGCGATCCTTGCTATCGCCTCGCTCCCATTGTATGCCAATATTGTGAACTATCTTGTCGCCAAGAAAGTTCCACAAGATTGGCCTAGGCAGAAACTTGAGACCTTCCTCGCAAAGGCCAAGTTTTACCATTGGGAGGATCCCGTCCTTTACCACGAGGGAGGGGATAGTATCTGGTGTCGGTGCATTCCTCAGGAGGAGCATCACAGTGTCCTTACTTATTGCCACAAGCTTGAGGGAGGAGGACATCACTCAAGGAGGAGAACGGCACAGAAAGTGCTCCAATCCGGCCTATGGTGGCCTGCTCTCTTCAAGGACTCTAATGAGTTCGTGAAGAGGTGTACTGACTGTCAGAGGATGGGCACTTGTTGACAGCGTGATATGATGTCGTTGCAGCCCATACACTTCTGTGAGGTTTTCGACACATGGGGCATCGATTTCATGGGTCCATTCCCTAGGAATCAGGATTTGAGTACATTCTGTTGGTCGTGGATTATGTGAGTCGTTGGGTTGAGGCCATCCCCGCCCGAACCGCAGATGCTAGGACTGTTTGCAGATTTTTGAGGAAGAATATCATTTCACGGTTCGGCATTCCTAAGGTGTTGATATCTGACGGGGGGTCTCATTTCATCAACAACAAGGTAAAGGCCCTCGCTAGCGAGTTCAGCATAGACCATCGAGTTGCCACTCCATACCACCCCCAGACGAATGGTCTTGTTGGTGTCGAACAGGGAGATCAAGACTATATTGCAGAAAGTCGTCCGCCCTGACCGAAAGGATTGGTCACAGCTTTTGGACTCGGTCTTGTGGGCATATATGACGTCTTTCAAGACTCCTTTGGGTACATCTCCCTTCCGCCTCGTTTATGGCAAGCCGTGCCATTTACCTGTTGAGTTGAGACATAGGTCACTTTGGGCAGTCCCTGAGATACTTTTGGATCCAGAGAGTGTAGGAGATCAGAGAAGGACAGAGTTAGCAACCCTGGAGGAGCTTCGTGATACCGCCTTTTCAAACAACCTACATTATAAGGAGAGAGTGAAGGAGTGGCATGATTCTCATATCAGCCACAAGCAGTTTGAGCCAGGACAGAGAGTATGGTTGTTTGATGCTAGGCTTCGTCTATTTCCAGGGAAGCTACAGAGCAAATGGAAGGGACCGTATTTGGTGAGAAAGGTACATGACAATGGGAGTATTGATATATCTGAGTTGTCTTCTGATGCTACCTTTCGAGTGAATGGCCAGCGGCTCAAGCCATATCCAGATCATGAGCTGCGGGTCGTTGATGTTGCCCTGGTTCACTTTGCGTGAGATGTGGTCTCTTGACTCACATCTATTGCATCTCGCGCCTGATTATCATTGTTCTTCCGACTTGTATAGATCCAGTTGTCCATATCACTCTATTCTTTAGTCCCACACCCCTTTGCTCATCTTATGATTATGCTACACTTAGGGTGTACTTTACCCTAAGTATAGGGGGGTGTAGGACTCTCGGGTATCCTATTGATTCTTTCTACTCCTGTTTTGCTGCCTATACTTAGGGATATTTCACCCTAAGTATATGGTGGGTAGACCCTGTACATCCTTCCACTCGGATTTTCCTCCAGGTACAGCTTGTTATACTTAGGATTACTTCATCCTAAGTATAGGGGGAAACACCGAGTCTTCTCTTCATTCTTGTATATACCATTCCTTTTCACTTCCCTATACTAAGCACGAGTTATGTCTTCTTCATCGCTCTTGATCACTCTGAGGACATCGTTCGAGCTAAGTACAGGGGGTGTATATATTTCATATATACTTTAGACATAACTCGTACTTTGTGTGAGTGTGTTAATAAATAAAAATGGCTAAAAATCCATAAAAATTTAAAAATTTCCCTTGTACATAAAAATCTTCTTGCGCATACATACTTATTTATACAAATTATTTTTGTACAAATGATTGTAAAAATCTTTTGTGTAAATAGTTTGTAAATATTTTCATATCAAAATTTATGTATATAGTACAAAATTTTTGTAAAATGTTTGAAAAATAAAAATTTTGCAAAAACCTTGTCTAAATTTTTGTAAATATTTTGCAAAACTTCGCATTCATGCATACATCCATGTTTTCAAACATTTTTTTAAAAAATTCTGCACATGTGTAAATATTTGTAAAATAGCATCTTTGTAAATACTTGCACAGTTTCTCCAAATCGTAGTTGACATTTAAACTGGCCTGTAATTAAATTGACAAATGGAGCTTGGTTAAGACCGTAATCCACCTAAAAATAAGAGGAACCTTATAGGGCTTAGGATTGAGACTTTTCAGGTCCATTGGGACTTAATTCTTTGAGTCCACTATGCTATGAGCATATGTCATCTTGATGAGCCTAAATAGAGCACTTAACAACACACGCATGACTCTCAGAGATAATGGCTTTACTTGCACCAGCACTCTACACATAGCTCTCCACGGATGAGGTGGTGAGGAGGCATATTCCTTTGGCTTGGGGTAGCATATGTGGGTAGTACTTCTAGGCAGAACCTCTCTTCTTCTTATAGTGAAGGAAGTGCGTCTCAACTTCATCTGGTGGTTATGAAGTCGAAAGAAAGAAGCTGTGGGTTGCAATAAAGCTTCAAAAGAGGGATAGTCTACTGGCTCAAGAGGAAAAACTCCTTGTATATTTGCTGCACCATGTAGATATGTTGTACATATGCACATGAAAAAAAAAGTGCAAAAAGAAAAGAACTCCAAAAATGTGATGGGTCGAATTGAAAATTTAATAATCCCACCGGAGTGTATATAGTCAAATAAAGAAAAAGCTTATGTTATACATGACCATCTCATGAAGCTTGCAGGAGGAGACTCAGCTACACTGGCTAGAGCTCCCAAGGATACATGGCTACACTGGCCATGGTCCATTCTCTTCTTCCCTCTCTTCTTGAGCCGGTTGCACTTGAACTTAGAGTTGCTAGATCGAGGCATTAGAGTTATCGGGTTGAGGGAGGTTGTTTCTTTGTTACTTCTGAGGTGGGGAGCTACATATCACTTACACCGTACAAGGAAAGATTCATGGTCATTAGAGTTTGTGTATGTAGACTTGTTCTGATCTGGTTTATTGAGGAGTCTTGACCATAGATTGGTGGAACTTAGAGGCTGTTAAGTTTTAAGCTTAAGTCCAAATAAGGTTCCGATAAATTAATAATCCAAAGTTCTGACTGAGCTCCATATTTCAATTTAATGAAGGAAAGTTTAATAATCAACCTTGATTTCGCCTCTTTTTCTTTTTCTTTCTCTTTTGCACTTCTTTTTCAAATAAGTGTTTGCTAAGGGACTAGCAAAAGTAAAGTATAGGAAGGTGATGAATCCCAATTCATCACTCTTTATTCCTTTATTTTAGCTAGAAACTTGAGCAAAAATACCTTGTAAATATGTGTAAATATCATAAATTGCCAAAACACGTGCATATTGTAAATAGGCATAATTAGCATGTTTTTGTGTCAAAATAAAGGAATAAAGAAACAAAAGAAAAAGAGGGAAATATTTAGAATAAATATTTAGTGACCTAATCCCAAGGAAGGGCTCGGCATGGGCCTGACCGCAAAAGAACCCAAGTAGAGGGAGATAAGGTCAAACATGTGTGTATATAATCCTATGTATTTAAATAAATTTATTTTCCTCAAAATAAAAATTAAGAAAGTGTTTTTCATATTTTGTACATATTTGTGAAAATAAACTACAGTAAAAATCAGAAAATAAAAAAAGAGAGAAAATAAAAATCACTTTCCCACCTTGTATATATACCATGTACATATATATAAACCTATTTATTTAACCCAGGTAAATACATCATAAAAATAAAATAAAAATACCTTATTAGTCCAAATTTTATGTTGTAAATAAATAAAATATAAATTTTGGAATAATTGGGAAAAAATAAACAATTAAAAATAAAAATCAAAAATCCATATGCATATATACCTGTATATAATAATAATATATTGCAAATACGTTATATATTTTTCAAAAAAATAAATAAATATCACTAAAAAATAATTTGAAAAATAATAAACATTTTCATGTTTTAACTTTTTCGAACTAAAATCATTTAATAATTTTAATCGAATTTCCAAATAATTAATAAGCGGAATTATCTGATTGGTCCACGGAGGATGTTGACCCCCGGTCAACTCTCCCCCCAAGACCACCAGACCCGGATCTTGCGCCCCAACCCGATTTCTCAAAATTTTAGCAGCTTGATCCGATCACCATCTCCTGAAACCCCGGGCCCCAATTACCATGATCACATCCATGATCCACACCCGCCTTCTTGCCTAGGGATCCGTGCACCACCGTGCTTCGCACGACCCCTTCTTTGCTGGATCTTCACATGTATATAGGTCTCCTTCGCCGCAACTTTTCAATCATCTTTGGATCTGCCTTCTCATCTCAGTACATCCACTCTCTTCCCTGGAGTGACAGCTATCGGATAGGAGTGTTGCAGTGAGGAGGGACCGTCCTCGGCCACTGATCCGGCGATCTTCTTCGCCATACGCCACCGTGAGGTGCGCCGAGCCTAGGGGCCCGACGATTCCTAGAGGCAAAGATCCCCAGAGTTCCGTCAGCTCATCCACAGTCGACTTCAGCCACTAGGTAGCTTCGATACCCTCTAGTTTCGCTTAATTCCTAGTTACGCCCAATTTGCGCCACCGGCCTTCGCCGACCGATTCCCACTGATCTGATCATCCATCTGTCCATACGACCATTGACTCACGATCACGAGACTCCTACCCACCTTCTCCACCCATCCGATCAACTTGGTTCACCCTGGAACCAAGAATCGCGTCTCCTCCGTCGTCGCCTCGCCGGAGACTCCGCTCCGCCCCATTCCGATCATCCATTTCACCCCCTGACGGGTCGAGGCATTTTGCCCTCGACCCAGCATTTGTTATGTGCCCTTTTTCAGGTTAACGCGACCCATCTGAGGGTCCAGCAGTCTAGGCACGGCCACTTTGCTCCTCCGCCGTCGCCAGAGCTCCCTGGAGCATCTCGGCCTCATCGGAGGTGCCCATCAGCTGCGGAAGACCTCGAGCGTTCCATTCCCCATCTCAGTAGCTTCATTGAAGCTCTCCACCGCGTGGATTACGCCGGCGAACTTCACCGGCAGCTTGTTCTTGGAGAAGCTCCAACTACCGTCTGATCAGCCCCTCAGCTCCAGATCTGATCTTCGTCGTCGATCCGTAGAGCTTCAGCCACCGTTCGATTCACCTGGGGCTTGATCAGGACCGTCCATCCAGTGAAGAGGAGTCACCTTATATTCTCAGCCATCCAATCTCCACGTGGCGCGTCTTCAGCCATCGATCTGAATAACGGGTGTAATTTGCACTTAGGCCCTCTTATGTTTTGTTATTTCCGTTCAGTCCTGTAAATATTTTAGCACGTTGTTTTTTATTAGAATAAATTGCATTGTGGACCTCTATGTTTACTTTATTTGCATTTTAGTCCCTATTTATGTGAACCACGTGCATCGACACGTGAGATTTTGGGTCATTTGCACTTTTTATCCTGTGTTTCATAAGGGTTATTGATTGATCTTTTATAAATAGGAATGACACTTATGCCTCTCCGTGTCTGATCCGCATGCCATGCGCGTGATTTTGTGGACTTTTTACATAAGGGCCCCTGGACTTTCTTAATTTGTTACGTTTTGGCCCCTGAAACTATGTTTTCTTGCATTTAGGTCCCTATGAGTTGTGTGCCTTATTTTCTTTGAATAAAATATCAAATTAAATTTAAAATAGTTGAAATTTGGACATGTGGCTCCTGCCAAGTGTAAAACTTTCTCTAAATTTTTGGAACATTTTTTAGGCTTTTTACTATTTTAAAAATTCAAAAATATGCATTTTCATTAATGTTTGAATTGAAAAATCAAAGAAAAATATAAAAACATCTTTAAAAATTCTAAAACAATTAGTGATAGTTAATTTCAGTGTATTTTAGCTTCTATCAAATTTTTGTGTGCCATTTGGATTTGTAAAACCCCTAAAATTTGCAAAACCATAAAATTCTTATAAAAATTCTAGAAAAATCTATAAAAAATCAAAAAAATACAAACTCTTTTTCTGTATTTTAGTTTTTACATATACTTTTCATAAAAATTGCTTCCAGACTTTTATAGATCAATTTTATATTTATAATTGATCTTTCAAGTCTGGCTGCATAGTAGCCCTCATTTTTCCTATTCTTGATTTTGATAAAATCAAATAAAAATTGAAAAATTCTGAAAAATTCACCAAAACACTTAAAAACCTAAAAAAACATAAAAAAAATTATTGGAATTTTCTGTATATTTTTGAATGCTTTTAATAATTTTTGAAGTTGCTTGTTTTTACATTTTCTTATAAAATCAAAAATACAAAAACAATTAAAAATCCTAAAAATCCACCAAAAACATTTTCTCTTTATTTTTCGATTTTTGACTACTTTGTAGGCCGCAAAGCCATCCCGTGCTCCTTGAGTTCGACCCTGGTCGCTATACCAGGTTAATAAAAATAGCGAGGACCGCTCTCGATTTTATTGATTTATCTCTTATTTGGTGGTTCCTTACATTTTCTCGTTGAGTCCGATTTGTGAGTGATTGAGGTCGCAACGACCTGAGTTATTTATCTCCCTTAGTCGCTCATGGTTTTTCGGCTCATCACCTAGCACCGAGGAGACTCGGAGAAAATTTTGCAGATTTAGCTCTATTTGTTTTCTTGTATTTATTTTGTAATTTGAAGTAAGAGAGAGAGAGAGACTTTAATTTGTAATAATACGGGTACTTGAACTCTTGGACATTCGGGCCCATGTTCCAAGTGATTGTTCACTTGGGGGCTCACCGCGGTTTTTTTCGGTTTTCTTCGTATTTTTTCCCTTTGTTTCTCAATTTTATTTTCCTTATTTTGTTTGATTGAGCCCTTAGTTTTAGGATTGCTTGCGATAGATTAAGTCCAAACACTTAATACATTTTCCTATACCTATAGTGACGTTTGGACTTAGTCAAATTTTTAATTGTTTCTCACTTAGTCTCGGAACCATTGCGTCGTGAGGGTCCTCCATACAACGCGTGCAGGACCCATCTTAGTGGGCACCGAGGAGGCTCCAAGACCGGACACTTTGGTTCCATTTTATGTCATTAGCAGTGGTTCTTCACGTTAATAGCAATTTCTGAAACTTAGGGTGATTTCATCGGCTGGCATTTGCATATAGATAGGTTTCAATTCTATTGTGCATCTTTTGCATGTAGAGTGCTGGAGGCAAGGTGAGCATTTCTCTTTAGCATACATCATTGATTTGTCGCTTGCATTGCTTTTTCGACTCTCCCTCTGATTTTGATCACCTAGGTTCTTAAAGGAATTGACTCCCAGATAGGATCGTGCATTTCTCACTAAAAATCCAAAAAAGTGATAACAAATAAAATTGGGATCGCTAATATTACTTGACCCTAAAATCAACCAAAAATAAAATCTTGTATTGGGGCGAGAAATCCTCTCATTGTCTTCGTTTTACTTGTTCGCGCACACTCTAAAGATTAGTGCCAAAATCTAATTTCAGCCCCCTAAGTGTTTGTGCAACTTTTGGGCTTCTCACCTAACTCTAAAACAGACAAGATAAAAAGACCGACTTTTCGGTCTCTACCGAGTTGAGTAGGTGAATTGAGGGTTTGTTTTTTATGAGTTTGCTTGTGATTGCTTGTGTGCATTCTAGATTACTTATGCGCATTTGCGCCTTCTTCTCCACTCTCTTGACTTGACCTTCGTGTTCTCCTGACTATCATCTCCTTTTGTTTCGAGATGGACCCCTGGAGAGTATTTTATCCGGACTTTGTGGATCCCTCGTTCACTCCAGCCGATTCACCTCATTTTTTCCAGGAGGACTTTGCTCTTGATTTTGGACATATCCGACCAACCCACTATTCCAGGATTCGGACTTTGACTTTCACCAATCATTTCCATCACCATCACCCTCACATTTCGACAACTTGCTCTTCCTTGAGTATCCTGATCCGGAATGTGATTTTGTCCACACCCACCGCCAACATTCGACCCATCCGATCTTGAGGTTTTGGAGTCACCTTTCAAGATATCCACACTTGAGACCTTGAATCAGATGATGGAGCATATGAACTCGAGGATGAGCGATATAGTTAGCATAAATAAGATCCAGAATGTAGCTTCGTTCTTTGAGGATTTGGATTCACTTGAGGATTATCACGAAAGCTTGCAATCACCCAAAATACAAAAAAATGAGAAAATTTTAAAAATCCAAAAAGAGTACGGGAGACCTTTGGTTGATTCGGACTATAAGGAGAGTGCCCATCTGCCAGACTTTTTGACCACACATTCATTCACACTTATCCCACCTTTGACCCCGAGGATGCCGCTGTACAGACTGCTCTTGGAATGCCTCGTGTAGATGTTGATTCCGACTTCCTCCCTTGTATGGAGGAGGTCGAAAGTTTTAAAAAAATGCTGATTGAACCCGAAGTGGTGGCCACTATTCATGAGATTATTCGTGCCCCACTTCTACAGGCCATGACTGATTTATCTGCTCCTCTTCCCAAGAAGAGAAAGCGGAGGAGCCGATCTGAGCATCATATCTTGACCATGGCCATTGCCCATTCCATCACACATCGTTCCATTCCTAGGAAAAAGAACACTACCACACCTTTCATTAGATGCACCATCTCTGACCACACATGTGATCACACTCTCATAGACAGCGATGCTTTGATTAGCATATTACCCTTCTCATTAGTGTTGTCCCTTCATTTAGGGCCTCTCAAGAAAACCATGATGATCGTTAAGTTTGTTGATGGATCTATCAAGAGGCCGAAGGGTATCCTTGAAAATGTCGTCATTTCAATTCAGGGCACGAGCTACAATGTTGATTTTGTCGTATTGCCCATTGAGACCTCCACAGGGGATCACTCTCCAATCATCCTGGGACGATCATTCCTCGCCTCTACGAGGGTTGTTATTGATTATGGATTTGGAGATATTCACTTTTGTCCCGCTGAAAAGAGCGAAGTGGTGATTACCACACCCCTCGTTGACCAGAGACCTGCACCTGATGCACTTTCACCCATCATGGCAAACCATGAGGACCATGACCTTGATGAGACTATCATAGAATTTTGTTGCTTATTGGATTCCACTGAGACCCAAGAATTCCTCTCCAAGGAGGAAGACTTGGAAAGCATGGACCTCAGAGTTCCTTCTTCTGTGACTTGGCGTTGTGTTGATGACATCCGCGGGATCTACACGATTGACACCATTGAATGGAGGGTAGATTTAGAGACTAGACAGGACGGACATGATTTGACTATTTTCATCGATGAGTCCATCCATGTGCACTTAGATTCAGATGAGATAAAGGTCGAATTTGATTTAGTTGCTTTTATTCGGTAATTCGGGACTTTTGATGAGAAAGATGATCCGATTGAGATTATTGAGGACGAACAGAGTTCGACTACTTCCACTGATGAGTTCGTTCCTTATGGTTTTGACCTGGATGAGACCTCGCAGGACGGTACTGAGTACACTTCTTCCGATGATGATGAGTTCGTCTCATTCCACTTTGATATCAGCGAGACTCCCAAGGCTGGACCTAGTCGTACTTCTTCCACTACCCCGTTTGTGCCTTCACACCCTAGGGCCACTGAGGACCTTCACCCTGTCAACCCTGATCGGCTTCCATCCACCATGGACCCCGATGTCGACCTGCACCACACCATATCTATCCCTCAGCGGTCCCGCAAGAAGGTTTGCTTTCAACCTTCTTGACCAGTTGTATATCCATCTCTATTGTATATTCACTTTTATTCATCTTTGTCTCTCTCCCATATTGCTCGTCCACCCATCCTCATGTTTGCCTTGCTTAGGACGTACATTGTCCTAAGTATAGGGGGTGGACAAGCCGAGTGTTCGTTCATCGTTTCGTCTTATCACTCTTGTTGTTGCCTATACTTAGGGCTTCTTTTACCCTAAGTATAGGGGGAGTGATGCATACATCCGTTTTATCTTTTTCCATCTTCTGATCTCTTTTCTTCTTTTCTTCTTTTTCTCTTCTATCTTCTTTATCTACCGAAAAGGTGTCGCCCCTTTTTGTCAGTTTCCTATAATTAGGACGTACTTTGTCCTAAGAATAGAGGGGTGTGCACCCCGTGTATTCCTATTCTTTGATCCTCTCCATTGTCTCCTCTTCTTGTCTATACTTAGGGATATGTTACCCTAAGTATAGGGGGGAGACAGTATGAGTACGATATGTTCATTCCCACCCTTGACCCTCCCTGCTTTGTGTACAGACTCCTATACTTAGGATTATTTAATCTTAAGTATAGGGGGGACGGTCAACTTCTCATTCGTTCATCTCTTATTCGTCTTTAGACTTTTCTATACTCAGTACGAGTTATGTCTTCTCCTTTCTCTCTGATCTATGAGGACATAGCTCAAGCTAACTATAGGGGGTCGTATATACTACGTATGTACTTTAGCCATAACTCGTACTTTCGTATTTTCTTAATAACTATGATTAATTATACTTATAAAATTCATTAAAAACCTTAATAAAAAGATGTGATTATTCCTCACATTCTTTTTGTATCTACTGATTAATAAATCATGTGAAAATATTTTTTGCAAAATGTTTGAAAAATAGTTTGAAAATCCTTGTGAAAATCTTTTAAAAACTATTTGGAAAACATTTTGTTACATGTTTTCGACCTTTGCAAAAACTTTTTGATTGTAAAATTATTTTCTTTGTGTGAAATAAAAAGGTTTGAAAAATGATTTGCAAGTGGTTTGAAAAATGGTTGCAAATATATGTGAAAAATCTTTATATACTATTTGGAAAACCTTTACAAAATGATTTTGAAATGTGTGTACATGTTTGTAAAAAACTGTTTGTAAAAATTATTTTGGACTATAGTTTTCAAAATTGTTTGGAAAATCTTTTTCAAATAAGTTTGAGGAATACTTACATATCACCTAAATTTCTTTATAAATATACCTATAAAATCGACCACTTACCCTTTGTAAATCCTTAAAATCTAATTCTTAAATGCATCCCCGTGTAAATATGTGTACCTTGTTTTTAGCCAAAATCTTTTGACTTTCAAAAATCCCAAAAATATTTGCAAAAATTAAAATACCAAAAACATTGAAAAATCTCTTTGAAAATACAAAAAAATGCATATGCATCTTCTTTTCAAAAACCCATAAAAAGTTCAAAATCTTTGAAAATTGCATCACAAAAATATTTTCTGCATATCATTTGCATAGCATGAGCATTTTTTGGATTGAGTTTGATAATTGAACGAGTCTAAGTAAAATCCAAAGATCAGAGCTTGGTTGGACCTTAAAATCTACCTAATTAACAGGAACCTTATAGGAGCTGGAATTGAGGTACTTCATGTCTAGTTGACTTGATTTTTTGAGGATCACGAGACATGATTCAATGGATTCTTGACTACCTAAGTAGAGTATTTCGGAGCATACGCACGACTCTTGTTGGTAATGACCTAACTTGGACACCTGCACTTTTCACTTGGCTCAACTCAGTTGGAATGCTGAGGAGGTTGGATTTACCGGTATGAGATGCACACAAGTGGAAACACTTGTCCTCCTCTAGGGAGGGAAGTGCATCCCAACCCATCCGGTGATGATGAGTTTCGAGGACAGGAGATTGTGGGTTGCAATAAAGCTCCAAAAGAGGGATAGTCTACTGGCTCAAGAGGAAAACTCCCTATATAAATGTTGTTGTATATAGTATTCAAAAAAATGCAAAAAGCAAAAACTCCAAAAAAGTGGACAGGCTTGTACAAAGATAAAAATTCCTGCCGGAATGTAATATGTGTATAGTCAAATAAGCAAGCTTGAGCTTCACAGCCAAAACATGTGAGCCTGTAGCTGGATGACTTGACTACACTGGTCTTGCATCCTAGGATAGGTAGCTACACTGGCTATCATTATTCTTCTCTTCACCCCCTCCTCTTGAGCTGGTTGCCACTTGAACTTAGAAGGGAATACCCCGCTCCTAGAGGAATGAGTTGTTGGATTGGGGAATCATTGGGTTGTCATATTGGAGAAGTCAGCCTCTTTGTCATTTCAGTTGGGGAGAGCCACCATCACTTACATTGTATGAGTCATATTCATAGTCGTAAGGGTTTGCGTATGATGACCTGGCTATTGAGGAGACTTGAGCAGAGTTTTGGGATTCTCGAAGGCTATTGGATTTCAAATCCGGTTATCATTAAGGTTCCGACCGTACTAAAATTTCAAAGATCCAACTTAAGCTCCAAAGTTTGATTTTGTGAAGACAAGTTTGATATCAAATTTAATCCAATTTTCTTCTTTTTCTTTTCTTTGTTTTTCCTTTCTGCACTTATTGCATAAGTGTTTGCAAGGGACTAGCAAAGGCAAGTATAGGGGATGATGAATCCATGTTTCATCATCTTTATTCTATCATTTTGGCCTTAAAAACCCTAGTAAATGTGTGTAAATAGCGTTAATTCATGCATTTTATCATTCATGCATCATTGTGTAAATACTGTATAAAATGCAGTTTTTAAAGCCAAAATTATATAATAAAGAAAAGAAAAGAAAAGGAATAAAATATTGTAAATATTTTATGACCCAAAACCCCGAGACCTAGGCATCTCGATGACTAGGTTGACAAGGAGAAAAGTAGGGGGAGATAAGGGCCAAAACACAATAAAAATACCTTTTATTCAATTCATTCTTTATTCATTTTGGGACCTTTTTTGGTTCCACTATTTATACTTCCAATAAAGAAACTTTGAACATGAAAGTTGTAGATAATTAAATATAGAAAAATACAAAACTAATTTCACACAAAAACAACGTATAGATAAAAAGTTATGATCTGAATAAGTTTCCGAAATCCCAACTTCCCAGACATGTCTCTCTCAAATAAAAACTCGAAATGCATCAAACTCACTTTAATTGTATATAATTTCAAATAAGCTATTTAATGAAGGTGGTTTTGCATTTGGCGGAGCTACGGTTTGAAAGTTGAGTTTTGGACCCCTATTGTATACTTGTACAGATTAAAATATTCAATTTATTTATTATTCTTTGTTTTTATAATTTTATATTTTTATAATTTTGTAAATATTATTTATAATATATATGTACATTAAAATCAGAATAAAAACCTAAATAAAAGACAAAAATAAAATACAAGTGTATAATACCAATAAAGTATACATGTATAATTAATACTTAAATTTTATTAAGTGTACAAAACACTTCAGAAAAATAAAATAAATATATATATTTAAGTGTATAAAAATATTTTATAAATTTATAAATAATAAAAAAATAAATAAAATTAAATATATAAAATAAAAATAAAATATTAAAATATATAGATATGTATACCTATACATGCTATAAAAGGTAACTTGTATTTTGAATCTCGAAAAAATATATAAAATCACAATAAAATACTTTATAAAATAATAAACATTTTTTATTTAATAAAAAAAATAATAAATTAGTTTGCTATTTTAAAATGATTTTACAAAACTTATTTCCATGCTTTTTCCTGGTTGGTCCACGTGGACCAACCAGGAGGGCTGGAGAGTTGACCTCGGGTCAACTCTTTGACCCATGCCTGCCCATTGTCAGAGATAGGTTTTGACCCATTTTCATGATATTTTGGGGGCCACGCCTTTCACCATCTTGTGTTGCTTCCTTCTTGCGATTTTTTCCTCGATCAGTGGTGATTCACGCCCAAGGTCCACCTTGGGCTTTGGATCACTGCATCGAGCTGCCACCCTCGATCTTTGCACCATGTTCACCATTGTTCAAAAACTACCCGTCACCTACCCTTGCTCCTTGAACCCTCTTTAACCTTTTTTATCTCTCTTTGGCGAGCTCGGGATCGACCTCGATGACAGCGAGATCTCCAGCACGTGTGCGGAGCTCAGGCGAGGCGTTGAAGGGTGGATTCCATCCCATCTCCGGCCAAGTGGCCGTGAGGTTTAATCTCGCGGTGTACAGCCACTTGAGTTCATCTCCTATTTGTTTTCTCGTCAATAGTTAGCAGTTAGTTTTAGGTTTCATTTCGTATATTTAGTTTGTTGTTCTATCGATTAATTAGCATAGATTTTGCCATCGAACACCTTGCCGGAGCTCAAGAGCTCGGGCGGCCATTCTCGACTCCACACACGCCACCCTTTCTCCCATAAAAGATGGGTCTTTTTGCTCCTCTGTGCTGCTTCTTTCTATTTGACATCTGTTATACCCGAAGGAGGTTGTTGTGCCTTAAGGATCGCCAAGGGAAGCCACCAGGTTCGTCGGAGCTCGCGAGACCCCTCCAGGACCTTCCATAGGTCGCCGGAGCCATTTGGAGCCACCTGGAAGCATCTCCATCCCTGCAGGAGCTGATCTACGCCATCGGAGAGCCTACAGGTACCCGGAGACTCGCGTATCGACGAATCCAAACTCACCGGGCGCGAGTTCTTCGTGTGTTCTTGCTTGTCTTCTCCCCGTCGTTCGATCGAACATCGTTCTTCCAGCCACCGTCAGATTTTGAGAGCTTTCCACCGTCGATCGTCTCCAGGCGATCTAATCCTGACCTTCGTTGGTGAAGCGGTACGGGCCGATGGATTTGTGCCACGTGTTTTAAGTGAAAGATATGCTACCATTTGATCCGCCCATGTTGGGTATTTTGCCTTTATTTCCCCATCAATTTTGTAATTAAAAAAATTAGGACTCAAATTGTCATTTGCCATTTTATATTTTTTGTAAAACTTGCACTAAACTCCCTGCTTTTTGGATAATTATTGTTAGGTCCTTGGCCACGTCACTGCATGTGACTCCGGCACGTGAGGCATGGCCATTTTACAAGGATACCACCATTTGTTTAGTTATTCCTCTTTAGCCCAGGGACTTTTATTTCAGTTATAAAGTTTTGGGTAGAATTGCATTTTGGCCCCCAAGTTTTTAGAAATGACAAGAAGGTCCTTGCCAAGCACGTGCTAGTCACGTGTGGGCTAGGGCATTTTGTAGCGATACCCTGGAGGCTTTGCATATTTAACTTCAGTCCTTTAAATCATGTAATAACTTATATAATTTCTGGACAAATTACATTCTGGCCCTCGGACTTTTCGCATTTTATAAAAATACCCTTGTAGGAATGATTTTTCTCTTTATTTCTAGTATTTATCTCATGCATCTATAAAATTCCAAAAATCACCAAAAAATACCATAGCTGTCTGTTGCATTGATCTTCCATGCCATTATTTTTTTTACATTTTTATTGCATTTTAATATTTATAAAAATTCAAAAACATGCATTTTCGGTACTGTTTTCATTAGAAAATACAAAAAAATTATAAAATGTTTTGAAAAATTCCAAAAAATATATATATTGTGTGTTTGCATATCTTTAAACTCCAGACAAAAAATCACTAAAAAAATATAAAAAGACATCTCACAAAAATTACAAAACCCCAAAAACCTTCATCTCAAAAATTCCACAAAAATTCTAAAAATATAATTTTCATCTTTGAATTTTCTCTGTTCTATTAGCTTTATTTTAAAATTAATTTAAAGAATTTTGGACATTGTTTGATATTTTTCATCCTCATTTTAATTTCGGTCGGTAATTTATTTCACAGTTTACTAGTATTTTTTACTTTAATAATACCAAAAAATTAGGAAAAATAAAGAAAAATCACAAAAACATTAGAAAAATATAAAAGGGACAAAAATACTTCATTTCCTGCATTTTGACTTTTTTCCCTATTTTTATCTCTCTCATCTCTCTTATATATATATTCCTTATATATTATATCATTATTAAATAGAAAAAGAAAATACAAAAAATACAAAATATAAAAAGAAAATACAAAATCAGTAAATTAAAAATCAAAATACAAAAAATAAAAATCAAAAATTAAATAAAAATATAAAATTAAAAATCCACAAAAACATAGCATTTATAGACAAATCATCACATTCACTTTTTGTACATTATTGCCCCGTTCTACCTGTCTGCTCTCTGTGTTCGACCTCTACACTGCTTTCACACTATACACATCCTTTGTAGAGTTATAATAAATTTTAACTCCACACATTTACTTTCATTGCTTGAATTACTTGTTGTGGGTTAATTGTTGTCTGAAGTTCGGATTTTCCTGCGGGTCGCCTCAGCGACATTGTAATCCCGCCTTGTGTGGATTGCTTTAGACCCGTGGAAATTCGGCTTCAACAGGGAGGAGGAATTGGCAGAGGAAGGATGAATTCTCTAAGGGAATGAGGAATAGATTCGGCCGAGACGATATAAGACCATCGGGGATGGTCGTCCGACCATCCCCTATATTAATGATCGGGGACGGTTATAAGTTAGTCGTCCCCTTTGGTGACAGATATTTGGCGGACCATGCCAATTACACAGGCATCGGCGACGGTTATGCCACCATCCCTTATACCCTCCTATAGGGGACGGTTGCAACTGTCCCCTCAAGTAACTGTCCCCTCAAGTTTCGTATACGCGACGGCAACAGTGGCGTATAGGGGACGGTTATGATCGTCCCCTAAAGTGCCTGGGTATAGAGAAAACAAGTTGGGGCTCTACTCGTAAGGGACGGCTATATAACCGTCGCAAAAGGGTCTATTAACTGAGACGGCCATTTGCGACCATCGCGAATACTCGACGGAGGGGACGGTCAAACGACAACCGTCCCCTATGCTACTATAAGGGACGGTTGCTCATTGACCGTCCCCAATAAGCTTCTCAAAAGGCCGTCCAGTTTGTAGTGATATCTCCTATTTCGATCCATTTACCCGCTCATTACTATCCTTGATTCTTTATTCATCTGAATCGACCTCTTCCCATTGAATCACTCTGATTTGAAGCGAATCGAACATCGCTTCACCGTCTTCACCTAAGCTTCATCGCAAACCCACTTCATGCAGCCCCAGATGTCCTATTTGATCGAGACCTTCATCTCGAGTCAGAGAATGTTTTGAAGTAGGATGTGGCCCAAGTATAGGCCTCAAGTTGGGGATTCGATACCATTTTGAGCTCCAGGTGATGTGGAACTCGACGAGACCCCAGGTTCCCATAGCTAGGACCTGGAACCTTGATGAAGGCATCTGTACGTGAGGAGGACCTCCAGGATCATGCCCGAAGTCGATTGGATTTCACGATCAAAAAATCAGAGGTGCATTTGTTCATTTCCGTTCTTGGATGAGAGCAGTAGCCGTCTGTGAAGGATATGGTTAGATCCTCAAGCGCATCACGGAAGCGTGATCGTCGTATCGAATACGACGAAGAACGACTAGTCGCACTAGTTGTTCTATGCAGCAGAAATTAAAAAAATTTCATGTGACGAAACCACATGATCCAAGAACACTTCTCGGATCGTTTCGTCTAAACCACAACCAAGTATTAGGTTTACCTCTTGAAGCGTGGTTGCGATCAAGTCTCTAAACGAAGAGACCTCCTATCTCAAGTCCGATCCGTCGGAGGAGACGCTTGCGAGCGCGGGGATGAACCGCGTGCTTCTCGCAATCCATGTTGATGATCCAAGCGGCGGATCTCCTGATCTCGACACACGAGATCCGATGTCTTCTTCACGAGCGGGGCGCACCGAAGGAGACGGAGATCCACGAGCAAACCATCGGGCAGCATAACGACGATGCCGCGGCGATGGAGAACCTCTCTAGGGCATCCATGGTGGACGACCACATGAGAGAGATGGAGAGAGGACGTGTAGAGAGAATGAGAGAGAGAGAGATTTGTTGCCTCAACTTATGTGTCAAGAAGAGCAATGGGGTGCCTCTCCTTATATAGGGTTTTGGGATCCATGGATCTCAATCCATGTGTCAACACAAATCCAATGGTCCACATTAATTTGTGTTTCTTTCAATGGTCATGATTTGTTGCTAAAAACACAACAACAATTAATTTAATTTAAATTAAATATATGTTGATAAATCAACACAATTTAATTACAAAATTAAATCATCAATACATGGAGATAATGAAAGGAGAGAAAGCCTCCTTCCATGTGGAGAGGGGGGACGGCCTCCCTTTCCTAATGGGAGTGGTGGCCGTCCACCCTCCTCCATTAGGAAGGTGGCTATTTCACCTTTTATGTAATCTCCATTATTTGCAACAACTTTTGTTGCAAATTATTTCACAAAAAATAAATCCAATTTATTTTGTGAACATTGCAATCATGCCATTGAAAAATTGTGAATCACATTCACAACCCAAAACAAAATGTAAATTACATTTTCAATTTGATGTCCAATGTGAATCCAATTCACATTAACATTTAATTAACAAATGTAAATTACAAATAGCTCTCTCTTATATATTATAAATCACATTTATAATATATATGACTAATATGGATATTGCTATCCACATTATTCATATCCATGATAATTAAATCATATTTAATCATCTTGGATCTCTACTCTCTTGTGTCCAAATAATATGAATCACATTCACATTATTTACATCTTTGATAATTAAATCTCATTTAATTATCTAAGATAACTCTCTTTATAATATGAATCAAATTCATATTACTCATGATAATTAAATCACATTTAATTATCCATTTTCTCAATGCTCGGATACATATATCAACAATAGAATTATCCATGAACTCCTTCAAGGATAATGCACTTTCTCCGCAGATACTTGGAGATAAGGACAGGGCGATTATATCGTTCCACGTATAGTGACATGGATATTGAGATCGTATCTCAAATCCAGATCGTGGGCCTCCCATAGATGCTTGATTAAATCAAGACCGTAAATCTAATCTTCTCATTGTATCTGAATCACATTCAGATCAATGTCCAATACTTGGACCAAGATCAGATCACTTCTCTACTGAGAGGAGTCACTAAAATCCAGACCCGTTTCATCACTCCCTAGGAATGGAAGCGTCATGGTTATACAATCGTTTATGATCACATCACCCTCAGGTATTCCCAATACCTGTACATCCTGCATACTGGAAGACTCAGACTAAACCCGAAGTATTCGATCAACTTTATACTGTCTACTTCATGGTTTTATCAGTAAGTTTCTCATTCGATCATTGGGAGTCGGTATCGATCATATACTTTCCAAAAGCATATATCATACCTAGGTCTTGATCATATACTTTCCAAAAGTATATATCAAACCTACAAATTCAGTCAAGCTTCCAAAGCGAGACGACCGTGCGCACGGAATTTGATTCTTCCCAATATCTCATGAGTGAGCTCATGTCTTTCGGTTCAGTAACTGAACCTGTATGGTCCCTTTGAGAGATCGTATTACTCATATGCCCTTATATGCACACCAGCGCGCCGGTGTGTAGACCTTGATTAGGTCATCAACCTATTGGTCTGCCAAATGTACATACTTAGACATATAGCAACACATCTGTCTCCGGTCAGAGGATGCGTGCCTATATCATGACAGCATACGATATAGGACTTTGGTTATCTCGATCTCGTTAAGTCAACTCTTTGACCTAACTAATCTGACACCTCCGAATCTCTATTCCTATGCAGAGGACCTGCATCAAGAGGTCGGTCAGATATCAGCCTTCAGAGATAAGGATTGCCATCTCCTACTCAGGCTGGAGATCATCTCTTAACAATCATCTGACGGTGCTTGATGAGTCCTCAATCTAACTCTTTAGATATTCATTCAAGCACCAGCCTCTATGATTCAATAGTTGAATCAACAGCTGTATGATCATCAAGATGGCCATGGTACATAACCCTAATTGTACTAAGGGACCTATTATGCAAATTATTTATTCTTCATTTCAGATTAAGGAGTGAATTGCAATAACATTTATTGCATAATGGCTCGCCGTGGGCTCGCATTTCCAACAATCTCCCACTAGCCCAAAGAGCCATTAATGGGCTAATCATTTAAACCTGCACTCATGTGACAATCATAGGCTATTTAGAAAATAGCTAGGTAAGCTGATTAGTCACTCTGTTCCCGTGAGACTATGCCAAGTCCTTTTACGGCACTTGCATATCCCCAGTAACAGTGCTCGCATCTAATACGAATGTTGCATCTCATGCAACCAATACTCAATCTAGTTGGTTAGAGTGTCCCTGACATCATAACCAGTATCCCCATAATCCTTATTAGAATACCTTCATTCCCGGAGATCTCTATCTCCTAAGGTATCTAAAGTTTAGACCTTTATAGATCACTATCTACATGGTCTTAAACTTTTGAAGATAAGACTTTGAGATTACTATCTCAAAAATCTCCTCATCTATGAAGATTTTGTTATTACTGCAATCAAGTGTTTTATCTCTACAGTAGGATTAGTAACAATTTACTACTCCCACTGCATGATAGACATCTGGTATTTGTACACTCTAGCATACACTCAGCTTCTCGTAACTAATGCACAAGTGCAAGTAGTTGTAGCATTTACTTCCTCAACTCTTTGAGGTGCTATCCCTTAAGATAGGTCAGTACCATATCTTAAGGGTTAGAAGCCTTTCTTGGAATTTCTATGAATAGAATATGTCCAAGGTATACTACAAATGTGACAGTCCAATTATCCTCTTCTCTTGGCTTCTGAACAACTTCAGAACTAAGATCTAAGAGGTATCTTTGAAATCATATTTCAAGATATGGAATAACCAGATTATAAAACACTTATTATTATCCTTATATCATTTTAAATGATCAGGATATCATCTATATTTAGCGCAATGAACACATAGGCACTCCCACTAAGCTTCGCATGGCTCATCAAGATTTTATTTGAAATCATAACATTTATAATTTCATCAAATCTTATGGTCCATCTCAAAGAAGCTTATTTGATTCCTTAGATGGATTCCTTATCTTGCACACCTTGCTTTCCTCAACCATGAAGCCCTGGGGCTACTTCATGTGAATATCCTCAGAGAGATATCCATAGAGGAATGCAATCTGGACTTACATCTTGAAGATGCAATAGTCAAGTTGTGTAGCTAAGGTTAGCAATATTCTGATGATTTTAAGCATGTTCACCGAAAAGCAAGTCTCATTGCAAGCAATGTCTTCTCTTCCATGTGTAGCTCATTGCTACGAACTATGCTTTGAAGGTATGTACCTTCTCATTAGGTTCCCTTTCTCTTGAAGATCCATTTACACCTTTACGGGTCTTACCCATATAGGTGGATCCTCGAGGGTCCATATACAACACTTGTACATGAAGTCTACATTAGACTTTTATTGCTAACATCCATCTATCCATGCTATGATCTTCAGAAGCTTCATCACATGAAGTTCGATCATTGTCAGATTTCTCTGACACATGGAATCCATCCTCAAACTTATTTGAAGAGGTTTTAGTGTTTCATCTTCAATTATCCTTTTAGTTTCCAATTTTAGGAGCCTCATTATCTTTTCAAGATTAAATGAGTTCCTACACTTCATTTTTATCTTGATTCTCAAGAGTCTCAACCTCCAAGAATCACATTCTCAGAGATGAGATATTTCAAGAATATCAAGATCATAAAGTAGGTATCCAATACCATCCTTTATTTTCCTAATGAAGCAGCACTCTCAAGTGCTAGATTCCATCTTGCATGGAACCTTATTAAGGTTATACATTGTAGTCTCTACTACACATATATACCTGGAAACTAAGGGATAATTATGCTAAAATTCATCATTGATAAGATCATGTCACACATGATCCAATTGTATCTGCCTATAACTCTATTGAGTTAAGGTGTGTTAGGAGGATTGAGATAGAAATGATATTCATATCTCTATAAGGTATTCTTTGAATTTATCTAACAGGTACTTGCTACCTAGATTAGATCAAATTCATTTTATCTTCCTTCAAACTTTTGGTTTTAAACCAAAAATAATGAAATCTTTGAACATTTCAAAGGTTTCTTAGGTGAAGAGAAGAAATCTCATATCATACATAATCATCAACAGATATCACATATCCATAATGTTTACTATGATATAGATGATCTACATACATCAATATGTATGAGATCCTGAATACCTTGACATCTTACACCTTTCTCTAAGAAGGGTGTATTGGACATTTTTCTTTGAATACAATATTCATAAGTATGTAAGTTTTGAAATTTTAGACATTCTAAAGTTTCATCTCTTACTAGTCTATTGATCAAATCAATAGACAAATGTCCAAGGCTTGATGCTAGATCATTGTCAAATGATCTTCATCCTCCTATTGATCTTAAGGTTTAATTTCAGTATTTAGAAATGTTAATGAACCATTCATTAATTTTCTAATTTAGTGGAGTCCACTAGATTTTAGATTACTATCTGAAATATCTCCATCATAACTTTTTATGATAGTTCTACCTCAGAATTCATGTTTATTTCCAACATTTAGAAACAAACAATGAGTGTATTCTTATATCTAGGTCATAGAGACATTCTCTAAGACTAAGGACTCTCCCACTGAAATTAACAAGTCTATCAATCCAACAGAGATTGTTGCAACAATTGCATCAATATCCATGTGGATAACTATAAACCTTTAAGATCAAATTTTCCAGTCTTCTAAAACATATGCAACCTATTGCAAATGTCATCAGAAGATTGAGATACAATTATTTGACTTTATCTTATCAATGATTTATGTAGATTAATCTGATGCTCCATCCGAGTCCTTCTCTAAGGATTCTAGATAGACTTGATAGTCATACTATCAACACATCAACTTATTGCAGTATTGGCATTCATCCAACTCTTCGGATGACATATGGAAGTCAAAGATGTATAGTCAACTCTTTGACCATACTTCTTACTCGGGTCCAACCCATGCTTCCACTGCGCTCCCTTTATCTATAAGCAACCATTCTTAAGACTAAGGATCTTTTATGTAAGAGCATTTCAACATTTATACATGCTTCATTAAATTCATACAATATGAATATTATGAAGCTTCATGAATGACCAGAGTATAGATAGTAGAATGATGACACTCATCATCTACATCCATCTAAACTCTTAAAACATAGGTTCAGGTAGGTACTCAAACAATTTGAATACACCATCTCTTATAGAGCCACCATTCTGCATGATGCAGTGAACCATCTCATTCATGTTAAATGTCAAGAGCACATATGTATGCCCGAATATCTTCATAAATTTTATAAGGATTATTTGACAATTATGATCATCATCAACATGTCACTTCCAAAGTACATTTGATGATAGATCAAGACTATAGAGACAACAAACCCTAGGGTTGTAGTCCTATTATCTATTTAATTGTCATTCCTCAATATTATGAGGAAACTTGCACATTGCAACCACATACATTATGTGTCCAATTACAAGTACAATATCTGGATCATGAGTCCAATCCATGATATTTTACTGGTTATTATTTAGTATATCATTGAGTGGGTTTTAATGAAGGATTATCTGAAATAAGAAATTTGCATAAATATATAAATATATATATTTTACTTTGATTTAGGATTTTTATATCAAAGTTGTCTTGTCTTGTCAACACTGAAAGTTCATTCCCTTAATCACTTTCAATGTAAGAGATATACTTACCATTATATCTCAACAAGATCTGGGATCTCCTTCCTTATCTTTGTTACATCCCAATAATATGAGAATCTGCAACTCAGATAAAAAGAAGCGGGAACACATTCCGCTTTGCAAGTCCAACTTGCATTTCCCAATTCGGTCTTTAACACCCGAGCCCACCACCCCTAAGGCGATGTTGACCCGTCGTTAATTGAACCAACCGTCAACAGGAATAGTACTCGCTATACGCAATCCAATATCGCCCCAATAATATGAGGATCCGATATTGGGGTCACTACGTATACGGCCTTACTCTTTCGAGAAGCAAAGAGTCCGATCCAGATGCGCTTGCATACAGGAGCTGTCACTTCGGACAGGCGTCTCCCACATACAATCCCTGGCGACGGAACCCTTCGCCTTGACGGGAGACCATGGATGTCACTTATGTGATCCTCCACCTCATATTCAAATTTTAATTAATTATCGTGAATCACATTCACATAATTAATTCTTCCAAGGGAATTATTAACTCTAATCATATTAGAGTATTTCAATCTTAATTGGATTCCAATTAATCTAATCATATTAAATTAATGATCCAATTAATATCCAACAAACATTTTAATAGTTACTTGAATAATGGTATTATCTCAAATACGTATTATTTCGAATTTTAATAATTAGAAAAATACATCTTAATCCCTCGGACATTATCCCGGCCCTACCCGCTGTCATGGCCAGTACCGACGAGAGTGGGACGGACCACATACGTTGCAACCCGCAACCCCAATGCTCTCCGACTAGGCACCATATCCGCCTCGGGAAAGGATAATGCCAAATTGATTAATTTGTACTTGAGATGATCATCGGTTCTTCAACCGAAATTGTACCATATAGTAATAATCAAAACATTTTTGATTAACATTATAATGAGATTTGCTAAACAAATCCCAAGTCCTATTCAAGCAACATGTTTGTTGGAATGTTGATCATGTAGATCATGTAACCAATCTTGATCTAGATCACATCTAATCATTTGTTGGTTAGGGCAAAGTCATTTAAGGACATAATTATCATTAAATATTTCACAAATATTTATGCATAATTATTCCAGGAAATTAAACAATTTAATTTCACTAATTAATTAAATGACAATCACTAGGTTCTTGATTAGGAAAGTATTTTCAGCAGTGACCCTCACTTACTAAAAAAATCATATCTCAATCAATTTAAATCCAAATTAAGCAAAGTAAATTTCTAAAGTTTGCTAACTTGATTTACAACAGAACCCAAGTGATTTGCACGCATTTCAAGGCGTATCAAATCCGCAATTAACATCTTAATTACGTCATGATCCGCAGTCCCCGAAACAGTGGATACATGTTCACTAAAATGAGCATATCTAGAGCAAACGGAATCGAAATCACGCAAACTCAGATCCTACGGTTTCCTTATTTAATGGGGAATAAAATCCAATTATTATTTTTGTGTTTAAACAATTTAAACTGTGTCGAAAATAATATCAAAACAGAGATGCGAAAATGAAATGCAAGAAAACTTTCGCAAACCCTAATGAACCCAAGTCGTCCTCGGTTTATGGATCGTATCCAAAAACACCGACCTAAGGCTCTGATACCACTTGAAGGATATGGTTAGATCCTCAAGCGCATCACGGAAGCGTGATCGTCGTATCGAATACGACGAAGAACGACTAGTCGCACTAGTTGTTCTATGCAGCGGAAATTAAAAAATTTTCATGTGACAAAACCACATGATCCAAGAACACTTCTCGGATCGTTTCGTCTAAACCACAACCAAGTATTAGGTTTACCTCTTGAAGCGTGGTTGCGATCAAGTCTCTAAACGAAGAGACCTCCTGTCTCAAGTCCGATCCGTCGGAGGAGACGCTTGCGAGCGCGGGGATGAACCGCGTGCTTCTCGCAATCCATGTTGATGATCCAAGCGGCGGATCTCCTGATCTCGACACACGAGATCCGATGTCTTCTTCACGAGCGGGGCGCACCGAAGGAGACGGAGATCCACGAGCAAACCATCGGGCAGCATAACGATGATGCCGCGGCGATGGAGAACCTCTCTAGGGCATCCATGGTGGACGACCACATGAGAGAGATGGAGAGAGGACGTGTAGAGAGAATGAGAGAGAGAGAGAGATTTGTTGCCTCAACTTATGTGTCAAGAAGAGCAATGGGGTGCCTCTCCTTATATAGGGTTTTGGGATCCATGGATCTCAATCCATGTGTCAACACAAATCCAATGGTCCACATTAATTTGTGTTTCTTTCAATGGTCATGATTTGTTGCTAAAAACACAACAACAATTAATTTAATTTAAATTAAATATATGTTGATAAATCAACACAATTTAATTACAAAATTAAATCATCAATACATGGAGATAATGAAAGGAGAGAAAGCCTCCTTCCATGTGGAGAGGGGGGACGGCCTCCCTTTCCTAATGGGAGTGGTGGCCGTCCACCCTCCTCCATTAGGAAGGTGGCTATTTCACCTTTTATGTAATCTCCATTATTTGCAACAACTTTTGTTGCAAATTATTTCACAAAAAATAAATCCAATTTATTTTGTGAACATTGCAATCATGCCATTGAAAAATTGTGAATCACATTCACAACCCAAAACAAAATGTAAATTACATTTTCAATTTGATGTCCAATGTGAATCCAATTCACATTAACATTTAATTAACAAATGTAAATTACAAATAGCTCTCTCTTATATATTATAAATCACATTTATAATATATATGACTAATATGGATATTGCTATCCACATTATTCATATCCATGATAATTAAATCATATTTAATCATCTTGGATCTCTACTCTCTTGTGTCCAAATAATATGAATCACATTCACATTATTTACATCTTTGATAATTAAATCTCATTTAATTATCTAAGATAACTCTCTTTATAATATGAATCAAATTCATATTACTCATGATAATTAAATCACATTTAATTATCCATTTTCTCAATGCTCGGATACATATATCAACAATAGAATTATCCATGAACTCCTTCAAGGATAATGCGCTTTCTCCGCAGATACTTGGAGATAAGGACAGGGCGATTATATCGTTCCACGTATAGTGACATGGATATTGAGATCGTATCTCAAATCCAGATCGTGGGCCCCCCATAGATGCTTGATTAAATCAAGACCGTAAATCTAATCTTCTCATTGTATCTGAATCACATTCAGATCAATGTCCAATACTTGGACCAAGATCAGATCACTTCTCTACTGAGAGGAGTCACTAAAATCCAGACCCGTTTCATCACTCCCTAGGAATGGAAGCGTCATGGTTATACAATCGTTTATGATCACATCACCCTCAGGTATTCCCAATACCTGTACATCTTGCATACTGGAAGACTCGGACTAAACCCGAAGTATTCGATCAACTTTATACTGTCTACTTCATGGTTTTATCAGTAAGTTTCTCATTCGATCATTGGGAGTCGGTATCGATCATATACTTTCCAAAAGCATATATCATACCTAGGTCTTGATCATATACTTTCCAAAAGTATATATCAAACCTACAAATTCAGTCAAGCTTCCAAAGCGAGACGACCGTGCGCACGGAATTTGATTCTTCCCAATATCTCATGAGTGAGCTCATGTCTTCCGGTTCAGTAACTGAACCTGTATGATCCCTTTGAGAGATCGTATTACTCATATGCCCTTATATGCACACCAGCGCGCCGGTGTGTAGACCTTGATTAGGTCATCAACCTATTGGTCTGCCAAATGTACATACTTAGACATATAGCAACACATCTGTCTCCGGTCAGAGGATGCGTGCCTATATCATGACAACATACGATATAGGACTTTGGTTATCTCGATCTCGTTAAGTCAACTCTTTGACCTAACTAATCTGACACCTCCGAATCTCTATTCCTATGCAGAGGACCTGCATCAAAAGGTCGGTCAGATATCAGCCTTCAGAGATAAGGATTGCCATCTCCTACTCAGGCTGGAGATCATCTCTTAACAATCATCTGACGGTGCTTGATGAGTCCTCAATCTAACTATTTAGATATTCATTCAAGCACCAGCCTCTATGATTCAATAGTTGAATCAACAGCTGTATGATCATCAAGATGGCCATGGTACATAACCCTAATTGTACTAAGGGACCTATTATGCAAATTATTTATTCTTCATTTCAGATTAAGGAGTGAATTGCAATAACATTTATTGCATAATGGCTCGCCGTGGGCTCGCATTTCCAACAGTCTGATGAAGAAGCCACTCCGGGTTTAATCACAGATGTCGAATCACGAGCAAAATGAAGCCCTCATCTGTCATTGGATCTGACTTAAGTGAGCCGACGTGACTCATTCTCAGCCGCTCATTCACGCCTGATTTGGGTATATTTCACTTATGCCCTTTTGATTTTTGCATATTATGTTTTGAATTAAATATAAGTTATGTAATGTACTTTTAATAGGAAAAATTGCATGTAAACCCATGTATAATATTTTATTTGCAATTTGGTCCCCGTTAAGCATGTGCCCACGCATGTTTATTTTGTAAAAAAATATATAGAGGCTGAACTCTTATGTTATTCCTAAGTGAAATTTTAGTTAATTTTAATTGCAAATCAATCCCTATATTGCATGGTATTTACTTTGTTTTCTTTATTAAAAATATCTCATGTGCCTTTTTAATTATAGAAAATTAACGAAAGTGTCTTAAATCATGCTCCTTCATGCTACATAATTGTATTTGGAATTTGATGGGTTTTCCATTTATTGAATTTTATTTAGGGGCTACATTTCCCCTGTCTATTTCAGAAAAACCCAAAAAATATAAAAATGCCTCAAAAAATCCTCAAAAATATTATAGTTTCCTTTTGACATATTTTTACTCATATTCAAAAACCAATAAAAATAGGGTATTTACACTCACAACCCTGAGTAGTTCTGTAATTACCCCAAGAACCCTTGATAATCACGAATTACATCTAGAACCCTGGATAATGCTTAACCCTCATTTGAAATAACCTTATGTCAAGTTGCATCCATTTTTTCTGTTAACTATGACGGATTCCGTCATATGTTTACATACTTACCCTTTAAATTTACATTATTTACAAATGATGTCATGCAATTCATGATTAATAATCAGGAGGGTGTCTTTGCAATGTGTCCAGGAGCACGTGAGAGAATGTGAGGTGCTTGCATCAGATGGTGGTAGGCAGGTTATCTTTCAATGGTGGGGATGATGAGCATCGCCCAAATGTGACGATGCTTATATGGACCTTTTTCTTGTTTTTGAAAGCATGGTAGAGGAGCTCGATCACGATTAAGGCTTATAAGGTGCAGTAGAGTTGCAAGTTAGGGAGGCTTCAATAGATGCTCCTCCTATTCTACTGCATTTGGTGAAACCAAAGGCACTGATGGATGGGCTCCAATCTATTATCCTTGCTCAGTTGCAAAATGTTGGATTTGATGCACAACCAAGATTGATGAAGCAATGGTCCCCCTCTACCTTATCTTGATGAAAGCACGATCTAATAAAGAGGCTCGAAGCTCAAAATGTGGAGGCAGAGCTCCAATCAATGAAGTTTCCAGCAAAGATGATCATGGATCTGAATGGCACGAGAGGTTCGATGTTGGTGAAACTTCGATCAATAGTTTCCAATGGATATGTCCATAGATCTGCAATGCACAAGAGGTTCAATGTTGTCGCATGTTGATTATGTTTGAATATGTTGGAAGGTCTTCACTTGGTAGTGCTCCGAAGAGCTCCAATCTCATGTGGGTTTGACCCCCCCCAATGAAGTGATCCTTCCCGCAAGAAAGGATGAACTCTAGCAGCACCAGTCCCATAGCTCGACCTCCGAGCATTGGCCTTTAGTTGACTGTCACTCTTTCGCGTGCCTTTGATTGCTCATCGTGCAAAAAAGTGCACATATCTTCATATGGGCATCCCTCGTCACTATAGAACTTCTTGCAATACTCTCCCTAATAAGACATGACTATCCTCACTCATTGTAGGCGAGCTGAGAATGGGTATATGATGCTCCTCACGGGGCTCAACCCCCTCAACTTGCGCAACCACGATCTCCTGCCATTTTGATGATGGCTTTCGGAGTTTCTCGATCCCATGAGTGAAGTTGTCGTTGGTGATGTACGTGAGAGTGTTGGCCCGAAACTTGCAGCACAGCTTTGTATTGAAGACATCTTATTGATGGCACGTGACTTCCTTATGTGGAGGATTGTGCCGAAGTAGGTGGGTTATGGGGCAGAAGGGGCTGGAGGAGGGGATAGAGGAGGGGAGGAGGGTCTAGATGAGGAGGGAGGTGGTCGGTGGAGGAGGAGGAGGAGGAGGAGGTGTGGGCAGACAGGAATGGGGTGTGGGTGGAGGGGAAGAAGGTTTGGGTGGAGGAAGGAGGAAGGATCTATAGGAGGAAAGAGGTGTGGGGTTGTTTTTCTTTTTTCTTTTAGTTTATATTATGGTCGTTAAATTAAAGATGTGTTATATTAACTCGATGGTGTGATTGAGTTAAAGGGTTAAACTAACGAAGGGTTATGGATATGAGACGGAGTGACTATTCGGGGTTCTAGGTGTAATTCGTAATTATCAAGGATTTTGGATGTAATTACAAAACTACTCATGGTTATATGTGTAAATATTCCTTAAAAATAACAAAAGAAAATCAAAAAATTCATAAAACCTTAAAAAACTTATAAAAATCAAAAAAATTATTTTGAAAATTCCAAAAACCATGTTTTTCCTGTTCTGTCTATTATTATATCTAATATATTGGAAACATAGTTTTGAGAATTTTTGAAATCGTTATTTTTTATTATACCCAAAATAGTTTGGCCTAGATATATATTACATATTTTCTTATTGAGAACCCCACAAAAAATAGCAAAAATTACCCAAAAATCACAAAAACAGTAGAAAAGATAAAAATATAAAAATATTTTATTTTGCAATTTGTTTATGTTTAGCTATATTTATAATTTTACTACCCTATATTGTGTTCTATATCTATATTTAATTACATATTATATATTTAAAAAAATAGAGGGAAAATAAAATTAAAATAAGAAAGTATATTATATATTATTTGAAATTTGAAATATATATTAATTAAAAATGAAAACCCCATATACATCTTGGTTGACATTGTGCATACATATCCAGTCATACATACATATTGTTTACCTATAAATACTATACCTGCTACACAGTTTTGCTTCATGTTCGACCCTTACCTGCTTGCCATCATATACATTTATTGTACGGTATAATAAATTTTGATTCACACATTTATTATTGATTACTTTATTTATCTATTGTGTGGGTTTATCGTTGTCTATCCTAAAGGTCTTTGAGAGGAATCACTTCGACTACTTCGACCCCGCCTTGTGTGGAGCGTACGACTCTCTCCTTGGATTTTCTGGGTTGAATTATATATATATGGGAAAAGGGAAGCTATACCGGGTGATGCAGCCAACTAGCTACACCTGGGCATTTTTCTCATTGATTTTTTATTTTTTTAAAGGAAACCTATGGAGATTTACTTAGTTTATTGTGTGGAATATATGCTTCAAATTTCATGCAAAACAAACATTCATAGTGTGTCCATCTAGATATGGTCAATTTCAATAATCCTGAGACCGTTAAAATGTGATAGTCTTGATGGAGATGATAGAAGTGTCGAATTTAGTTGAAATTGATATGATATCATGATGATATATGTTGATTTAAATCCCCCTAGGTTTCATTTCAAAAGCAAAAAAATCAATGAAAAAAATGGTTGGGTGCAGCTAGTTAACTACACCCCCGGGTGCAGCTTCCCTAGCCCCATGATCATGTGAGAGCCAAAAATGGTGAAAGCATGAGAGTGGTGATTTTGGACCACTAGATTTTCCTCATTTCTCTCATCCTCCAATCAATCAGGAGAGAAATGACAGAATCTAGTGGTTCAGTTCACTTCCCATGCTCTCACAATTTTTTTCTCTCACATGATCATCCCTCTCTCTCTCTCTCTTTATCTATCTTTATATGGAAAAATGGGGATGCACCTGCCCTATTTTCAGTAAATTTTAATTTTTTTGAAAATATCATTATCTATATTCATCTATATATCCCTCTAATATGTCATTCGAATTTCGTCAGAAACGGAGACTCCTATGCCCTCCATCTAGAACATGAAATTGCAACGGTCTAAACATTGTTGCAACCAACCTGTTTAAGATAGAGGGCATATGAGTCTCCATTTCTGACGAAATTTGAATGGCATATTAGATGGATATATAAATGAATATAAATGGTGATATTTTTTAACAAATAAAATAATTTTTTGGAAAAATAGGACGGGAGCAGCTCCATATAACCCTATAGAGAGAGAGTTAAATGGGGTTACCCCTTGGGGGGGCTAACTTGGCTCCCCCACCCCCATTTTCCCTATTTTTATTTTTTTTGGAATTTTTCTGTGAATATTCATCACTATATCCCTATATTATGCTATTCAAATTTGTGCAAAACAGAGACTCCTACAAACTCCATCCGGACAGTCATTTTTTAATAGTAATAGAATTGCTAAAACGACCTCGTCTGGATGGAGGTTGTAGGAATCTCTGTTTCGCACGAAATTTGAATACCATAATATGGGGATATAGTGATGAGTACTCACGGAAGAAATTTTCAAAAAAATAAAAAAATAGAGAAAATAAGGTGGGGGATCCAAGCTAGCTCCCCTCAAGGGGACAATCCCATTTTACCCTATATATAGGGAGAAAGGGGGGGTCGATCCTGTGAGATGGGATTTTGTGAAATGGTGAGATGGGTAATCTCAGCCGCTCATTTTACCATCATTCACGGCATGAAAATTGTGGGGATTTAGATCACCATATATCATCATGGTGTCATTTAAAATTCAACTCAATTCGAGACTTCTATCCCCTCCATCAAGACTGTCAAATTTTAACGGTCTCAGAATTGCTAGAATTGACCCCCTTCAGATAGACATGTTAGGGGTGTTTTTTCACAAAATTTGAAACACATGTTCCATTCATTATTTTATCTAAATTCTCCCAGGTTCATGCCATGAATGTTGGTAAAATGAGCGGTTGAAATTACCCATCTCACAAAAAGCTCATCTCGCAGGATCGGCTCTCTCTCTCTCTCTCTCTCTCTCTCTCTATATATATATATATATATATATATATGGAAACTTGAATTAAGGTGGAACTTCACCACAGTCATGGTACGTCATTACATAAAATCCGTTAGATCTTGATCTACGGTTATAAACAAAACCACCACATTAAAACAAAACCACCATCCAAATAACCTCCAACTCGCTATTTTTTAAAACAAAATTGAATATTCTATTTAGTTGCGTCATTATCTTGTTGCTCATTAATTACTCGAATTTATTTTCTAAATATAGCATCCATCATAATTGGGGTTCTCAATTACTCGAAATTTCCAAAACAAAACTCGATGGGAACTTGATCCCCCTCCCGTTCTTCGTCCTCCCTTGACATAGAAGTGGCGAATGTGTGTGGAGATGATGATGGTGTGTGATGATGGCAGTGCATGGTGACGACGATGATGATGCATGGAGCATCATGAGGAGATGTGTGTTCTTAGTAGTTTTTTCTTATTCTTTTTCATTCATTTATTAATAAAGTTCCAGGTTATTTTAGATTGCTTTTGTTTTTTATTTGATTTTGATTTTTCTTTCTGTTATGATTCCATCTCAATCTATTTTTCAAAGTTTCTCCTTTTATTTTGTTTTTGAATCAATGTTCCTGATTTATTAGTGGTTATGATTCGGTATTTTTCGAACATCAGTTATTGTGATTTTGTAATTTATAATACATGGTTGTAAAATATATCAATCTTTTGTAAAGTGATAATAATCATTTCAAAACACGAGCCTTTATTCAATAATTTTTTTCTGGAATATTTAACGCACTTTTTATTCTTTATAGTTCAACCATATTTTCTGGAATATTCAATCGTTTGTAATTTGAGTTCCCACGCTCTTTTGAGTTCAACATACTTTTCATTTTTTCTTTTGAGTTTTGTTTATAGATTGAATTATTAGAATAGGAATGAAAATATCACTTAAAATAAATAAATTATTGATTAAGAATGGTAAATATTTATTTACAGATTGAATATGTCTCAAGTTGTCAGTATCAATAAATTATTTTTTATTATAGAAGTGTGCATCTGGTTATATTTTTTCCCGAAAGGTGTTATATTTTGCAAAAATGAAATTAGAGTTCATCTCATCAATCGTGTATTAAATACTAAAAGGATGAAGTTTACATATTCAATTGAATGGATTAAATATCAAGTATGAAGGTATATTTTACCTTTTGAATTACTAATTTACATAATTGATTGTATAATTCATATTTTGATTCATTGATTTACAACTCAGCATGTATTTTTCACATGTTATCTTTTTTAGGAACAAATGATAAACTACTAATTGACTTTTTATTTTGCAGATTAGTACATAATTGTTTGTTAAGTAGGAGCGTGGATTTTACAAAATCTGCACAAACTTTACAATGGATGACAAATCTCGATGGACCCATGATATTGGACATATAAAACAATTTATACATTAATAATAAAAGCAATCTATTTTACAAAAATCACATGTATTTTACAAAAGAGACCACAAAGTTTACAAAATAATATCACATTTTACAAATGTTAGTCCCACATGATGTTCTCAAAAAAGAATACAAAATTTGAAAAATAAATCAAATGTGTTTTACAAAAGAGACTACAAAATTTACAAAAAAATGTTGCATTTTACAAATATTGCTTCCACAGAATATTTGATGAAATGAGATTTAGCATGTATTATGACGTGTATTTTCTAATTTGTGAATTAAAAAATATATCTCATATTTAAACCCCCTAAAAATAATATGCATATGACATGTAGAATATATAATGTGTTTGCAATTTACCACATCTGATATATTTGAAAATATAGTTGTAATAGAAATCTCATAATTGTAGGAATATTTTCCATATGTACATTAATTAATTAGGCCATTATCAAATCACCTTAAATTTTAGGAAACACAGCTATGCAGAATAAATCATTTTTTAATCAAATTTGAGTTTTTTTCTCATACATCAGTAGTTATGATTTCTGTAATTTACAGCAAATAATTGTAAATCATATCCTTCTTTTGTAAATCAATAACGATTATTTTAATATGCAAGCATTTATTCTATCATATTTTCTGCAAAATACAATGTACACTCATCGAGTTTTATTAAATATAGAATGTTCAATAATATGAATTGACAAAATTAACACTAATTTAATATGCTCCAAAATTTAAGAATGTTAGTTGGCACGAAAACCATCTAGTGGTTTTAATCTCACTTGTACACTCATCATCCAATGGTCTAAGATGGCACATTTCCATAATCAAGGAAACCTGTCATCTCAATTCAAGTGCTCCCGATATATATATATATATATATATATATATATATAGAGAGAGAGAGAGAGAGAGAGAGAGAGAGGGGGGGGGAGGGCCCTTCCAATGAGGTGCACCTTTCCTTGGTGCTTGGAAAGCCACTCATAATGACCATAAGATGGGGATCTAATGGGTGAGATTAAAACCACCAAGGAAAAGGTAGGAGTGGTATTCGAACTAACTAATTAGCTAAGATTAAGGAGGACAATGTGCGTTTAACATAAAATTAAATATTTTGAAATATTTTGAAATCTAAACAGTTCTACAATTAATTCGAATTTCTAAAATAAAACATACCTAAAATAAATTATAACCTTACCAAAAACGTACGACCTGTATACATAATCGCATCTGTTATTATCGTTCTGTGTACATTAAATTTCTAAGATTTACAAATTAATAACATACAATACAAAACACTGCAAAAGAATACAACAAAAATCCAGGACTTTGTGAAATTGTTGCCAGTTATAATGAAATTGTAAACAAATATATGATATAAAACACTTCCAATTACAATATAACAATCCACAACACATTTTCTGCATTTACAATTTCAACTCTTACTACCATAACCAATTGAAAAATTCCTAAAACATATCTTCACACTATAAGTAAAACTTACCTTAAACCTACGACTTGTAATCTGATAAGCTCAATTTGTTACTTTAAATTAATAATAATTACAATAATATGTACTACAATACAAAACAATGCAAAGGAATACAAAATAAATATTCACATATATGCTATACTTGTCATTTAATTGACATTTTTAATCAAACTAATGCGATATGTCTCCAGAAAATACTATATGAGTACCCATAACACAATATGTGCATACAAGAGCTCTACCTTTGTAAACAACTTTGAAAGAGAAATATTTCTATAAAAAAACTTAACAGTATTAATCGAACTTGAGTAAAATTTTGAATTCACAAGTGATAATAGCGTTGCGTTTGCTTTAATTTACATAGATTTACAAATTATAACAATACAATACATTAGAGTTCATTAAAATACAAACTATTACAAAACGAACCAGTAAATTATATCCCGTACATTACTATTTGTAACTTTGAAATACAAAGTTGATCGACCAAATACATTTTATAACGTAAAAAATACAATATCAAAATAAATTTTAAAGTTATTAATCTTAAAATAATTAGAGGATGAAATTTACTATATAATAAATCATGAACTTGTTAAATAAATGAATTACTTTAAAAATATTAATTATTTTTTATAAAAAATACATTATCTAATAGAAAATAAAATGATCCCTTAACATGGGTTCGATTTAATAGATAACATCTTCTGATATATAAGAAATTTTGAAAAACAATTTATTAGCATGATATAAGACAAATTGATCTTACGAAAATTAACTAATAAATCTATTTTTGAATGAACCAATGAATACTATGTACTAACAACGATGCAAAAAAATTCTACTAAATTTTTATAAAGAATAGCATTGAAAAATTGGAAGACGGATGAAAGAATTCATACCTGGAAACGTGAAGAAGCTAAAGACGTTGTGGAATGAACATTGACGGTAAAAATTTTGAAATTTGAGAGTATATGATTATTTGAGAATAATAAGTTTCTATTTTTAGCTAATACAATCATCTATTAAATATTGATTATACAGCTACATAATTAATTTGACTTAAATAACTTAAAGTAATATATAGGAAGACTTTATCACCGTGATTTCCGCCTTCAGTTACAAGGTGACAGAAACAGAGTTGGCTCCCTCTCCGAACGACTTTGGCGACTCAAGAACCCTAGGGGTTTTGTCACCTTCGATCCACGGCGGCAAAGGCACGAAGAGGACGAAACTAAGAAGAAGACAACCAGGTCAGAAATAGCTCTAAAATGCTATTTTGATTATACTTTAACCATCTAATTGTCTTTAAATTGCATAGGATGGATTTTTAAATCATCATATTATTCATATCTCGTTACAATGATCTTTGCAAAATTACGACAGAAAAAAACATGTAAACAATAACACTTAGTTGAACTGTTGCACTAAAGCAAAAGAAAAAATGATACCAACAACATTCATGTCTGTTGTGTAATATTAAAATTATAGTTGCATATTTTATACGTTTATTCATGGTGTTTTAACATATATGAAATTATAATGTAAATATTGTAGAGATGAGCTGCAGAATCTGATTTTGATGAAATAAGGGGACCAAGAAAAATGAAAGAAAAATTATGCGAAAAATCTTCTGATGAGGACAATGTGAAGGAAGCTGCTGATTCAAACCGTACAATTTCATTGGTGATGAAAGGTACATGAAATTAATTAAAAACTAAATCATTACGTGTCTTCTAAAAATATTATGTATTTGTTATCTGTGAATTACAGGGAAGGGTAGAGGCATGAGTAAAAACCCTGACATAGAAGATGCAGCTATTGGAGAGTGCATGACTGAAAAATATGGCAGTAAGATACAAATTACATATCCCGATAGATAATTTTCAAAATTCTTATTGTTTAATCTGTTTTATGTGTTTTATACACAATTACTATAAGAATGTGTTTACTTCTTTAAAGGTAAGGGATACATACAGCACAGATGCTTTGTGGAGCATTTTGTTCAATTTATAGATGCTCATAGACCAACAGCAAAGCAACAATGTCTGATTAATAAGACTGCATTCTCGAAATTAATAAACATTGGGAAGGTCGATATCCAAAGGAGGATTCTGCAATGAATTGTTGAACAATATCAAGGAGGACGCCAATTTAAATTTGGGAACCGGGTTCTTAACTTCACGGACGAAGACATAGGAGCAATATTAGGCATTCCAAGCACAGGTTTTGCAGTGACTGTGAAGGGCAGACACCTACAGTGGAAGAGATTTATTTCAGAGGAGATATTTGATTCTGGAATGATTTTCAACAGGAAGAAATTAGTCAATATTTTGATAGATTTCTATGATAGAGATGATGATGACTCGGTGGTTGTTTACGTTACTTGCTTGATATTGTTCATGTTTTCCACGTTCTTGTTCCCAGATTGTGGATACTCTTTCCCAAGAGACTTACTCCATTACATAGAATCTTTGGAAGATACCCGATTTTTTAACTGGTCAGACGTTGTAGCAAAAATGATTTTGTTCAACATGGAAGATTTATTGCATAGAATACATCAGAGGAGGCAAGGATCGTCCAGAACAACACTTGGATATCTTACGGGTTGTGTAGCATGCCTATACGTAAGTAAACATGTTATTGTAAAATATTTTATAAAATCGTAACTAATCAGATATTTTTGAAAATTATAATAGGTCTGGATGTTAGAATACTGTTGCAAAGATCTTGTCGTCAACAGAGATCTACGTCCAAGGATACGGAAATGGGCAGGCTCAATAAAAGGTTTGTCAAGGAGAATCGCTTCACTCGCCAATGAACAGGTATGAAATAGTATATGCACATAAATAATACTATATATGACTGAATGTTGAAATTGATAGTAATTTAAAGTTAACATACCTTTTTTTATAAACTACAAATGTATCAGATTGTAGGAGGTTTGCATCCACAAAAAAATGAAATATTTAAAATAGGAACAGATGAATATGTTTTCCCGTATGAAAGATTCATTCAATACGGGTTCTCATTGAGAAGGCCACAGATAAACCTCCAATCCGGAATAAAAGTGCCTGAGGATGGACCTGCAAGGAGAGGGAGATACAAGAAGGCAGAATTTCAAGTTTTAAAAGTATAAATCAAGAAACTAATATTCGTGCTGGAAAAGGGACTGACAAGCAATGCATGTGTGATGAATTTTCAAAAGAAATAGACAGGTTGCAGAAGCTAATAGAAGAGCTGAATGATATAAATCAAGATAAGGATGCCAAAATCAAAGCTTATGAAATTCAGTTAAGATTGTTGGAAATGGATAATGAAGAACTCAGAGGGAAACTGGAAAAGGCAACTCCAGCTGAAGTGAACAAGGAAATCAATGAGAAATTGATTCTGGAAGGAGAGAACAAACTGATTGAGGTTGATGATCAGAAAAATACACTTGTGGTGGAAAGCAATTCTGAAATTGTCACCAAGATGGATACAGAACAAGAAGGAGAAATTAATTTATCCAAAAAAGAGTGTATTCCATGTTTTGATCTTGGAATTGTGGAGTATGAGTCCGTTGTCACGGATAAAAATAAGATGGCACAAAGGAAGAGAAGAAAGGAGAGATCAGAAGTGCATCCTAGCTCGTTGACAAAGAGAGTCAAAGAGAAGAATGCAGCAAAAAGAGATGCAAGGGAAACAAGAGAAAATATTACAAGTGAAACAGAACACGAGGTATGTATTTGACTAGATTATTAATCATACAATGATTTATATTTTTTCCAGATAATATATATGACATATTTACATTTTTAATGATTAATCTTCTAAAAATGATATATATATATATAAACATTACAGTATCTCTGTGATCCTGCAACTGACTTTATCGGATATGCTAACATAACCGATGAACAAAGGAGATTGATTCAGGATTTCCTAAGAGACCCGGCGGACAAGTAAGTTGTGATTCATGATAAGAACTTATGTTTTATAGAAATTTGTAATTATAATTTAATGATATTCTGCTCAAAACTGCAGGTTCAATGCCACGTACTTCACACCTCTTGGAATTTTTTGCAAGGGAAAAGAGATACATCATTTCTTATATGAGAAAATGATTGAAGATAGCGTAATCACATAAGTTTAATTCATATTTCTATATAAACCATAAAATACTCTGATGATTTATTTACTTGTACTGCAGATTTTGGAAATGTTCATGGATGTTCTGCGACATAGATATTGCATCGGTGACACGATCCCTTTCCTATTCACGCCTATTTACAAGATGGTTAGTCACTTCATTCACATATAAATCTCCAAATAAATCATAATACTTTCAACTTCTACATGCAGCAATATTTTGTAAATACGGTTGATAGAGCTACAAAGGAAGAGATCAATAATCTGGACAGCCTTCAAAAATTGGAATATGAAAGGCTCATTGGATTGTCTAAGGTTTTCACAGTTATTCATACCAAGAATCACTGGCATCTTTTGATCACAGGCTTCACAGCGAGGAAATTCTATGCATATAACTCGATGAGAGGGTCAAAATTTCACAAAAAAGATGCTCAAAATGGGTATGTTTATTTACAATATGTTCTTTATTGAAAACATATTATGTTTACAATGGAAATTAACAAGTTATTTTTTTAGCATGGCTGGATGTGCGAATGCTTTGGCATGAACCTGGTGGACGAAACAATGAATGACTGGGAGATAATATATGTGGTTGACAGCCCGCAACAACCTCCTTACAGCTTGGCTATTTTTCATTGCTTAAAAACCCTAAAAATTCAAAAACACCTAAAAACTTATAAAAATCATAATAAATAATCTAAAAACCCAAAAACAATAATTTTGGTGCTCAATTTTTCCTTGTTTTCTCTAGTATACAGGAAAATTACCTCCAGGTCCTCTTAAGATCCTTAGATATTTTATCTTTGGATTTTGGACCTGGTTGGACAGTACCTTGTCTTTTTCGCATTGTTTGATTTTTAGAGAATAAAATACACTTCAGAAAATTATCAAAAATTCACCAAAAACACTTAAAAACCCAAAAAACATAAAAACATTTTTTCTTGAATTTTTTCTTGATTTTTGATGCTTTAAATAAATTGATAAAGTGTGTTTGCTTTAGTCTTTCTCATTTTCTTCACATATTAAAAATCCCAAAAAAATTTAAAAACAATTAAAAACCACTAAAAATATTTTATCTTTATTTTATTTCATTTCGACTACTTCGTAGGCTTTTTAGCCAACCCGTGCTCCTTGTGTTCGACCCTGGGTGCTATACCAGGTTAATCTCCTAGCAGGACCGCTTTTGTGCTTGATCGATTTTACGTATTTTTCGAGTGGTTCATCATTTTTCTTGATTGACTTAGTCTGAGTGATTGAGGTCGCAACGACCTATATTTCTGTACCTTTACCTTAGTCATTCGGACGGGTCGTCAGAATGGCGCCGTTGCCGGGGAGCACGGCTTAGTAGTCGTTTTTAGCTTTTTCCGCGGTTTTTGATTTTCGCGGCTTTTTGTATAGAATTTTTGTATATATTTTTCTCATATTTCTGCCAATAATTTTTGGACTGACCACTTCTCTCTCTGTTTCTTGCGAGGTCCCGAGGAGCGAGGGCGGCATTCCTAGGAGCGCCGGTGCACCCGAGCGAAGCGGAGGCGGCTCGTTTCTTCATCGAGCCGCAGGAGAGAGCGAGAGAGAGAGTTGAGTGGGTGAGGATAGAGTAGGATATTTGATTATTATTGTTGTAATAATACAGGTGTTCAGAGACTTGAACTGTTTGGACTTGACTTAGCGGGTCTGTTTCGTCGAGCACCGGTGTGCTCGGGGGACCCTTAGGAGTTTTTCGCGGTTTTTTGCGGCTTTCTTCTACTTTTTTTTACTGCCTTTCCGGTGTTTACGCGGTTTTTGATCGAGCCCCTAGCCGTAGGAATTTCTGGTGCTTGTGACGTAATTAGTAGGATCCACACACCTAACTGCTTATCTGTTCCTATAGATCGTTAATTGGACCTACTAAAAATAAATAATAAAAATAACTTAGTCGCTTTCCTGAGAGCCTACGCGCCGCGAGCCTGCCCCGCAAGCGCTACTCCTGAACTCGACCTGTCGAGAAGAGGAGGGGTGGGCCAAGACCGGACTCTTTGGATCGAGGGCGAGTGACTGAGTTAGACGGTTCTGTGCTAGGAATTGCTCATCTAGGACTCGATTTTTCCCGCTTGCATCATTTAGGTAGTTTATTTCCTGTCTTTAAATTCTGCGCGGATCATATTGCATGTAGAGTGCTGGAGTCAGGTACGCCTTCCTTACTTTGCATGCATCATTGATTTTATCGCGCATCGGCTTTTTCGTCTTCTCCCCCCTGTTTTCGGATTAAATAATCAGGAGAACCGAAAAATTCGTTAGGCCCTTTGTTTGCTTTGAAAAATATTAAAAAGAAAAACAATAAAATCGGGACTGCTAATCATACTTGATCTTAAAAACCGCTCACCCTAAAAACTTTGTCTTGGGGAGAGCAACCCCCTCATTGTCTGGTTTGGATGCGCGAGAGAGTTACCCGCACCCTAGGTAGAGCCTCCCGGTGCTAGACCCGACTGATTACCGACTTTTCCGTGCGGGCCAGTCGGTTGGGATAGCATCGGATATCCTAACAGGTCACGTAAGCGCTCTGATATTTTGTGTGTTCACCAAAATAAAATAGACAAGATAATTTGACCGAACTTTCACGGTCTTCAGCTCGCGTCGCGTTGGTGAACCGGGGGTTTGTTTTGTGATCATAGTTGATTCCAGATCTCATCCGCACTACTCGCCATATCAAGATGATGGGTAGACGGTCTCTTAGGCAGCCTCTGGCTGCACCGCTTTCGGGCACGTCTACCCGATCATCTAGGTTGGCTCGTGAGAGCCCAGACCAGCTCTCCGAGCCCGAGTACGATTCCGCCCTGTTCCCCCTCGACCCCCTTTCTTTCGGCACTGAGAGACATGAGCCCGAGGAGAGATTAGCCGATTTGACAGCACCTGAGTTGGGCTCATTTGATTTTGCAGACGTCGCTATGGCAGCCAGATCAGACGATCACTCCAGAGGTCCGCAGGGAGACCAGCATGTTGTATTTGACCAGGGAGCGATCAACTCCACCCTGATCGCATCGCTCGAGACAGTTCAGCAGCAGTTACGCGATCAGGGGGCATTCATGATAGAGATGAGGCGAGAGTTGGAGAGGCTCAGAGCAGAGCGAGGTTCAGAGCAGAGCGAGCCTGAGGAGATGCCTGATGCAGAGGCCGCAGCCGCAGCAGCAGCAGCAACCGCTGCCGCCGCCGCGGCAGCCGCCGCGGCAGGAGGACCACCACGACCGATGCGGGAGTTGCACAACCCCGGATCGACTCTGATGCATCACTGGGTGGTAGTGCCAGCTATCGTGGGGGACTTCAAGTTCCCCCCGAGCACCTTGCAGTTACTGCCCCGTTTCCACGGACTTGCTACTGAGGAGCCCCATCTCCACCTCCAGGAGTTTCTGATGATCTGCAGCACTGTCCACGATCGCCACGTGGACCAGGATACGATCCGGATGATAGCCTTCCCGTTTTCACTGGTAGATAGAGCAGCCACCTGGCTGAAGCATTTAGGGAAGTTTGTCTACACCTGGGAGCAGCTCCGCACCGAGTACTTGAAAAAGTACTATCCACTCGGGCGGACGAATGCAGCGAGGGCCCTGATCAGCAACTTCTCCATGTTCCCCAACAAGCAGTTCCACGAGGCTTGGGAGAGGTTTCGAGAGCTCCTAGACAGATGCCCGCACCACGACATATCCAAGCCGAACCTAGTTCAGAGCTTTTTCAGCGGGTTGATGCCAGAGCTTCAGGGTCTGGTGAACGCTTCTTGCGGCGGGTCCTACTTTGCCAAGGACCATGAGCAGGTCTGGGCCATCTACGAGGAGATGTCCGAGAACTATATGGTGATGTCTCATACCAGGCTCTATACTCAGAAGACCCAGCCACATCAGCCAGGATCCGTGCAGTACCAGCGGATAGCACGGGTAGATGCAGGTCCATCCAGTTCGTCCGCAGTCGCAGCAGCACAGGCAGAGTCATCCGCTGCGGACATGGGTATCATCAGCGAGAAGTTGGACCGCACGGAGCTGATAGAGAAGAAGCAGTGCCAGAGCATCACTCAGATGGAACAGATGGCACAGGTTCTGAGCGACATGAAGACCCAGCTCATGTGTCTCCAGGAGACACAGACGGCTTCACAGCCCCGTCTTCTGTCGCGAGGCAATACCGGCGGCAGCAGCAGCTCGTCCCAGCACTCCAGCTCTTCACAGCAGCCTAGACAGGTTCACCTTGTACAGGCGGAGCCGTACCAGCAGCCGCAGCCTACCTACCAGTCACCACCATCTCCAGAGATGCAGATGGTGGTCTACCAGTCGGATCAGCCTCTGGCAGTACTGCCACCAGACCCCTTCGATGCAGAGCCGTTGATGGATGTCAACGGGATTTGGTATGACCGCCCCCAGCCTGGGATCCGACGAGACCATCCCGGATTCAGGTGGGGGAGTGGTGGTGCCCAGCCCCAGCCGCAGCCGTCAGGACAGGGAGGGCAGTACTCCCAGCAGAGAGATCAGCACCAGCCGCAGCAGCAGCCCCCAGCGTATCAGCAGCAGTCATCCTACGGTCCTCGTCCCTATCAGCAGCAGGGACAGTCTTGGAGACGTGAGCAGCAGGCTCACCAGGGATACCAGCAGCAGCCTCCATCCTACCCCTCTTACCCACCACAGCAGTTCCAGCAGCCTCACCCACAGAGAGGCCACCCGTCGGGCTCCCACGAGATCCCCGCCTTGGATGACATCGCCCGCCTCCTCACGGACCAGCAGGCCACATTCAGACGGGAGATGGACGAGTTCCGCCAGGAGATGCGGGACCTGGTGAGAGGGAAGGCCGCCATACCAGCCCAGATTGAGCCGAATCCGAATAGTCTTAAGAGGAAATCTGAGCAGGTAGTACATACTGAGTTAGCCACTCCTAGTGTTCCTTTTGATGATACTTCTTCGGATCTATTTGATGCTGATTTTGTCACACTTAGGAGCGGTAGGACCCCAGCAGGCGGCGGCGCCTCATCTGAGCTTCACCACGAGGACACTCCAGAGGCGCCACATGAGGAGGAGGAGAGCGGTACTGATGCCGCTCCAGATGATGATGGTGGCACTGAGGCCACCAAGGATGCTGATCCCACCGGCAGTACTGAGGCCGCCGCTTCACTAGTTCGAGGAGGTGGTACTGATGCCACCCATTCAGCCGAGCCAGCCAGCGGTACTGATGTCGCACGACGTCTACCTGCAGCAGCAGCAGAGCAGCCAGCCCGTGGTGGTACTGAGGCCACCGGTGTGTGTACAGAGAGAGATGTTGTTTTTCATCGCACTCATGTATCTCGGAACTCTGCTATGAATAAAGGAAAAGGTTTACTTTCTTCTGGTCCCACTGTGGTGCATGATGTATGTGTGGATCCGGTCCTTGAACCGCTTAGACCTTTTCCTAGTCCTTCATCTGAGAAGGACCCTGTGATCCCCTTCCCTAGCGCCCTTCAGATGGGGAAGGGGAAGAAAAAAGAAAATCCAAAAAAGAGAGAGCTTGAGGAGTTCAGCCAGAGCATGATTGATCGATTCCACATCCAGCTGACCCTCCAGGAGGCTTTGCAGCACATCCCCCTTCTCCAGCGTTCTTTGAGAGATAGGACTACAGTCAGGAGGAGGAGGAGGAACCACACTTCGAAGATCCATGTGCTGACGAAAGCCACGTGTTTTGCGATACAGAACCGCCTGCCAGCCAAGAGGCCAGATTCAGGGGCCACGTATGTCAGATGCCAGATTAGCGAGCGGAGGTTCGACCGTACTCTTTTAGATAGCGCATCGTCTATCAACCTTCTTCCGGCAGCCCTTCTCGACCGCTTCGAGTTGGGCACTCTTCGACAGAGCAGGACAGTCCTTCAGTTCGCTGATCGATCTGTCAAGAGGCCGAAGGGGTTATTACGAGACGTTATCGTCATGATTCAGGGTCTGAAATTCCCCGTGGACTTCGTAGTGTCGGACATGGAGATCCCTGAGTCAGTGACCGATACCCCCATCATCCTCGGTCATCCGTTCTTGGCCACAGCCAAGGCAGTGACTGATCATGATAGCGGGAAGGTGTACTTTCGCATCGAGGGCGAGAGTATACAAATAGAGACGGTCGAGGACTACAGAGCCAGACTCAGAGCCCGCTCCGATGCGAGTACCGATTCAGAGCAGCTGACAGACGCAGAGCCAGACATCCACCAGGATTGTGATTTTGTGATCACAGATGATGAGGCAGCTTGGGCAGATCTTGAGACACAGACCACCCTCTCACTTTCAGATACAGTTGATGCAGAGACGATAGCAGAGGAGAGTCTGGAGAGCACAGACCTGGTTCAGGATACCATGAAGGCAGCAGAGCCGGTCCTTGATCGCAACACGATGTTCAGTGATGGTGGTGCTGAGGCCACCTTGTTTTCCGGTGGTACTGATGCCACCGCGATTGATGCAGATCCCTCGGATTCAGAGTCTGATTGGGCCGATTGTTATGATCAGATGCCAGACCTGAGTTCACCTGAGCCTATAGATGAGGAGGAGGTAGATGCAGAGCCGAGCAGAGACAGTGCAGTTGAGCCGCCTTCTCCCGATCCAGTTTGCGAGAGTACGCTTTCACTTTCCCAGGCAGATTTGGCCAACCTTGCAGCTTTCACTCAGTTTCTTCCGCAGCCAGATTTGCCGGCACCCAGCATTCCAGAGCGAAAGCCGCTCCCTACTTCGCTGAAGTATCGATTCCTTGCGGGCGATCCAGAGATGTACCCAGTCATCATCTCCGCCGAGTTGACTGATGACCGCCCGAACGACTAAGGTAAAGGTAAAGAAATGGTCGTCGCGACCTCAATCACTCGGGCTAAGTGTATCAAGAAAAATATCGAACCGCGAAATAAATCAGAGATCAAAACACGAAGTGTGGTCCTAGCTAAGAGATTAACCTGGTATAGCACCCAGGGTCGAACACAAGGAGCACAGATTGGCCTTGCGGCCTACGATGTAGTCAAAATGAGATAAAATACAGAGAAAATATTTTTAGTGTTTTTTAATGATTTTTAGATTTTTTTGGAAATTTTTAATATATGAAGAAAATGAGAAAAGCAAAAACAAGCACACTTGAGCAATTTATTTAAAGCATCAAAAATCAAGCAAAAATTCAAGAAAAATTGTTTTTATGTTTTTTAGGTTTTTAAGTGTTTTTGGTGAATTTTTAGGATTTTTATAAGGTGTATTTTATTTTCTAAAAATCAAACAGTGCTAAAAACAAAGGGTACTGTCCAGCAAGGCCCAAAACCCAAAAATAAAATATTTAAGGATCTCAGCTGGCCTTGGAGGTAATTTTCCTGTATTCTAGAGAAAATAAGTAAAATTTGAGCACCAAAATTATTGTTTTTGGATTTTTAGGTTATTTAATATGATTTTTATGAGTTTTTAGGTGTTTTTAGATTTTTAGGGTTTTTACTCAATGAAAAATAGCCAAAATTGGCTAGAAAATCAAGGAAAACAAAATAAACAGTAACTAATTTTTATAGAATTTTTTAAAAGGGTTTTGACATTTTTTTGGGGTTTTTGACTCTAAACAGTAGCAAAAATAAGGGTTTTTGAATTTTTAAAAATAGCAAATGAAATCCAAAATGTCCTCAAAAATTCACAAAAATTCTACACCATGGCAGGAGCCATGTGTCAAATTTTCATCGAATTTGGAGGTGATTTGATATTTTATTCAAAAATAAAGGAGGGGCACTGTGCACAGGGACCAAAGTGCAAATACCCAAAGTTCTGGGGGGTTTGGTGCAAAATACCCAGCAAAACACGTGCCAAGCACGTGCCTGGGGCACTCAGGGACCTATATGTAAGAAAAAACAAGTCCGAGGACCTTTTGGTAACTCGTACCAAAAAGTCCAGGGGTTGTTATGCAAATATCCCACTAAAAGACGCACATGCGGAAATAAAATGCTCACAGGGGCATAAATGCAATTATCAAGAATATTTCATTCATTCATAAACAACCAGAACTACAGGGCTAAAGTTGCAAATGCACCAAAAATATCACGTGTCGAAGCACGTGTCTCACACAAAAAGGGGCATAAATGCAAATACTGAAAGATACGAGGTCCAAAGTGCAATTTACCCTACGTAAATAAAGTACGCAAATATTTACAGGACTGAAATTAAAAACACAAACTACGAGGGGGCCTAAGATAAATTACCCCTTATTTAACGTCGACGGCTGGATGCGCGCCACGTAGATGATCCAACGGTCTCGGACGTCGGGCGCTTTTCTTCTTCCGCACGTGGGCCTGATCGACGATGCAGAGGGGGCCACGTGGAAGATCGAACGGCTGGTGGTGCTGGTGGTTCCCTCTCTCTGCTCTGACGGTCCAGATCAACCCTCAGGATGATCGACGGTATCTGCTCCTCGATGGATGGACGGCCGTGATGCGAACTGGGGAGATGGGGTTGATCGGACGGCGATGGAGGACTCTCGAAGAACAGGTGGCCGGCGAGGTTCGACGGCCTCGTGCGCGTGCTGTGGGCCTACTCAGCTGCCTCTGATGATCGAAGAAGGTCGGCGATGACGTCCCGCAGCTGGTGAAGGTCTCCGATGGCCCAACCGAGCCCTGGAGGGGCTCCGGCGAGGTAGTCGGAGTAGAGCTCCTGGTCTGAAAGTGAGGGGGGCTCAGATGCCCTCCTCTTGACCTGCAAAGTGAACCAAAAGCTTCGCGGGTCGAGGGCAAAGTGCCTCGACCCAAAGAAGCGGCGTGAGGGTGATCGGTGCGTCGGGGTGAGTGAGCTCCGGCGAGCGGAGGACGGTGGAGCTCGATTCCCAGATCCTGTGCGATCTGGGTTGGGTGAAGAACGTGCGTGAGGGAATGGCGAAGGTGACGGTGCGTTCCGATGATCGAGAAGGTCCACAATATGGCCGGAATCAAAGGAATACGTCGGAGATGCTAATTGGGCGAAACAAGAAATTAAACTAAATGGAAAGGCTAAAGGGTTACCTGGGTGGTCGGAGAGACTGGGGAAGAGCAGAGGGTGCTCCTGGTCGTAGCCTCAAGGGTCGTCTCGGCCCGAGGCTCGGTGCTCACGCTGGTGGCGGAGCAACGGCGGCGAAGAACGCCGGATCAGTGGTTTCACCTCCTCGCCTCGCTGCAACAGGGGCGATCGCTTGCTGTCACTCTTGCGGTGCCTCTGGAGTTCACTGGGAAGAAGGGGAAGGTCCAAAGATGAGGCGCGGAGGCGGCGGAGGTCGGGATATATATGGAGACAGGGCCGATTAGGGTTGGGTGGAGACGGCTATGGAAGGCGTGGATCCTTCGGCGAAGGATCCGGGCACGGGGTTTGCGGAGGCGACAGGCTGGAGACGCGTGGAGAAATCGGCGAAGTTGGGTTGGGCGCGGGTCTCCCCAAAAGGAAAGAGTCCGCGGGGGAGTTGACCGGGGTCAACAATCCCCCGTGGACCAATCAGGAGCGGCCACGTTTTATTTTTTTTGTTTATTTAATTTAAGGTAGAAAAAGGCCGAATTAAGAAAAACTCAAAACATGAAATATTTTTCTTTTATTTTTTTCTATTTTTTGGTGATTTTTAATTAATTTTTGGAAATAAAAATAGGGTAGCTATATATATAGGTATATGTACACTATATAGATTTTAATTTTTGAATTTTTTATTTGTTATTTTTATGTATTTTTATGCCCAATTTATATTTTATTTATTTACATCATAAAATAAAGAACAAAATGGTATTTTTATTTTATTTTAATTATTTATACACAAGGGTGAAATAAATAGATGAATATATTTATATATATGGTATCTATACAATGTATTTTGTATTTTTAATTTTGTAATTTTTATTTGATTTTTGTTTTGTTTCTTGTTATTTCATATATTTACAATATGTAACATAGAATATTTACAAAAAGTTTAGAAAATAATTTAATTTATTTATAGGGTTAAATAAATAAAGGATGATGGTCTATATACATGGTGAAAGGGCATTTTTGGAATTTTGGTTTTTAAATTTTTATTTTGTTTTTAATAGTTTCTAAATATATACAAAATGTATACAAGCATATTTTTGGGTGAGGAAAATATAATTTTATTTATTTACAAAAGTATGTACACATGAGCTCCTATCTCCCTCTACTTTGGCTTTTATGCGGTCGGGCCCATGCTGAGCCCTCCCTTGGGTTAGGTTGCTCAATATTTATTCTAAATATTTCCCTCTTTTTCTTTTTACTCTTTATTCTTTTATTTTTGCACAAAAACATGCTAATTATATCTTTTTACACAATGCATGCTTTTGGTAATTATTTGTATTTACACATATTTACATGTATTTGCAAAGGTTTTTGTAGCTAAAATAGGAGAATAAAGAGTGATGAATGGGTATTCATCACCCCCTATGCTTTAACTTTGCTAGTCCCTTAGCAAACACTTATTTGAAAAAGAAGTGAAAAAGAAAAAAAAAGAAAAAAGAAAAAGAGGATGTACATGGATCAAGGTTGAATTATTAAACTTTCCTTCATTAACTTGAAATATGGAGCTCGATCAGATCTTTGGATTATTAATGTGTCGGAACCTTATTTAGACTTAAGCTTAAAACTCAACAGCCTCCAAGTTCCACCAATCTATGGGCAAGACTCCTCAATAAACCAGATCAGAACAAGTCTACATACACAAACTCTAATGACCATGAATCTTTCCATGCGGTGTAAGTGATATGTGGCTCCCCACCTCAGAAGTAACAAAGAAACAACCTCCCTCAACCTGGTAACTCTAATGCCTCAGTCTAGCAACTCTTTCCTCGAGAAGCGGGGTATTCCCTTCTAAGTTCAAGTGCAACCGGCTCAAGAAGAGGGGTAGAAGTATAGAGTTTTGGAAGCATAGCCAGTGTAGCTAAGTCTCCCGCTGCAAGCTTCATGAGATGTACCATTGATACCATAAGCTTTTGCTTTATTTGATTATGTACACTCCGGTGGGGTTATTAAATTTTCACTCCGACCCACCACTTTTTTGGAGTTCTTTTCGCATTTTTGCAAATATATTTTTTTTCAAAGACTTCTGTACAACATATCTACATGGTGCAGCATAGATAAGAAATTTTCCTCTTGAGCCAGTAGACTATCCCTCTTTTGAAGCTTTATTGCAACCCACAGCTTCTGTCTTTAGCCTTCATCACCACTAGACCAAGTTGAGGTGCACTTCCTTCACTATAAGAAGAAGAGAGGTTCCGCCTAGAAGTACTACCCTCATATGCTACCCCAAGCCAAAGGAAACTGCCTCCTCACCACCTCATCCGTGGAGAGCCATGTGTAAGTGCAGGTGCAAGTCAAGCCATTGTCTCTAAGAGTCATGCGTGTGTTGTTAAGTGCTCTACTTAGGCTCATCAAGATGACATATGCTCATAGCCTAGTGGACTCAAAGAATTAAGTCCTTATGGACCTGAAAAGCCTTAACCCTAAGTCCTATAAGGTTCCTCTTAAAGTTAAGTGGATTAAGATCTTTTTCAAGCTCCATTTCTCAATTTAATTCCAGGCTTAGTTTAAATGTCAACTCTTATCCAGGAAAAACTATATACATATATGTACACAAGATGCTATTTACAAATGTTTTACAATTATGCAAAATTTTTGAAAAATGTTTTGAAATCATGAATAAATGATGCATGAGGTGCAAGTTTTGCAAAGAGATATTTACAAACATTTACACAAGATTTTTTGCAAACTTTTGATTTTCAAAACATTTTGGAAAAATTTTGTACTATATACATAATTTTGATACAAAATATTTACACAAGCTTTACATAAAAGATTTTTGAAATCATTTTTGCAAAAATACTTTGTACACTAGCTATGTATGTGCAAGATAAAAGAGGTTTATGTACATGAAAAAAATTTTAAATTTTTGTGATTTTTAGCCATTTTATTTATTAACACACTCACACAAAGTACGAGTTATGGCTAAAGTATATATGCAATGTATACACACCCCCCCTATACTTAGCTCGAACGATGTCCTCAGAGTGATCAAGAGCGATGAAGAAGACATAACTCGTGCGTAGTAAAAGGGAAGTGAAAAGGAATGGCTAAGTACAGGAATGAATAAATGAATAGAATGAGAGGAACTCGATGGTCTCCCCCTATACTTAGGATTAACTAATCCTAAGTATAGCAAGCTGTACATGAAGGGAAAGCCGAGTGAAGAAGATACAGAATCTGCCCCCCCCCTATACTTAGGGTAAAATATCCCTAAGTATAGGCAGCAAAAACAGGAGCAGAAAGAATGAAAAGAATACTCGCAGGTCCGACATTCCCCCCTATACTTAGGGTAAAGTACACCCTAAGTATAGCATAATCACAGGATGAGAAAAGGGATGTGGGACTAAAGAATAGAATGATGTGGACAACTGGATCTATACAGACGGAAGAACAGTGAGAATCAGGCGTGAGATGCAAAAGATGTGAGCGGCAATAATAACGTCCCGCGGCTCATGATCTAGAAATGGCTTGAGCCGCTGGCCGTTCACTCGAAAGGTACTCTCAGAAGATAACTCAGATATATCAATGCTACCGTTATCGTGTACCTTTCTGACCAAGTAAGGTCCCTTCCATTTGCTCTGTAGCTTTCCTGGAAATAATCGTAGCCTTGCATCAAACAACCATACTTTCTGTCCAATCTCAAAATGCTTGTGGCTGATATGAGAATCATGCCACTCCTTCACTTTCTCTTTATAATGTAGGCTGTTTGAGAAAGCTGTATCTCTAAGCTCTTCCAGGGCGGCTAACTCTGCCCTCCTCTGGTCTCCTATACCATCTGGATCCATCATAATATTTGTGACTGCCCAAAGTGACTTGTGTCTTAGCTCAACAGGTAGATGGCACGGCTTGCCATAAACGAGGCGAAAGGGAGATGTGCCCAATGGAGTCTTGAAAGACGTCTGATATGCCCACAAGACCGAGTCCAAAAGCTGTGACCAATTCTTTCGGTCAGGGCGGACGACTTTCTGCAAAATATTCTTGATCTCCCTATTCGACACCTCAGCCAGACCATTCGTCTGTGGATGGTAAGGTGTGGCAACACGATGGTCTATACTTAACTTGCTAGCAAGGGCCTCCACCTGGTCGTTGACGAAATGAGACCCCCCATCAGAAATCAGAACTCGTGGAACCCCGAACCGCATGATGATGTGCTTCCTCAAAAATCTGCAAATTGTCCTCGCATCAGCGGCTCGGGCGGGGATAGCCTCAACCCAACGACTAACATAATCTACGGCCAACAGAATGTACTCAAATCCCTGACTCTTAGGGAATGGACCCATGAAATCGATGCCCCATGCGTCAAAAACCTCACAGAAGTGAATGGGCTGCATCGGCATCATATCACGCTGTCCACAAGTGCCCATCCTCTGACAGTCAGTACACCTCTTCACGAACTCATCAGAGTCCTTGAAGAGGGTAGGCCACCACAAGCCGGATTGGAGCACTTTCTGTGCCGTTCTCCTCCCAGAATGATGTCCTCCTGCCTCAAGCTTGTGGCAGTAAGTGAGGACGCTATGGTGTTCCTCCTGAGGAATACACCGACGCCAGATGCTATCCCCTCCTTCGTGGTAAAGGATGGGATCCTCCCAGTGGTAGGACTTGGCCTTCGCAAGGAAGGTCTCAAGCCTCTGCCTAGGCCAATCTTGTGGGACTTTCCCAGCAACGAGAAAGTTCACAATATCGGCATACCATGGGAGTGAGGCGATAGCAAGGATCGCCTCATCTGGGAAGGTATCTCGAATAGGATCAATCTGCTCAGAATCCTCAGGCTGCTCTAATCGGGAAAGATGATCCGCCACCACATTCTTGACTCCAGGCTTATCCTTGATCTCAATGTCGAACTCCTGGAGTAGAAGGATCCATCTAGTCAATCTGGCCTTGGCATCCTTCTTTGCCATGAGGTACCTGATGGCGGTGTGACCAGTAAACAAAGTCACTCTAGATCCAATGATATACGATCTGAACTTATCTAGGGCAAACACTACGGCTAGCATCTCTTTCTCTGTGACCGTATAATTCCGCTGGGCGGAATCCAATGTGCGGCTAGCGTAGTGTATGGCAAATGGAACTCCATCCCTCCTCTGTCCCAGCACTGCCCCCACGGCAAAATCGGAGGCGTCCGTCATGATCTCGAATGGGAGAGACCAATCGGGTGGCTGAAGGACAGGAGCCTCAATAACACACTGCTGGAGAGTCTCAAAGGACGAAAGACACTTGTCATCGACAAGGAACTCGGTGTCTTTCGTCAAAAGATCAGTCAACGGTCGGGCGATCTTGCTGAAATCATGAATGAATCTCCTATAAAAACCAACGTGCCCCAGAAATGACCGTAGCTGCTTCAAATTGGACGGCGGTGCGAGTTTTCTAATGACGTCCACCTTGGCCGGATCAACCTCCATGCCCCGGTTGGAGATGATGTGGCCAAGCACCGTCCCTTGAGTCACCATGAAGTGACTCTTCTCCCAAGACAGAACCAAGCGGGTAGCAATACATCGCTGGAGCACTCGGTCTAGGCAGTCAAGACAGGAATCGAATCCGTCGCCGTAAACCGAGAAGTCGTCCATGAAGACCTCCAAACACTCCCCTACCATGTCCGAAAAGAACGACAGCATGCACCTCTGAAAAGTCGCAGGGGCGTTGCATAGCCCAAATGGCATGCGTCGAAAGGCGTATGTACCGAAGGGACAGGTAAAGGTGGTCTTCTCCTGATCCTCAGGAGCGATGGCCACCTGATTGTAGCCCGAGTACCCATCCAGGAAGCAATAATGGCTCTTCCCTGCCAGTCTCTCTATGATCTGATCAATAAAAGGCAGGGGGAAATGGTCCTTCTTGGTAGCCTGGTTGAGTCTCCTGTAGTCAACGCAGACCCGCCAAGAGGTGGGTACTCGTGTAGCAATCTCCTCTCCCGACTCACTGATCACAGTCGTGATGCCCGTCTTCTTGGGCACCACATGCAAGGGGCTAACCCACTTGGAGTCGGAAATGGGATAAATAAAATCTGCGCTCCACCATTTGGATATTTCCTTCATCACGACCTCTCTCAGGTTGGGGTTCAGTCGCCGCTGGAACTCACGCGACGGCTTCGCCCCCTCCTCAAGATAGATATGGTGGGAGCACAACGAGGGACTAATCCCATGGAGATCTGCTACGCTCCATCCAATTGCCTTGCGGTTCTTTTCAAGAACCCCCATCAGACGGAATTCTTGTTCTCCAGTCAGATCGGCAGAGATGATGACTGGGTACATCTCAGACTCTCCCGCAAGGAATCGATACTTCAGCGAAGTAGGGAGCGGCTTTAGCTCTGGACAGCTGGGTGCTGGCAAATCTGGCTTCTGAAGAAGATGTGTGTATGCTGACAATTCTGCCAGATCTGCCTGGGAAAATGATAAAGAACTCTCACAAGCTGGATCTGGAGAAGGCGGGTCCTCTGCATTGTCTCTGATCTGCTCTACCTCTACCTCCTCCTCATCTATAGGCTCAGGTGGATCCAGGTCTGGCATCTGATCATCACAATCTGCCCAATCAGATTCTGAATCCGAGGAGTCTGTATCAACTGCGGTGGCATCAGTACCACCGTAGAGCAGGGTGGCCTCAGTACCACCATCACTGATAATCGTGTCGCGATCAAGGTCCGACTCTGCTGACTCAATAGTATCCTGAACCAGGGCTGTGCTCTCCAGACTATCCTCTGCTATCATCTCTGCATCAGCTGTATCTGAATATGAGAGGATGGTCTGTGCTGCAGGGTCTGCCCAAGCTGCCTCATCATCTGTGATCACAAAATCACAGTCCTGGTGAATGTCTGGCTCTGTATCTGTCAGATGTTCTGAATCTGTACTGCCCTCTGAGCGGGATCTACCTCTGGCTCTGTGGTCCTTAACCGTCTCTATTTGTATACTCTCGCCCTGGACGCGAAAGAATACCTTCCCACTGTCATGGTCAGTCACTGCCTTGGCTGTGGCCAAGAACGGGCGACCGAGGATGATGGGGGAATCGGTCAACGAGTCAGGGGTCTCCATGTCCAGCACTACGAAGTCCACGGGGAATTGCAAACCCTGAATCGTGACGATAACGTCTCGCAACAACCCCTTTGGCCTCTTGACAGACCGATCAGCAAACTGAAGGTATGTCCTGCTCTGTCTAAGAGTGCCCAACTCTAAGTGGTTGAGAAGGGCTGCCGGAAGAAGGTTGATCGACGATCCGCTATCTAATAGAGTACGGTTGAACCTCTGCTCACTAATCTGACATCTGACATATGGGGCTCCTAAATCTGGCCTCTTGGTCGGCAGATGGTTCTGGATCGCGTAACACGTGGCTTTTGTCAACACATGAATCTCTGCGGTTTTGTTCCTCTTCTTCCTCCTGACTGTGGTTCTGTCTCTCAAGGATCGCTGAAGAAGAGGGATGTGTTGCAAAGCCTCATGGAGGGTCAGCTGGATGTGAAATCAGTCTATCATGCTCTGGCTGAACTCCTCCTGATCTCTCTTTTTTGGATCTTTTTCTCTTTTCTTCCCCTTCCCCAACTCAAGGGCTCTAGGAAAGGGGATCACAGGGTCCTTCTCAGATGAAGGACTAGGAATAGGCCTAGACGGTTTGATGACCGGATCCTCACATACATCATTCACCACAGTGGGATCAGAAGAAACTAAACCTTTTCCTTTATTCAAAATCGAGTCCTGAGATACAATCATACGAGGAAAGACAACATTTCTATCAGAATGAATATTGGTGGCCTCAGTACCACCTCTAGTTGGCTCTACAACTAGACGTCTTGCGGCCTCAGTACCGCGGGCTGGCTCGGCTCTGCTGGTGGCGTCAGTACCACCTCCTCGATATGGTGAAGCGGCGGCCTCAGTACCGCCGGTGGAATCAGCATCTCGGGTGGCTTCAGTACCACCGTCATCATCATGTGCGGCTTCAGTACCGCTCTCCTCTTCCTCATCTGGCGCTCTAGATGGATCCTCGCGTTGTCGCTCAGATGAGGCGCCGCCTGCTGGTCTTCTACCGCTCCTAAGTGTAACAAAATCAGCATCAAATAGATCCGACGACATATCATCAAATGAGTCACTAGGAGTGGTAGGCTCAGTGTGAACTACCTGCTCAGACTTCCTCTTCAAGTTATTCGTATTAGGTTCGATCTGTGCAGGGATGGCGGCCTTCCCTCTCATCAGGTCCCGCATCTCCTGGCGGAACTCGTCCATCTCCCGTCGAAATGTAGCCTGCTGCTCTGTGAAGATGCGGGCTAGATCATCCAAGGCGGGGCTCTCATGGGCGCCCGACGGGTTGCCTCTCTGGTAATGAGGCTGTTGGACCTGGTGTTACTGTGGCTGAGAGGGGTAAGAGGAAGGATGCTGCTGCTGGTGAGCCTGTTGCTCACGTCTCCAATTTTGTCCCTGCTGCTGGTAGGGACGAGGTACGAAGGATGATGGCTGGTGTGGCTGGTATGCTGGGGGCTGCTGGTGATCTCTCTGCTGGGAGTACTGCCCTCCCTGACCGGCTGGCCGCTGCTGGGACTGGTTACCCCATTTCCCCACCTGAATCCGGGATGGTCTCGTCGGATCCCAGGCTGGGGGCGGTCATACCAAATCCCGTTGACATCCATCAACGGCTCTGCATCGAAGGGGTCTGGCGGCAGTACTGCCAGAGGCTGATCCGGCTGATATACCACCATCTGTAAGTCTGGAGATGGTGGTGACTGGTAAGAGGGCTGCTGCTGCTGGTACGGCTCCGCCTGTACAAGGTGAACTTGTCTAGGCTGTTGTAAGGAGCTGGAGCGCTGGGACGAGCTGCGGCTGCCACCGGAATCGCCTCGCGACTGAAGACGGGGCTGAGAAGCCGTCTGTGCCTCCTGAAGACACAAGAGATGGGTCTTCACGTCGCTCAGAGTTTGTGCCATCTGCTCCATCTGAGTTATGCCCTGGCACTGCTTCTTCTCTATTATTTCCATGCGGTCCAACTTCTCGCTGATAATCCCCATGTCCGCAACGGCCGACTCTGCCTGTGCGGCTGCAACTGCGGACGAACTGGATGGACCAGCATCAACCCGTGCTATCCGCTGGTACTGCACGGGTCCTGGCGGCTGCTGAGATCTCTGTGTGTACAACCGAGTCTGGGACATCACCATGTAATTTTCGGCCATCTCTTCGTAGATGGCCCAGACTTGGTTGTGGTCCTTGGCAAAGTAGGACCCGCCGCAAGAAGCATTCACCAGACCCTGAAGCTCTGGCGTCATCCCACTAAAGAAGCTATGAACTAGGTTCGGCTTGGAAATATCGTGGTGTGGGCATCTATCCAGAAGCTCTCTGAACCTCTCCCATGCCTCGTGAAACTGCTCGTTAGGGAGCATGGAGAAGTTGTTAATCAGGGCCCTCGCTGCATTCGTCCGCCCGAGTGGATAGTACTTGTTTAAGTACTCGGTGCGGAGCTGATCCCAGGTGTAAACAAACTTCCCTAAATGCTTCAGCCAGGCGGCTGCTCTATCTGCCAGTGAAAAAGGGAAGGCCATCATCCGAATCGTATCCTGGTCCACATGACGGTCGTGGACAGTGCTGCAGATCATCAAAAACTCCTGGAGATGGAGGTGGGGCTCCTCGGTGGCAAGTCCGTGAAAATGAGGAAGCATCTGCAGGGTATTCGGAGGGAACTTGAAATCCCCCACGATAGCAGGTACCACCACCCAATGGTGCATCAGTGTAGATCCGGGGTTATGTAACTCCCGCATCGTTCTCGGTGGTCCTGCTCCGGCGGCGGCTGCCGCTGCGGCAGCTGCTGCTGCGGCTGCTGCGGCTGTTGCCTTTGCATCAGCATCAGGAATGTCCTCAGGCTCGCTCGGCTCGTCTCGCTCTGCTCGGAGTCGCTCCAACTCCCTTCTCATCTCAATCATAAAAGCTCCCTGATCGCGTAGCTGCTGCTGTACTGTCTCTAATGATGCGATCAGGGTGGACCGTGGAGTTGATCGCTCCCTGGTCTAATACAAAATGTTCGGGTTGGCGATCATCTGAACTGCCGGCTCCGGCCATAGTGACGTCTGCAAAATCAGATGAGCCCAACTCAGGTTCTGTCAAATTAATTCGTCTTTCCTCGGGCTCATGTCTCTCAGTAGCAAAAGAAAGGGGATCGAGGGGGAACAGGGTGGAATCGAACTCGGGCCCGGAGAGCTGGTCTTGACTCTCACGGGCCAACCTAGATGGTGAAGTAGACGCGCCTGAAAGCGGTGCAGCCAGAGGCTGCCTAAGAGATCGTCTACCCATCATCTTGATCTGGCGAGTTGGGCGGATGGGATCTGGAGAAAATATGATCGCAAAGCAAACCCCCGGTTCACCAACGCAACACAATCTGAAGACCGTAAAAGCTCGGTCAATTTATCTTGTCAATTTTATTGGGTGAACACACAGAATATCAGAGCGATTACGTGACCTGTTGGGATACCCGATACTCTCTCAACCGACTGTCCCGCACAGAAGAGTCGGTAATCAGTCGAGATGAGCACCGGAGGGCTTTACCTAGTGTTCGGATCACTCTCTCGCACAATCAAACCAAACAATGAGGGGGTTGCTCTCCCCAAGACAATTTTTTTAGGTGAAGTGTCTTTTAGGGTCAATAGTGTTATCCAGTCCCAAAAATTTTTTTTTGTTTTTCTTTTTAATTTTTTTTCCAAAATAAATACAAGCGGCCTAACGAATTTTCCGATTCTCCTGATGATCAAGCCAAAAACAGAGGGAGAAGACAAAAAAGCCGATGCGCGAAGAAATCAATGATGCATGCAGAGAAAGAAATGCGTACCTTGTCTCCAGCACTCTACATGCAAGTGATCCGCGCAGAATTTAAAGACAGAATTAAACTACCTAAATGGTGCAGCGAGGAAAAACCGAGTCCTAGATGAGCAATTCCTAGCGCAGAACCGTCTAACTCAGTCACTCGCCTTTGATCCAAAGAGTCCGGTCTTGGCCCACCCCTCCTCTTCTCGACAGGTCGAGTTCAGGAGTAGCGCTTCCGGGGCAGGCTCGCGGCACGTAGGCTCTCAGAAAAGCGACCAAGTTATTTTTATTATTTATTATTAGTAGGTCCAATTAATGATCTATAGGAACAGATAAGCAATTAAGTGTGGGGACCCTACTAATTACGGCACAAGCAAGAGAAATTCCTAAATCTAGGGGCTCGAGAAAAACCACGTAAACACCAGAAAAGGCAGCTAGCTATCAAAACCGCAGAAAAAGCCGCGAAAATCCAAATGGGTCCCCCGAGCACACCGGTACTCGGCGAAACAGACCCGCTAAGTTACAAGTGTCCACAAATGTCCAAGTTCTGAATTATTACAAACAATATTGTTCTCTCTCAAAATAAAATTCTTCTTCTTCCTCTCCCTGCTCTTCTTCCTATGCGGGTCCTAAAAAAATAAACTCCAAGTTTTCCACGCAGTACCTCGCACAAAAATCAAAGAGAGAGAGTGTCAGAGAACAATGATAATATAGAGAGACAATATGGAAAAATGACTACAAAGCCGTGCTCCCCGGCAATGGCGCCATTCTGATGACCGCCCGAACGACTAAGGTAAAGGTAAAGAAATGGTCGTCGCGACCTCAATCACTTGGGCTAAGTGTATCAAGAAAAATATCGAACCGCGAAATAAATCAGAGATCAAAACACGAAGTGCGGTCCTAGCTAAGAGATTAACCTGGTATAGCACCCAGGGTCGAACACAAGGAGCACAGATTGGCCTTGCGGCCTACGATGTAGTCAAAATGAGATAAAATACAGAGAAAATATTTTTAGTGTTTTTTAATGATTTTTAGATTTTTTGGAAATTTTTAATATATGAAGAAAATGAGAAAAGCAAAAACAAGCACACTTGAGCAATTTATTTAAAGCATCAAAAATCAAGCAAAAATTCAAGAAAAATTGTTTTTATGTTTTTTAGGTTTTTAAGTGTTTTTGGTGAATTTTTAGGATTTTTATAAGGTGTATTTTATTTTCTAAAAATCAAACAGTGCTAAAAACAAAGGGTACTGTCCAGCAAGGCCCAAAACCCAAAAATAAAATATTTAAGGATCTCAGCTGGCCTTGGAGGTAATTTTCCTGTATTCTAGAGAAAATAAGTAAAATTTGAGCACCAAAATTATTGTTTTTGGATTTTTAGGTTATTTAATATGATTTTTATGAGTTTTTAGGTGTTTTTAGATTATTAGGGTTTTTACTCAATGAAAGATAGCCAAAATTGGCTAGAAAATCAAGGAACACAAAATAAACAGTAACTAATTTTTATAGAATTTTTTAAAAGGGTTTTGACATTTTTTGGGGTTTTTGACTCTAAACAGTAGCAAAAATAAGGGTTTTTGAATTTTTAAAAATAGCAAATGAAATCCAAAATGTCCTCAAAAATTCACAAAAATTCTACACCATGGCAGGAGCCATGTGTCAAATTTTCATCGAATTTGGAGGTGATTTGATATTTTATTCAAAAATAAAGGAGGGGCACTGTGCACAGGGACCAAAGTGCAAATACCCAAAGTTCTGGGGGGTTTGGTGCAAAATACCCAGCAAAACACGTGCCAAGCACGTGCCTGGGGCACTCAGGGACCTATATGTAAGAAAAAACAAGTCCGAGTACCTTTTGGTAACTCGTACCAAAAAGTCCAGGGGTTGTTATGCAAATATCCCACTAAAAGACGCACATGCGGAAATAAAATGCTCACAGGGGCATAAATGCAATTATCAAGAATATTTCATTCATTCATAAACAACCAGAACTACAGGGCTAAAGTTGCAAATGCACCCAAAATATCACGTGTCGAAGCACGTGTCTCACACAAACAGGGGCATAAATGCAAATACTGAAAGATACGAGGTCCAAAGTGCAATTTACCCTACGTAAATAAAGTACGCAAATATTTACAGGACTGAAATTAAAAACACAAACTACGAGGGGGCCTAAGATAAATTACCCCTTATTTAACGTCGACGGCTGGATGCGCGCCACGTAGATGATCCAACGGTCTCGGACGTCGGGCGCTTTTCTTCTTCCGCACGTGGGCTTGATCGACGATGCAGAGGGGGCCACGTGGAAGATCGAACGGCTGGTGGTGCTGGTGGTTCCCTCTCTCTGCTCTGACGGTCCAGATCAACCCTCAGGATGATCGACGGTATCTGCTCCTCGATGGATGGACGACCGTGATGCGAACTGGGGAGCTGGGGTTGATCGGACGGCGATGGAGGACTCTCGAAGAATAGGTGGCCGGCGAGGTTCGCCGGCCTCGTGCGCGTGCTGTGGGCCTACTCAGCTGCCTCTGATGATCGAAGAAGGTCGGCGATGACGTCCCGCAGCTGGTGAAGGTCTCCGATGGCCCAACCGAGCCCTGGAGGGGCTCCGGCGAGGTCGTTGGAGTAGAGCTCCTGGTCTGAAAGTGAGGGGGGCTCAGATGCCCTCCTCTTGACCTGCAAAGTGAACCAAAAGCTTCGCGGGTCGAGGGCAAAGTGCCTCGACCCAAAGAAGCGGTGTGAGGGTGATCGGTGCGTCGGGGTGAGTGAGCTCCGGCGAGCGGAGGACGGTGGAGCTCGATTCCCAGATCCTGTGCGATCTGGGTTGGGTGAAGGGGTGAAGAACGTGCGTGAGGGAATGGCGAAGGTGACGGTGCGTTCCGATGATCGAGAAGGTCCACAATATGGCCGGAATCAAAGGAATACGTCGGAGATGCTAATTGGGCGAAACAAGAAATTAAACTAAATGGAAAGGCTAAAGGGTTACCTGGGTGGTCGGAGAGACTGGGGAAGAGCAGGGGGTGCTCCTGGTCGTAGCCTCAAGGGTCGTCTCGGCCCGAGGCTCGGTGCTCACGCTGGTGGCGGAGCAACGGCGGCGAAGAACGCCGGATCAGTGGTTTCACCTCCTCGCCTCACTGCAACAGGGGCGATCGCTTGCTGTCACTCTCGCGGTGCCTCTGGAGTTCACTGGGAAGAAGGGGAAGGTCCAAAGATGAGGCGCGGAGGCGGCGGAGGTCGGGATATATATGGAGACAGGGCCGATTAGGGTTGGGTGGAGACGGCTATGGAAGGCGTGGATCCTTCGGCGAAGGATCCGGCGAGGATGATGGATGATTGGCGAAGGATCCGGGCATGGGGTTTGCGGAGGCGACAGGCTGGAGACGCGTGGAGAAATCGGCGAAGTTGGGTTGGGCGCGGGTCTCCCCAAAAGGAAAGAGTCCGCGGGGGAGTTGACCGGGGTCAACAATCCCCCGTGGACCAATCAGGAGCGGCCACGTTTTATTTTTTTTTTGTTTATTTAATTTAAGGTAGAAAAAGGCCGAATTAAGAAAAACTCAAAACATGAAATATTTTTCTTTTATTTTTTTCTATTTTTTGGTGATTTTTAATTAATTTTTGGAAATAAAAATAGGGTAGCTATATATATAGGTATATGTACACTATATAGATTTTAATTTTTGAATTTTTTATTTGTTATTTTTATGTATTTTTATGCCCAATTTATATTTTATTTATTTACATCATAAAATAAAGAACAAAATGGTATTTTTATTTTATTTTAATTATTTATACACAAGGGTGAAATAAATAGATGAATATATTTATATATATGGTATCTATACAATGTATTTTGTATTTTTAATTTTGTAATTTTTATTTGATTTTTGTTTTGTTTCTTGTTATTTCATATATTTACAATATGTAACATAGAATATTTACAAAAAGTTTAGAAAATAATTTAATTTATTTATAGGGTTAAATAAATAAAGGATGATGGTCTATATACATGGTGAAAGGGCATTTTTGGAATTTTGGTTTTTAAATTTTTATTTTGTTTTTAATAGTTTCTAAATATATACAAAATGTATACAAGCATATTTTTGGGTGAGGAAAATATAATTTTATTTATTTACAAAAGTATGTACACATGAGCTCCTATCTCCCTCTACTTTGGCTTTTATGCGGTCGGGCCCATGCTGAGCCCTCCCTTGGGTTAGGTTGCTCAATATTTATTCTAAATATTTCCCTCTTTTTCTTTTTACTCTTTATTCTTTTATTTTTGCACAAAAACATGCTAATTATATCTTTTTACACAATGCATGCTTTTGGTAATTATTTGTATTTACACATATTTACATGTATTTGCAAAGGTTTTTGTAGCTAAAATAGGAGAATAAAGAGTGATGATTGGGTATTCATCATTGACTGGAGAGCAAGAATCCTGTCTGATGGGGGTTCTTGAAAAGAACCGCAAGGCGATCGGATGGAGCGTAGCGGATCTCCATGGGATTAGTCCAGCAGTGTGCTCCCACCATATCTATCTTGAGGAGGGGGCGAAGCCGTCGCGTGAGTTCCAGCGGCGACTGAACCCCAACCTGAGAGAGGTCGTGATGAAGGAAATATCCAAATGGTGGAGCGCAGATTTTATTTATCCCATTTCCGACTCCAAGTGGGTCATCCCCTTGCATGTGGTGCCCAAGAAGACGGGCATCACGACTGTGATCAGTGAATCGGGAGAGGAGATCGCTACACGAGTACTCGCCTCTTGGAGGGTTTGTGTTGACTACAGGAGACTCAACCAAGCCACCAAGAAGGACCATTTCCCCCTGCCTTTTATTGACCAGATCATTGAGAGACTGGCAGGGAAGAGCCATTATTGCTTCCTGGATGGGTACTCGGGGTACAACCAAGTGGCCATCGCTCCTGAGGATCAGGAGAAGACCACCTTTACCTGTCCCTTCGGCACATATGCTTTTCGACGCATGCCATTTGGGCTATGCAATGCCCCTACGACTTTTCAGAGGTGCATGCTGTCGATCTTTTCGGATATGGTAGGGGAGTGTTTGGAGGTCTTCATGGACGATTTCTCGGTCTACGGCGACGGATTCGATTCTTGTCTTGACTGCCTAGACCGGGTACTCCAGCGATGTATCGAGTTTCATTTGGTTCTGTCATGGGAGAAGAGTCACTTCATGGTGACTCAAGGGACGGTGCTTGGCCACATCATCTCCAGCAGGGGCATGGAGGTCGATCCGGCCAAGGTTGATGTCATTAGGAAACTCACACCACCGTCCAACTTGAGGCAGCTACGGTCATTCCTGGGGCACGTTGGATTTTATAGGAGATTTATTCAGGATTTCAGCAAGATTGCCCGACCGTTGACTGACCTCTTGACGAAAGACACCGAGTTCCTTGTCGATGACAAGTGTCTCTCGTCCTTTGCGACTCTCCAGCAGCATGTTATTGAGGCTCCTGTTCTCCAGCCACCTGATTGGTCTCTCCCATTCGAGATCATGACGGATGCCTCCGATTTTGCCGTGGGGGCAGTGCTAGGACAGAGGAGGGATGGAGTTCCATTTGCCATACACTATGCTAGCCGCACATTGGATTCCGCCCAGCGGAATTATACGGTCACAGAGAAGGAGATGCTAGCAGTGGTGTTTGCCCTAGATAAGTTCAGATCGTATATCATTGGATCTAGAGTGACTTTGTTTACAGATCACACCGCCATCAGGTACCTCATGGCAAAGAAGGATGCCAAGGCCAGACTGACGAGATGGATCCTTCTACTCCAGGAGTTCGACATTGAGATCAAGGATAAGCCTAAAGTCAAGAATGTGGTGGCGGATCATCTTTCCCGATTAGAGCAGCCTGAGGATTCTGAGCAGATTGATCCTATTCGAGATACCTTCCCAGATGAGGCGATCCTTGCTATCGCCTCACTCCCGTGGTATGCCGATATTGTGAACTTTCTCGTTGCAGGGAAAGTCCCACAAGATTGGCCCAGACAGAGGCTTGAGACCTTCCTTGCGAGGGCCAAGTCCTACCACTGGGAGGATCCCATCCTTTACCACGAAGGAGGGGATAGCATCTGGAGTCGGTGTATTCCTCAGGAGGAACACCATAGCGTCCTCACTTACTGCCACAAGCTTGAGGCAGGGGGACATCATTCTGGGAGGAGAACGGCACAGAAAGTGCTCCAATCCGGCTTGTGGTGGCCTACCCTCTTCAAGGACTCTGATGAGTTCGTGAAGAGGTGTACTGACTGTCAGAGGATGGGCACTTGTGGACAGCGTGATATGATGCCGATGCAGCCCATTCACTTCTGTGAGGTCTTTGACGCATGGGGCATCGATTTCATGGGTCCATTCCCTAAGAGTCAGGGATTTGAGTACATTCTGTTGGCCGTTGATTATGTTAGTCGTTGGGTTGAGGCTATTCCCGCCCGAGCCGCTGATGCGAGGACAGTTTGCAGATTTTTGAGGAAACATATCATCACGCGGTTCGGGGTTCCACGAGTTCTTATTTCTGATGGGGGGTCTCATTTCATCAACGACCAGGTAAAGGCCCTTGCTAGCGAGTTCAGCATAGATCATCGTGTTGCCACACCTTACCATCCACAGACGAATGGTCTAGCTGAGGTGTCGAATAGGGAGATCAAGACTATTCTGCAGAAAGTCGTCCGCCCTGACCGAAAGGATTGGTCACAGCTTTTGGACTCGGTCTTGTGGGCATATAGGACGTCTTTCAAGACTCCATTGGGTACATCTCCCTTTCGCCTCGTATATGGCAAGCCGTGCCATTTACCTGTTGAGCTGAGGCACAAGTCACTTTGGGTAGTCACAGATATTCTTATGGATCCAGATGGTATGGGAGACCAGAGAAGGGCAGAGTTAGCTGCCCTGGAGGAGCTTAGAGATGCAGCTTTCTCAAGCAGCCTACATTATAAGGAGAAAGTCAAGGAGTGGCATGATTCTCATATCAGCCACAAGCATTTTGAGATTGGACAGAGAGTATGGCTGTTTGATGCGAGGCTACGATTATTTCCAGGGAAGCTACAGAGCAAATGGAAGGGACCTTTTCTCGTCAGAAAGGTGCACGACAATGGTAGTATTGATATATCCGAGTTGTCTTCTGAGAGCACCTTTCGAGTGAACGGCCAGCGGCTCAAGCCATTTCTAGATCATGAGCCGCGGGACGTTATTGTTGCCCCTATTCATTTTGCGTGAAGATGCGGTCTCTTGACTCACATCTTTTGCATCTCACGCCTGATTTTCACTGTTCCTCCGCCTGTATAGATCCAGTTGTCCATATCATTCTATTCTTTAGTCCCACATCCCTTTTCTCATCTTATGATTATGCTATACTTAGGGTGTACTTTACCCTAAGTATAGGGGGGATGTCGGACTTGCGAGTATTCTTTTCATTCGGTTTGCTCCTGTTTTGCTGCCTATACTTAGGGATATTTTACCCTAAGTATAGGGGGGGCAGACTCTGTATCTTCTCCACTCGGATTTCCCTTCGTGTACAGCTTGCTATACTTAGGATTAGTTAATCCTAAGTATAGGGGGAAACCACCGAGTTCCTCTCCTTCTGTTCATTTATTCATTCCTGTACTTAGCCATTCCTTTTCACTTCCCTTTTACTAAGCACGAGTTATGTCTTCTTCATCGCTCTTGATCACTCTGAGGACATCGTTCGAGCTAAGTATAGGGGGGGTGTGTATATATTTCATATATACTTTAGCCATAACTCGTACTTTGTGTGAGTGTGTTAATAAATAAAATGGCTAAAAATCACAAAAATTTAAAAATTTTCATGTACATAAACCTCTTTTATCCTTGCACATACATAGCTAGTGTATAAAGTATTTTTGTAAAAATGATTTCAAAAATCTTTTGTGTAAAGCTTGTGTAAATATTTTTGTAGCAAAATTATGTATATAGTACAAAATTTTTCCAAAATGTTTTGAAAATCAAGAGTTTGCAAAAATCTTGTGTAAATGTTTGTAAATATCTTTTTGCAAAACTTGCACTTCATGCATCATCATCATCCATGATTTCAAAACATTTTTCAAAAATTTTGCATGATTGTAAATATTTGTAAATAGCATCTGGTGTACATATATGTATATAATTTTTCCTGGATAAGAGTTGACATTTAAACTAAGCCTGGAATTAAATTGAGAAATGGAGCTTGAATAAGATCTTAATCCACCTAACTTTAAGAGGAACCTTATAGGATTTAGGTTTAAGGCTTTTCAGGTCCATAAGGACTTAATTCTTTGAGTCCACTAGGCTATGAGCATATGTCATCTTGATGAGCCTAAGTAGAGCACTTAACAACACACGCATGACTCTTAGAGACAATGGCTTGACTTGCACCTGCACTTTACACATGGCTCTCCATGGATGAGGTGGTGAGGAGGCAGTTTCCTTTGGCTTAGGGTAGCATATGAGGGTAGTACTTCTAGGCGGAACCTCTCTTCTTCTTCTAGTGAAGGAAGTGCACCTCAACTTGGTCTAGTGGTGATGAAGGCTAAAGACAGAAGCTGTGGGTTGCAATAAAGCTTCAAAAGAGGGATAGTCTACTGGCTCAAGAGGAAATTTCTTGTATATATGCTGCACCATGTAGATATGCTGTACAGAAGTCTTTGAAAAAAAAATGCAAAAATGCAAAAGAACTCCAAAAAAAGTGGTGGGTCGGATTGAAAATTTAATAACCCCACCGGAGTGTACATAGTCAAATAAAGCAAAGCTTACGGTATCCATGTTACATCTCATGAAGCTTGCAGCGGGAGACTTAGCTACACTGGCTAAGCTTCCAAAACTCTATACTTCTACCCCCTCTTCTTGAGCCGGTTGCACTTGAACTTAGAATGGAATACCCCGCTTCTCGAGGAAAGAGTTGCTAGACCGAGGCATTAGAGTTACCAGGTTGAGGGAGGTTGTTTCTTTGTTACTTCTGAGGTGGGGAGCCACATATCACTTACACTGCATGGAAAGACTCATGGTCATTAGAGTTTGTGTATGTAGACTTGTTCTGATCTGGTTTATTAAGGAGTCTTGTCCATAGATTGGTGGAACTTAGAGGCTGTTGGGTTTTAAGCTTAAGTCCAAATAAGGTTCCGACACATTAATAATCCAAAGATCTGATCGAGCTCCATATTTCAATTTAATGAAGGAAAGTTTAATGATTCAACTTTGATCCATGTACATCCTCTTTTTCTTTTTCTTTTTCTTTCTTTTTCACTTCTTTTTCAAATAAGTGTTTGCTAAGGGACTAGCAAAGTTAAGTATAGGGGGGTGATGAATACCCATTCATCACTCTTTATTCTTATATTTTAGCTACAAAAACCTTTGCAAATACATGTAGATATATGTAAATACAAATAATTACCAAAAGCATGCATTGTGTAAAAACTTATAATTAGCATGTTTTTGTGCAAAAATAAAAGAATAAAGAGCAAAAAGAAAAAGAGGGAAATATTTAGAATAAATATTGAGCAACCTAACCCAAGGGAGGGCTCAGCATGGACCTGACCGCATAAAAGCCACAGTAGAGAGAGATAGGAGCTCATGTGTAGATATCTATGTAAATAAATAAAATTATATTTTCCTCAACCAAAAATAGGCTTGTACATATTTTGTATATATTTAGAAGCTTTTAAAAACAAAATAAAAATTTAAAAATCAAAAATGCAAAAATATCCCTCCACCATGTGCATAAACCATCATCCCTTATTTATTTAACCCTATAAATAAATGTATTTATGTTCAAAACTTTTTGTGAACATTCTATGGTATATTTTGTAAATAAAATAAATAAAAAGAAACACAACAAAAATCAAATAAAAATAACAAAAATTAAAATTACAAAAACATATTGTACATATGCCATGTACATAGTTGTATATATCTATTTATTTCACCTATGTGTATAAATAATAAAAATAAAATAAAAATATCCTTTTATTCCTCATTTTATTCTATAAATAAATAAAATATAAAATGGGAATAAAAATTGTATAAAAATAATAATTAAAAATCAAAAATCAAAAGCCTCCTTATTGTATATATACCTATATAATGTAAATACCTCATTTTTATTTCCAAAAATTAATTAAAAATCACCAAAAAATAGAAAAAATTAAAAGAAAAATATTTCATGTTTTGAATTTTTGCAAAATCGGCCATTTTCTGCCTTAATTTTGAGCTCCAAATCTTCTCCACGTGGCAGCTTCTGGTTGGTCCACGGAGATGTTGACCTCCGGTCAACTCCCTCCGCGGACCGCCTTCTCCTGCGGATCTCGCGCCCGACTCGGTTTCGCCTCTTTTTCCGCGCTTGATCCGCGCGCCTTCTCCGCAAACCCCGGGTCCTATCGATTCCTGGTACATCTGACATGACCGCCGGGGTATTCGCATTGGGATCCGCGCTTCTCGCAGCCCTACCCGACCAGCCCTCGTCGGGTCAGCACTCACGTATATAGCCGAGCTCCGCCTCTCATTTTCGCCATCTTTGGCTCGCCACTCTCATTCCCGTGACCTCCATTGCAATCTCCGAGGTGACAGCTCACGATTGCCTTTGTCGCAGTGAGGAGGGGGTGACCGGACCATCGATCCGGCGACTTCGCGCCGCCGTGCTCCGCCACTTAGCAGGAGCTCGAGCCTCAAGCAGTGACAACCTTCGAGGCGACGACCAGGAGCTAGCTAAGCTCCAGCACAGTCTTCCACTCCACCCAGGTAGCACTCTAGCTCGCCTATTTAGCTTAATTTGTAGTTTCGCCCAAATCGAAGCTCCGACGTATTCCTTTGATTCCGGCTATATCGTACATCTTCTCGATCATCGGAACACTCAGTCACCTCCGCCATCCCTCGACGCACCTTCTCCGCCCCTTCACTCAACCCAGCTCGCACAGGAGCTGGGGTTCGAGCTCCACCGTCCTCCGCTCGTCGGAGCTCGCTCGTCCCGACCCACAGTTCACCCTCACGCCGCTTCTTCGGGTCGAGGCACTTTGCCCTCGACCCGCGAAGCTTCTGGTATACTTTGCAGGTCAAGAGGAGGCCATCTGAGGCCCCCTCACTTCCAGGCCAGGAGCTTCTCGCCGCCGGCCTCGCCGGAGCCCCTCCAGGGCTCGGCTGGGCCATCGGAGGCCACCACCAGCTGCGGGACGTCATCGCCGATCTTCTCCGATCCTTGGAGGCAGCTGAGGAGGACCCTAGCACGCACACGAGGCCGGCGAACCTCGCCGGCCACCTGTTCTTCGAAGGTCCTCGAGCACCGTCCGATCAGTCCCGCCTTCCAGTTCGCATCGTGACCGTTCATCCACGAAGGAGCAGTTATCGTCTGATCCGCTCGAGGGTTGATCTGGACCGTCAGAACAGAGAGAGGGAACCGCCAGCACCCACCAGTCGTTCGATCTTCCACGTGGCCCCCCTCTGCACCGTCGATCAGGCCCACGTGCGGAAGAAGAAAAGTGCCCGACGTCCGAGACCGTTGGATTATTCTACGTGGCGCGCATCCAGCCATCGACGTAATAAAGGGGTAAATTACCTTAGGCCCCCTCTTAGTTTCTGTTTTACGTGTCAGTCCTGTAAATATTGTAGGAGTTTTATTTACGTAGGGTAAATTGCACATTGGACCTCGCGCTTGTTTATATTTGCATTTACGCCCCTGTATGTGTGATCCACGTGCTTCGCCACGTGCTTTGTCTGGGTTATTTGCAACTATTATCCTGTAGTTCTGGTTGGTTCATGAATGATTAGAAACTTTTTGGTAATTGCTTTTATGCCCCTATGAACATTTTATTTGCACATGTGCGCCTTTTAGTGGGTTAATTGCATAACCGTCCCTGGACTTTTTGGTATGAGTTACCAAAAGGTCCTAGGACTTGGTTTTTATTACCAGAAGGTCCCTGAGTGCCCCAGGCACGCGCCACGCGCGTGATTTGCTGGGCAAATTTCACCTGGACCCCCAGATTTACGGGTATTTGCACTTAAGTCCCTGTGCACAGTGCCCCCCTTGTTGTTTTCGAATAAAATATCAAATCACCTCCAAATTCGATGAAAATTTGACACATGGCTCCTGCCATGTTGTAGGATTTTTGAGAATTTTGGAGGACATTTTTGAGTTTATTTGTTATTTTTAAAAATTCAAAAACCATCATTTTAGCTACTGTCTAGATTTAAAAATTACAAAAAAATATAAAAACACCCCCAAAAATTCCATAAAAATTAGGTGTTGTTTCTGTTGTGTTACTTGATTTTCTAGCCAATTTTGGCTATTTTTCATTGCTTAAAAACCCTAAAAATTCAAAAACACCTAAAAACTTATAAAAATCATAATAAATAATCTAAAAACCCAAAAACAATAATTTGGTGCTCATTTTTTCCTTGTTTTCTCTAGTATACAGGAAAATTACCTCCAGGTCCTCTTAAGATCCTTAGATATTTTATCTTTGGATTTTGGACATGGCCGGACAGTACCTTGTCTTTTTCGCATTGTTTGATTTTTAGAGAATAAAATACACTTCAGAAAATTATCAAAAATTCACCAAAAACACTTAAAAACCCAAAAAACATAAAAACATTTTTTGGGTTTTTGACGAAATTCGAATCGACCTATTCTAGATGGAGGGCATAGAAGTCTCTGTTTTTGACGAAATTCGAATGGCATATTGGAGGGATATATAGTTGAATATACATGGTGGTATTTTTCAAAAAAGTAAAAAAATGTGGAAGATATAAGCCTCGGTGCATGTAAAATTACATGCACCTTGGTGCAAGCTCTCCATCCTCATATATATATATATATATATATAGGAAAAACTTGAATTGAGGTGCCACCTTTCTGCATTTACGGTGTGACATGTCTTTTCGATCGTTTGATTATAATCTACGGCCATTAACAAAACCACTCATCAATCCTAATACCACCATTGCAATGTCATCTATTTTTAGAATAACAATATTGAATCCCATTTTTGTCGCACCATCCACATTCCTAATTAAATATCAATATTAATTACTAAATTTAGTATCCCTGACGAGGTAACACTCATTATTTCCTGATTTTTCAGTCCTTTGGTATCTTTGTTATGAAGACTCGAGCATCTTCATCGTCATTTCTTCGCATGTCGCACTCATCTTCTTCGTCAGTTCTTCACATGTTGTCCGTCGTATCTCCCAAAAATCATGATTTTATAGAGGTAAATCATGTATTTAATTTTATTTTTCTATTCTTGTAGATATCCTCGCCTGTCGTATCAGGTAAATCATTTTTTGCGTTTAATTTTTTACTATTAATGTTATTATTGATGTAGATATCCAGCAAAGTTGTAGAAGTTGAATTTTATTACTGATTTTTTTATTAGTTAATTATTGTGTATCAGGTAAATCATTTTTTCATTTTCTTAATATTCATCCGTTAAAAAAAGTTCTAGATTAGTTTGATTTGATTTGATCTATTTTTTCACGTTTCATTTTGATTCCATATCGATCATATCCGCGATTATCATCGATCAGATATCATTGTTTCTCATCTATTTTGTATTTCAATCAATGTCTCCAACATCCCCACTTGATTTTGATATTATAGAGGTACATATCATTTTTTACGAAATCATTCATTTTTTATCATGATTTTCATAAAAAAAAATCACCTGATTCAGTTCTGATTCATTTTAGTTATTCTAGTCAGTTTTTGTCATGCATTTATATGTTGCGTACTATGTTTGGATTTTTAGTTTTCTTTCTGTTTTGAATACATCTCAATCCAATCTTCAAAATTTCTCATTTGTTTTATTTTTGAATCAGTGGGCCTGATTCACTAGTGATTATGATTGGGTACTTTTTTTGAGTGCCGATGATTACGATTTGTAATTTATAACACAGTATTGTAAATTATATCAATCTTTTGTAAATTGATAATAAGTACTTCAAAACGTGAGCCTTTATTCAATCATATTTTCTGTAATATTCAATGCACTTTTCATTCTCATGAGTTCAGTCATATTTTTGAAATATTCAATCTTTTGTAAGTTTAGGTCCCCCCATTCTTTTGAGCTCAACACACTTTTCATTTTTTCCTTTTGAGTTTTGTTTACAGATTGAAATATGGAATATGAGAATGAAAATATCACCTAAAAAGGATTTTTTTGATTAAGAATGTAAATATTTGTTTACAGATTGAATATATCTCAGGTTGTTAGTATAAAAATGATTTTTTATTATAGAAAGTTGTGCATCTTGTTATATTTTCGACCAAAAGATGATGTATTTTATAAAAATCAAATTAGATGAAATCTCATCGTCTGTGGATTAAATATTAAAGGGATAAAGTTTACAGGTTCATTTTGATGTAAATGTCAAAATATGATGGTAATATTTTACCTTTTGTTCTACTAATTTACATAATTGAATGTATAATTTACATTTTAATTCATTGATTTACAACTCTGCGTGTATTTTTACATGTTATCCTTTTTTTTGGAATAAATGATAAACTAATGATTGACTTTTTATTTTGCAGATTATCATATAATTGTTACAATGAGAGCGTGGATTTTACAAAATCTACACAAACTTTATGGATGACAAATTTCGATGGATCCACGATATGAGAAACACATTGGATGGACATACAAAATAATTTGTACATTAATAAAAAAGCAATCTATTTTACAAAAATCACATGTACTTTACAAAAGAGATCGCAAAGTTTACAAAATAATATCATAGTTTTTGAACGTTACCCACATATAATGTTCTCAAAAGAGACTACAAAATTTTTCAAAATAAATCAAATGCAGTTTACAAAAAGACTACAAAATTTACAAAAAAATGTTGCAGTTTACAACAATTACAAATTTACCAAAAAATATTGCAGTTTAATATCCCTAAAATTAATACTCATATGACATGTAACATATTTAATATGTTTGTAATTTATCCCATATAATATATTAGGAAATATAGTTGTAACAAAAATTCCATCATTTTAGGAATGATTTACACGTGTACATCAATTAATTAGCATATGATTAAAGCATCCTATATTTTAGGAAACACATTTAAACAGAAAATACAAATTTTCATCGGATTTGGGCTTTTCTGTGAACAACAGTAGTTACACTTTTATAATTTATATCACAGAATTGTAAAATATCTCAGTTGTTTGTAAATTGATAACGGTTATTTCAAAATGCGAGCATTTATTCCGTCAGATATTTCTGGAAAATTCTATATATAATTCGGTATATATCTAAATATGGAATGACCAATGACGTGTATTTTACTAAATTAGAATTAATTTAATATACCCCCTACTAGGAATGTTAGTTGGCATGAAAACCACCTAGTGGTTTCAATCTCACTCGTACACTCACCATCCAACGGCCTAAGATGACACCTTTCCATAATCAAGGAAAGGTGCCACCTCAATTCAAGTGCACCCTATATATATATATATATGTGTGTGTGTGTGCGTGCGTGCGCGCATGCACGCGTTGTTTGTGTGTGTGTGCGTGTGCGTGTGTGCGTGTGTGCGTGTGTGCGTGTGTGCGTGTGTGCGTGTGTGCGTGTGTGTGTGGGTGTGTGCGTGTGTGTGTGTGTGGCGTGCGTGCGTGCGTGCGTGCGTGCGTGGGTGTGTGTGTGTGTGTCCCCTAGGGGAGTTTATGTATACACATTTTTCCCTAGGGGGGAGATTATGTATTTCAAATTTTGTTAAAAACAGACATTCATAACATGTCAATCTGAAAGGGTCGATTTTAGCAATTTTGAACCCTTAAAATTTAACTATCTTGATGGATAAGTTAGAAATCTCGAATTAACTTGAAACTTAAATGATGCCACGGTGATATATTGTTATCCCAATTGACCAATGTTTCATTTAAAAACAAAAACAAAAAAATATGCATACTCCCAAGATCTAAATAAAATCTACTATAATTGAAAATTTTATGGTAGGGCAGTTGATTGTGTTTTGATACGTATAATTAAGGGATTTTATCACTTGTGCCCCTCCGAGATATCGCAATATCAGTTATGCCCCTATCTTTTTGGTAATATCAGTTGTGCCCCTCACTTCTTGCAAATCTATCACTTGTACCCCTCAGGTTAGTTTCCGTCCATCCCAAACGCAAACGGACGTTAACTTTAGGGACACATCGGGAATTAAATGAAAGCATATGTACCCCTCGGGTTAGTTTCCTGCCCCTGCCTCCTCCCCCGCCCCTGCTGCGCCCCCAGGCCCCCGCAACCCCGCGCCTCCCCCTTGGTCCGCCGACCCGCCCCGGCACCTCCCTCAGGTCTCCCCTCCACCCCCGCACCCCCTCCCCCGGTGGCCCTCCGCCCCCCGCCCCCCCTCCCCCGGTTGCCCTCCCCCCCCGCACCTCCCCCCTCGCCCCCCGCACCTTCCATCCGGCCCCCGCACCTCCCCCCTCCGCCCCCGCACCCCCTCCCCCCGTTCCCCTTGCCCCCCGCACTCCCCCCTCCGGCCCCACAGCCCCGCCCCCCTCTGCCCCCCATCGTCCCCATCGTAGATTCCTCCACGTCGAGCCCTCGGAATTCCTCCGACATCGTTCGAACTCTCTTTTTGTCGTTCTCTTGGAAAAACACAGGGCATTCCTCGGGCTCAACCTCATCGGTTGTCTTCGTTTCCAACCGCGAGGATTGGAAGCGGGCGACATCCCAGATCTCCCGCAGGCTTGCCGCCGCCGCGAAGAGGCGCGACGAGGCGATTCAGGAGGCGTCGCAGCTTCGGGAGGCGGTGTTGGAGATGGAGAAGAAGATTATCCGGCTGGAGTCTGACAATAACGAATTGAGGTCCGCACTGCATCGCTTCGGTGGTGCGCCAGCCGGAGTAGTCGTAGAGCCTTCGTTTCCAGCATCGGAATTCCTCACAGCGGTGATCGAGTCGCGGACCATGGTCCACCACCTCTGTCAGTTCATCGCGTCTAAGATTTGCCAGACCGGCCGAACCAGAATGCTCGATTGCCTTGCAGACGTTCTACGCGAGTTTGAAGTTGACATGCTGATTGGTACTACTGGTCGAAATTCGAGCAAGATCATGGTTTTTTACCTGGAGGGAATTATGAGCTTGCTTTTCTACGAGGACTTCGAATCTCCTTTATTTGAGCGAAACGGGGCAGAAAGATCCTCGATCCATTCTCGCGGTGTGAGGCGAACCGGAAGGCGTGCAGAGAACTGAAGGGGTTAACCTGGGAGGGGGGGCTGCTTAAGGGGACAAAACACTACAGCGAAGAGCTGAGCCGATTCTGCGACCGGAAGATGAGCGAGGTGGTGGAGATGCTTGGTTGGAGCCGATTCTGCGCCCAGGTCGCCCCTGCGCCCCCTCCCCCACGCGTCCAGGTCGTCTGCGCCTCCTCCTCCCCTCGAAACTGGAGAGCTTTCAGTTTTTGTTAATAATTAAGATGAATTTTTGATTAATTGATTCATAAAATTCATCAAAAAATTCAATAAAATTCACCGTTTGATCCGTAATGAGTGATATATCCGTGAAAATGTAAAAAATTTAGAGATTCATGGATACATGAAGGTGTCACTAAGAGAGAGAAATTATGAGAAGAAAGGAAGAAGAACAAATGGATGAGGAAGACGATAAAGAGGTCTGGACAATAATACCCCTCTTAACTGCACCAAGATTTGAAGAAACCATGGTTAAGTCAACTCATTGACGGTCAATTTGACGGAAGGGCACAAGTGATAACGGCGAAAGAAGTGAGGGGCACAACTGATATTACCAAAAAGATAGAGGCATAATTGATATTGCGATATCTCGGAGGGGCACAAGTGATAAAATCCCTATAATTAAAGGTCATGGATTAACTCCCACAAATATCATAATTTTTTATTCATATTTAAGTACGATTCAATTTCGATTGAACATGTTTAAACTGTGTTTGAAATAATAGATTGATTTTCAAAACATTAGTTTTAAGCCATCGACCAGAGGATCCATAAGTTCTCTCGGCCCTCAACCGTGCCCTTGGATTGGATATCCATTGTTCTGTTCTGCCATCCATCTCCAATCCAGATGTAAATCTTAAATCTTAAGGTGCCGTTCCCCTTACCCCACTATTTCTCATTTCTCAATCCTACGTGGGGATTTTTTTTTAATAATTATTCAAAAAACCGTAATTAATTAAATAAACACGAAGAAAAAAATTTAAAAAATAGGCACCGATCGGCACCTGAGGTGCCGATTTGGGGCGCCCCCTCCAAATCGGCACCTGAGGTGCCGATTTGGTGCGCCCCCTGAGGTGCCGATTTGGGCAGAGGCGCCAAATCGGCACCTTAGATGCCGATTTGGGATGGGCATTTTACAAATCTCAACCCCTCACTCTAATTCAATTTCGGAATACTACAAATTATTATTATGTTCATTACATCTGAATAATTTAAAAATATTTTGAGGAATTATGTAAATAATTTTATAAAATAATAATCTAGAATTCTATCTATGTTCATTTGAGGAACTATGTAAATAATTATAAAAAAGGAAATAAATTTAATTGGATATCAATATTTTCCTTCATCACAATAATTTTGATTTGTCAGTAGAGCTTCGTGGTCTCATCTTCTTCTCGATAACGTTATTGTAAAATGTTAAGTAAATCTCTATTTTTTTTTATTATATTCTTCAATATTGATACATACTTAGCATACTTATGATTGACATATCAACAAAATTATAGTAAATATGAAAAAATTGAGAGTTTGAACAACATCATTTACCATTGATATAGGTGAACTCAACAAGTACAACTTGACATGAATTAATTTAAAAAAATTACAAGTATTTCATTACAATCATAAGAGAAGAAATACGAGTTTACAAATAATAAGAAAAAAATTTACAAAAACTTAAAGTTTCCATATCTTCATAAACCCCTTCAGACCTCCTCCTCCACCTCCTGCTCCACCTCCCTTGTCGTTTCCTTTCCCTCCATCTCCCAATTTTTTGTGAGTCTCCTCATGTGTTGTCTTCTTCTTCTTCTGCTTGGACATTTGTTCTAAATGCGTTGGAACGTGCCCTGGAGGATGCGGTCTAGCTGATGACTTCCGTGGCGGTTCGATTGTTTGTGATTCTGTGGCGGTTCGTACGCTTGTTGAATGGCGAGGTGGCTCTGATTGAGGAGGCTCAGTGATCCTTACTCCGGGAGAAGGTCTTCGAGGCAGCTCCGGACGTTGTTGTGGTATCGTGGATATACCAAACAAGTGTCTATCAAAATCCGTTACCTCCATTTGCCGAACACTATCAAATATCTGCGACTGCAAATCTCCTGAACTATATTGGATAGACGGTATGAGCTGAGAGGGACCAGAGTCAAATTGACTCGAAGGTCCCACAAGCGATGGTCCTACAAGATTGAGACAATTTCATTGTTATAAGTATCACAAAATTTAAACGTAAATATTGAAATGAGTCCGTATATTCTATAATATATTTATACCTGAACCTCTAAATCCGGTTTCACCAATTTGAGACCCTCCAAAGCCATACTCGATATAGTTCATACCTGAAAGATGTAAATCCCTTTTCGACTTATAACTCCTACCTAACCAATAACTTAGTCCGGAATCATCGGTGGATTCCGATTGACTCTCTACAAATACTGCATCTTCTGCCTCTGCAATTTCATGATCGAAAACGTGAGGCAACTCCTCCATCGGTTCTTCTTCAGCATCATCGTTATTAGCAGAATATGAGTTCCCCCTTTCCTCATTACCTACGGCTAGAACTAGCGAACCATATCCAAAATCATGACAAGTATTACCACCAATATTTTCTTCTAGTGTTTGAGTATCATTTCCTGGCTCATCATTTTCGGACTCCTCATTTTCTTCGGATATTTCTATCTGTAAATCATCTTCTACATTTACTTGTGATGGCCCTTCGATATCCTCAAACATGGTCTCATTTGTTGGCCTAATTTATTTAATTTTTTGTCAGTTTATATATAAATGGTGAAAATGTTATATAATTTGAATGTGAATAATTTTACCTCGAAGATGACGGCATATTTTCCATATTAAAGGGAGTAGCTTGTACGAAAAGATGGATAAATCTCACATCGACGATTGAACTCAACATTGCTAATGTTGATTCATCATCGTCAATCGGTACTGCAAAGAAAGTTGATCCCTCATACAACCACTTACAAGTTAATGTAAGTATATACTTGTCGAGCGGGAGATCAGTGACTTCGGAAACTCGAGACAGTAAGCCAATGTAAGTTAATTGGCATGGTAATGTAACCATCCGTTTCTTGCCCCCAATATATTCTACGTGGTCATCAGAGATATCAATCGATCCTCCCCAATATATTAATACATGAGTGGTGTTGGAGGCCATCTATACGAATAAAATAATGATTTAATTAGTTTAATTACACAAAATAATTACTTAATAATCGGATGTAACAATTACTTTAATTAACATTTCAGTCGGATGTTATCTTTAATAATCAATAATTCAATTGATATACTAATCACTCAGAAATGGAATCCAAAGGTCCGGTCTTGGGGGCTCATCGGTGCTCACCACAGTGAGTCCTGCACGCGCTGTATAGAGACCCTCTCGGCGCTCGATTCCAAATCTAAATGAATATGTGCACTTTTAAATCTAAATAAATGAAATGCTAGTGTAATGTGTAATGTCCCCTATTTAATTAATTTCAAATTTTTTAATAATTATTACAAAAAATCTCATAATAAAATGTCTACTGTCCTTAATTAATTTTAAATTTTTTAATTATTATTACAAAAATCTCCTAATAAAATATCTACTGTCCCCTACTTAATTAATTTCGATTTAAATAACTATTACAAAAATCTCTTCATAAAATGTCTAATGTGAGTGACATTAAAAAAATCATATTACTTGTTAAATTTAACTAAGCATCAATTTTGAAATATATTTTAACTAAGCATCAATTTTAAAATATGTTTTAACTAAGCATCAATTTTGCACAACTAATTACTTGGTAAATTTAATAAAAAATATTGAATAAAATTACCTGAAAGATGCGTGTCTTCTACAAGAAATGTTATCCAAAAGTTAATAATATAGCGTCCTCACTGATATAGCGTCCTCACTAATAAAACCCTGCAAAAAACGCAGAACAAAATCTACAAACAAAAATATCTTATTCTTACTTGAATAAGATTACTCGATCGAGAGCAGCAATCTGACTTCAGAATACAGAATGAGCGAACCAGAGAAAATGAATGGGGAGATGATGAAGAAGGAGAAGGAGAGGGGGAAATTGTGAGGAGGATGGAATGAGGGGGGCGCTATATATAAGAAATGGGGAGGAGGGGACCGTTGGCAAATTTCCAACGGCCCTCTCCCAAATCGGCACCTCAGGTGCCGATTTGGGCCATAGCCGTTGGCCCGCCTCCCAAATCGGCACCTGAGGTGCCGATTTGGAGAGGCGGCCAACGGGTATCGCCCAAATCGGCACCTGAGGTGCCGATTTGGAGGGGGCGCCCCAAATCGGCACCTCAGGTGCCGATAGGTACCTATTTTTTTAAATTTTTTCCCTTGATGCTTATTTAATTAATTACGATTTTTTTAATAATTATTTAAAAAAAATCCCTCCTACGTGAGCTCCACTTTTTATCTTTTTAAAAAATTAAATAAGTCAATTCTCTATCATCAATTCTATGAAAAAATAATATATTATACTATCATATCATATAAAAATTATAAACTACTTCACTTCTACTCACTTTTTCAAACTTTAATATAATCACATCACAATAACTGCTCACTTTTTCAAACTTCAATACAATCATATCACAATAAACCTACTTCTAACCCACCCCCAGTCTAACCCTCTATCCAAACACCAAAACCCCAAAATGGGTTACCTGCTACCAGTTTAACCCACCTTAACCCACATACCAAACCCACCCTAAGGATGTGTTTGGTACACGGGTTAGGGCGGGTTAGACTGGTAAAGGATAACTTATTTTTGTGTTTTGGTGTTTGGATAGAAGGCTAAGGGGTAGGTTTGAAGTGGGTTTGTTGTGATATGATTGTATTGAAGTTTGAAAAAATGTGTAGTTATTGTGATGTGATTATAGTTAAGTTTGGAAAAGTGAGTAGAAATGGAGTACTTTATAATTTTTATATGATATGATGGTATAATATATTATTTGTTGACGAAATTGATGATTGTGAATTGATTTGTTTATTTTTAAAAAAAAAAGATAAAAGGTGAGGCCCACTTAGGAGGAAGAAACAGTGGAGTAAGAGTCTTTAGGGTGCGTTTGGTTCGTGGGCTATCCAGGGGAGGATAACCCGATTTTGTGTTTGTGTGTTTGGTTGGTGGGTTAAGTGTTGGTAGGATTTGTGTGATGTGATTGTATTGGAATTTGAAAAGGTTGATAGTTATTATGATATGATTGTATTGAAATTTGAAAAAGTTGGTGGTTGTTGTGATGTGATTATATTGAAGTTTGAAATAGTGAGTAGAAGTTGAGTATTTTATTATTTTTAGATGATATGATGGTATAATATATATATATTGATGGGAAGGGAGTGGGCCCCACTAGTGGGTTAAAAGTGTGGATTTTGGGGGGTTAGCCACCCAAAGTGGGGGTAACCCCCCAACCAAATGCACCCTTAGGGTACGGTTGAGAAGATTTACATACGGTTCCAGAACACGTGCGTAAATCTTGTCACGCACGTGTTCTAGAAGGGCGTGGATCCTCTGCCGTAAGTGGATTGCAGCAGAGTCTGCTGCAATCCACGGATGGATGCCACGTGTCGTCCCGAAGATCCAACGGCCGAACCGCCCCCACTCCCTCCTCTCTCGAATCGCTGCCCGACCCTCCCGACCCTCTCGTCCCAGACCTCTCTCCTCCCCAACCATCGCCGCCCTCCCTCGCCGTCCACCCCGGCCGCTAAGCCCTCTCCGCTTCCAACCTCAGGATGATCTCCTCTACGGCGATAGCCAACTCGCCAACGGCCGACTTGGGTATCTCCGACGGAACATCTGCTGCGTTCGCGACCCCGTCAAGGTGCAAGTCGATCTCGGCCGATGCCGCCAGAAGATCCCGTGGGTTCTCTTCCGGTTCGTCTTCGTTGGGTTCCTCCTCGATTTTAGGAGGGTGGTTCTTCTTGTTGTGGCTGTGGCGCTTGTCGGTTGGCTTGGCGTAGGTGAGGGAAAGGTTCCTGGAGGGCTCGCATAGCTTCTTCTCCTCGCGACCGCAGAAGCTGCTTGCCTTCTCTGGGATCTGGGTCTTCTCCATTGGAGAGAGAGGTGGCGGAGGTGAGAAGGGTGGGGGAGGGGAGGAGATGGCGGTGGAGGAAGGAGGGTGGCGAGAGAGGGCTTGGCGGTCGGGGTGGACGGTGAGGGAGGGCGGCGATGGTTGGGGAGGAGAGAGGTCGGGGATGAGAGGGTCGGGAGGGTCGGGCAGCGATTCGAGAGAGGAGGGAGTGGGGGCGGTTCGGCCGTTGGATCTTCTTTATGACACGTGGCATCCATCCGTAGATTGCAGCAGACTCTGCTGCAATCCACTTGCTGCAGAGGATCCGCGCCCGTTCTAGAAGCACATCCTCGACTTCCGTCTGCCAATCACCAGCTGCCTTAAACGTATACCTTAATGCACATTTTGTATTTATCCTTCCACCAACCTCCACCCAAGTTGGAGAGCTTGGAATACGAGGCACGTCACTCGCACACGATCCACCAAGTACGAATATCCGTGTTTGAATGGGTTCTATTTTTTAAAAGGGATTTTATCACTTGTGCCTCTCCGAGATATCGCAATATCAGTTATGTCCCTATCTTTTTGGTAATATCAGTTGTGCCCCTCACTTCTTGCTCTGTCACCAGTTGTGCCCTTCCGTCAGATTGACTGTCAAAAAATTTAAAATAACCATGGTTTATTCAAACCATGGTGTGGTTAAGAAGGGTATTATGGTCCATACATCTTCTTCATCTTCTTCCTCCTCCATTTGCTTTTCTTCCTTCTCTTCATAATTTCTCTCTTACTAACACCTTCATGCATCCATCAAATCTCTAAAATTTTTACATTTCCACGGACATATCACTCGTTACGGATCAAACGATGAATTTTATTGAATTTTAGGATGACTTTTTATAAATCAATTAGTCAAAAAATTATCAAAATTTAACAAAAAAAACTCTAACTCCGATTTCAGCCACAGGTGGAGGAGGAGGGCGGAAGGGGCCGGAGGATGATGTGCTGTCGTACGAGAACAGGGGCGGGGAGGAGCAGCGTCAGAAGGAAACCAGAGTTGGTGAAGTTCGTTCAAGAGTTCCACAAGGCTTACCGGACATTGGCCGATAAATATGAATATATTACGGGGGAACTGCAAAGAGCCAACAATGCCATGGCAAGCATTTACCCAGAACAGGAACATTTTGGAATGGAGGATGACGATGACGCTGGCTCTGCATCCCCGCCAGTTGAAACGAGTCCCAGTCACAGTGTATCACACCACCCGCTACCTTGGTAAACGAATTTACAGTAGGCAAAACACCAATCTTATCGACGAAAAAGAAAACAAAGTAACAAATAATCTTTGCGAGAACAAAAAGCAAAGACAAAGCACAAGGAGAGATTGATAAACTTCAGAAGGGCATTCTAGTCCTTCAGACGGAGAAAGAATTCATCAAGAGTTCATTTGAAAGTGGAGTGGCAAAATACTGGGACATCGATAAGTTGATCACACAAATGCAAGAGAAAGTGAACAGCTTGATGGACAATTTCAATGCCAGCTTGGTCATCGAGGACCACGAGACTCGGGCTCTAATGGCTATTACTGCACTAAGATTGTGTGAAACTAATTTGCTTAGCTTACACGAGCAACATACGCGATCCATGGAAAAGGCCAAGATCGAGTCTCAAAATATCAAGAGTACTGTTGCGAAACTAATAGCTCTCAAAGGCCAGCACGAACAATCTGAGCCAAATGAAAAACACTCTCCAGTGGTTGAGGAGTCCACAGTAACTTGCATTGATAATATGGAAGAGGAACTGTGCCATTTGAATCAGGAGACAAGGGGCAGCAGCGGGGGGGGCGTGGGGGTGGCGGGGGCGGGGGAGCAGCAACGGGAGGGGGCGCGGGGAGGCAGGGGCGGGGGGAGCAGCAGCGGGAGGGGGGTGTGGGCCGGCGGGGGCGGGGGCGGGGGGAGCAGCAGCGACAGACGCGGTGGTGGCAGGGGCGACACTCGGCAGCAGCTTCTTCCGCAGAGGAGAAGGCGAAGATGCGTACGGGGAGCAGGGGGCGGCGCAGGGGGAGGCTCGGGCGGCGGGGAGCAGCGGGAGGGGGAGGCTAGAAGGGAGGAGCTCTGGGAAGGTGGAGGAGGAAGAGAAGGCAGGAAGAGGAAGAAGATGGGAGAGGAGGAAGAGGATGGGGAAGGAGGAAGATGAGAAAATGACTTTTTTTCAACACTACTTTTAATTTAATTCCTATTATGTCCCAAAGTTAACGTCCATTTACATTGGGAATGAACAGCAACTACCCAGAGGGGTACAACTGAAAATATGACAAAAATTTGAGGGCACAACTGATATTACCAAAAAGATAGGGGCATAATTGAAATTGCACGATCTCGGAGGGGCACAAGTGATAAAATCCCTTTTTAAAATATACCTTCCATCTATACGCGGTTACGAGGCAGAAAAGCTTCTTTGATTTGATATCGAATATCGACGAATACCTTTGAGTCACTATTCCATTCAGACAATTTTGGATTCAGTCTTACTATAAAGCTTATCAACATTGGACATGTAAGTCAAAGAATAATCAGAAGATGGCACCTCTTGCAAACATTAGATATGGTATTTACATTCCTGTTCAAAGTAATTCTTCTCGATTGATGCCATCCCCTCCCAATGTTAAGTAATATGGCACAATTACATTCTGTAGGAAGGAGATCCAATCGTAGAAATAGAGAGACGGAAAACCGAAAAAAAAAACCCCCACCTCCTGGGAGAACAAGCGGCCAAAACCGTTGAGGCATAAATTCATAAGACGAGAAAGAATATGCAAAATTGTTTCATTAAGGTAATGGTGAAAAGTGAAAACCTAAGTGTGCTTCTTTCTGGGTGTCATTTACAGCATTCACAAAGAGGGGGGCTGTGAACTAGTCTTCGTCTTCTTCAGTCTCCTCATCATCGTTGTTTTCCTCTTCATCGGACTCCCACCCATTCTCCCTGTCGTTATCACGGTCCTCTTCGTCTGTCTTTTCGCTGTCGTCTTCACTATCTTCCTGGCGCATCTGATTGGCAGACCACTGCTTCTTTATCGCCTCAGAGCTTATTGTTCTGTGTGTCATATCTGGAGATTATGCCTCCATCAAATCAGGTCTGAACCTTTTAGGAGTTCTTGTAGCTGCATTGTTTCCGGCATATTCATATTCACCTTCATCATCCTCATGATCTTCTGCTCGAGAATGCTTATTATTCCTAACACTGTGACCCGGATGTTCCTTCCTCAAATGGAGATTCAGCTTGTACTCGTGGATATAAGATTTGTGACAACCTTCATATGGGCAGGCATGAGTTTTTGGATACAAGGTATCACGATGACCAACTTCATGAGCATTGTCATCAACCGCCTGTGTGTATGTTGCTGGTCCTTCAGGGATCAGGCCTTGGGGGTGCTCCCTTTTCAAGTGGAGATTTAACTTGTACTCGTAAAGATATGATTTACTGCAACCTTCATACGGGCATACAAAGGACTTTTTCCCGTCAAATTCCCCACCACCATTGCCATCAGCATTATGATGAGGATGCTCTCTTTTAAGGTGGAGATTTAGCTTATACTCATGTATGTACGCTTTGTTGCAACCTTCAAATGGACAAGCATAAGGACGGTCGGCAGACGGAAAGACTTCAACTATTGCTGGAGGATTCCCAGCACTCTGCAGCTTCTCGGTAGGCGAGGTTCGCTTCGTAGTATTTGGAGTTGCATTCTGCGAGATATGAATCAGGATGAGGCCATCAGGATCGACAAAAAAGAAGCAAACGAAAGGATTGAAGAAAAAAATGGAATGCTACATAAATGCACATATCGAAGGCATTTACCATGAGATAGATATTTTGCTGACAACTAAAAATTATATTTGCAGCATTTGAAGAATCGATTTGAAATCCATAAAATAGTAAAGCAAGAAAGCAAAATATTGACAGCTGTTTCTGGTTAAACAAGCTCGGTGTGCTTTTGAAAGTTCAGCATGCACCACGAGTACAACCTCAAGCGATCGGACAGCAAGGTAGGCTTTCTCGTCAACAAATGTTGTCTTTAACTCTGTCACATCACCAGTTCTGTAACCATGCATTAGATTTTTTTTCCAGGGTTTCCTCAAGGCAAGGTCCTCAGTGTCAGAAATGTGGGAGCATATATAGCAGCACAATAATCCACCACATGACCCAGCAAGATTGCAAAGTGTACAAGTCCACATTCAAACTTCATTCAGAATTGTGTTTTGGGTACAATACATGTACAATCTCCGCATAAACGCCAAAGCATACAACTCAGAAACAAGCTAAATAAGGACGGGGGATGCAATGGATATGGGTATACCTATTCCAATACGCAATTGTATCTATTTTATACATATTTCAACATCAGTACCCATTTTAAATTGAATATATATATGGATATCACTAAATATCTGTATACGAATTTATATCCATTTTCATTTATAAATGTAACTGTAGATTTATTTCTGACTACGAGAAACATAATTGTGTACATTCTTTATGATATAATTGTTATGATATAATTGTTATGAAATAGAAACATTTTATATTTATATCATGTGCCTGCCATCTAATACATGTAATTTAAGCGAATATACAGAGTATTTATGCTATTATCCATGTTGATTCGTACATCTTCTATCTATATTCGATCCATATCTGTTTTATATATGCATCCACAACAACAAAGCCTTTTCCCACAATTAAGTAGTGTCGGCTACATGGATTCTTCGCCTCCATTCAGATCTATCTTGGGCCAATCCCGGGCTTACATCCACAAAACTAAGATCCCTTCGTATGGTCTCTTTCCAACACTTCTTGGGCCGTCCTCGCCCTCTCTTAGCCGGCTCAACATCCCAACACTCGCACCTCCTAACTGGTGCATCAGCTGATCTTCTTTGCAAATGTCCAAACCATCTTAAGCGGTTTTCTCGCATCTTATCCTCGATCGAAGCTACGCCAACTTTCTTTATGATTGCATCATTCTGAATCCGATCTTTACATGTGTGTCCACACATCCACCTTAGCATTTTCATTTCTGCTACATTCATTCTCTGCACATGTCTATGGTTCACGGGCCAACATTCAGATCCATAAAGCATAGCAGGTCTCACGAATGCTTTGTAAAACTTTCCTTTAATCTTTAAAGGAATTTTCTTAAAATCCATGTTGAAAAGATCCGACTGTCATGAGGCGACTTCTTAAATAGTATTTTTTAGAAAAAAAGGTACTATTTAGGAAATTGTCTCTAACTGTTTTACGCTGGTTGTCGGCTACCTAACGCAAGCCTCCTCATTTATATATGCATCCATTTTAAAGAATATGCTTACACGGTCTTCATATCTGTCAATATCTGTATTCATATTTAAAAAAATAAGTATATAATAACACCTAAATTTATATCCACTACCAAACAAATCACACAGAAATAAATTAGCCCGAAAATAGCTATCCAATATGAAAAACACGGGAAGTTAATATAGAAAAAATACAAATTGCACACCATCAAAGAAATAGAAGACTTCATTATAAATAATAAATGACATGCTGATCTTGCTGGCCTACGATGTACAAGGAGTATATTAAATAATGTGGCGGTAAATTACAATAGTACAATGTTTACCATAAGCAAAAAGACCATACCTTCTCATGGTGAGCTTTTATATGAGCTTGTAACTTATAATCATGTGTAAATCTCTTTCCACAATCCACATGTGGACATATATGATAATTCTCCAGAGAATGTGTTTTCATATGAGCCCTCAAGTTGAAATCCAAGGAGAAAGCCTGCAAAACGTCACCTTTTTATGGAGATCTATCCATAATATTATATTTAATTTTTAATAAATGCTTTAAAGAAATTAAAAAAGAATTTTGCACATACTTGGCCTTTGCTTTGTATAAATATAGCATGCCGATGTTAATATAATAATATACCACATACAAATGATGAATGGTAAAAACTTCACGTTGCAAATTACAAAGTTTTCGTTGGGACGTTTGTAAATATTGTACAACACTTGCCACAGAAAAAGATATTACTTCCCATAAGAAATCTTCCCGATCTGGACAATAGCAAGAGGACACAATTTCGATGACAACCGTAAGGCATCTTACATTCCTGCCTACAAATGCATGCAGTAGACACATAGACATCTCCCTGGCATTTCTTCACCAACGTGACAATACTTTACCAATAAAAAGAAAAGACCGTAAGAATGTTTGATAAAATAATGGACTTGTTATCAGCTTAACAGTCTTAGCATGCAATGTTGCCTCCTCTACCAAGTGTGTTTATTCCCTTGGAGTGAACATCATATTGAAGTGTTGCACAATGGCAGTCCTAATATCCTCTCTGCCTGCAAAGGCACCATGTGAAATGGTTTTTTTAATATGTGCATCATATGAAATAAACCCTCTCCAATACATTAGTGTATAAATTTAGAGTGCATTTAAACCACTTCATTAACTACAGATATATAAAAGGTACTGGCTACCGCCCCCATATCTCCAACGTCACGTTCTCAGCTTACATAACTTGGAACTTATTTAAAATGATTTTTCCACTATAAAAAATATCTACATTTTCCATCATGTTCTCTCCTATCCCTATCAAAGCATTTTTTGCATCTTCAGTCTTATGAAATAAACCCTCTCCAATACATTAGTGTATAAATTTAGAGGAGTGCATTTAAACCCCTTCATTAACTACAGATTATGTAGAATGCTACTGGCTACCACCACCATATCTCCAGCGTTACGTTCTCAGCTTACATAACTTGGAACTTATTTAAATTGATAATTCCACTATAAAAAATATCTACATTTTCCAGCGTGTTCTCTCCTATATCTGCCAAAGCATTTTTTGCATCTTCAGTCTTATACTCCTTTACCATCCTCTAGTAATCATAAAGCACGTCTTCCAAATGCTAATCTGTCGGCCAACATTCTCATCACCAAATATTCCCATACTCCTCCTTGACCAGCTTTCTAGGTCAATAAGCTGAAACCTAGCAAACCCGAGCAAGTGTCACAACAGTGTACCACTCCAACTCCAAATAAGAAATGCCTAGAAAGTAATTTCCAAGTCGGTTGTCCTTCACCCAGTTGCCATGCAATATTCATAAAAGAGGGTTTGTCTTCCAAGTTCACTCTAACTTTAAAAAAACTCCAGTGCAATATTATTATATTATCTTGTCCCAAGAATCCAAAGGAATCACCTGAAAGTCAGAGAGAGCTGTCAAGGATGTCCTAAAGATCAAACATTAAATCAGCCTATTAAGAGGGGGGTGGAGTCACAGATATGGCCAAAACCAATAGTTTGAAAACACGCCATTTGCATGGCAACAAAACTGCAATATAAAAGCATACAACCTAAAGGATTCCAAAAAGATGATCCCATCCTCCCACCCCTGAAGTCATCAAAAATGCCCAGCATTCAGAGGTAACACAGAGATGAGGCTAATTTGTCCTTGGATCCTCCTACCATTTCTAACAGTTCTTCCATTCAAAGAAAAATCTTTCAGTTCTCACGCTAGATCTCCAGTAGTACTGTAATACCAATACGTAACTCCTTCAAATGTCTGCCCAAGTTCATCACCAGGATCCCATATCATACTCCGATCGATTCCAATGGCAACCTAGACATCCATTTTCCATCCAACTCTGCTGGAATCATCAAAACCCCAAGTTAGAGGTTGTCTATGCATCCGCCCGACTAGAAGGCTGTCCATGCATCTACCTCACCACCAAAGCTCCACTGGAAATTCCTTTCCCGGTATCCTCCCACGGGCAAGGTCCAGGATTCTCAATGGTGAGAATGGAGGTCGGGAAAGTGAAAGAATAAGAATACGAAAGTGTGCCGGTTGCATGGGATTTTGGAAGGCAAACAATGAAGATACGCAGGATGAGGGCAGGAGCATGCCAAGTATTGTGGGAGAGGAGAAACTACGAATTGAGAGGAACTTGGATGACAGAAAAGGAAAAAGAAAACCAAGAGGGAATAACAAATTCTTCATTTTATCTACCCAACATCCAGGTCATCTACCTTTTTAAAAGAGTTATAAATGGCTTTTAAATATTGAGTTGATGCATCTCTGCAAACTAAGACATCTCTTGGTAAAAATACATAAAATAAAATACAAGTCAAATAAATAAATGAACAAAATATAACTTCAAAATGAATTAAATCAAATATATGTGTTGCATATGCTTTCCCATTTTGAAAATCCCCGTCTTTGTTGATTATATGGAGTGCACACTTGAATTTAAGGAGTGCACATTTGAATTTAAGGAATGCACATTTTATGGAAGCAGTGATGAAGATTGGAGACGTTAACATTCAAAAGAAATATTCTTTAAATAATTGGGATATATTTTGTGACATGATGGGAAAATCGATTGAAATGTTACTTATATAATAAATGCAGGTTGGCTAAAATGAAGAGGATCCTCTATTGTTCTATGTGATACGAAAAATCCTTTGAAGATCAAAGAAAAGCACAAAGCAGTTGTGAGACATGCTATGATCTATGCATCTGAATGTTGGCATGTGAACAATAGACATGTGCAAAAAATAACAGTAGCAGAAATGAAAATATTAAGGTGGATGTGAGGTCATACTCGAAAAGATCGGATTTGAAATGATGCAACTAGAAAAGTAGATATAGCTCCGAGCCTCCGATAGAGGATAAGATGATAGAAAATCACGTAAGACGGGTTGGCCATCTGTGAAGGAGATCGACAGATGCACTAGTTAAAAGATGTGAAATTTAGGATGCTGAACCGCTAAAAAAGGATGAGGAATGCACAAGAAGTGTTGGAATGAGACTATCTGAATGGATCTTAGTTATTTGGATCTAAGCCCGAGAAGGACCCAAGATAGATCTGAAAGGAGGCAAAGAATTCATGTAACCGACCATACTTAATGTGGGAAAAGGCTTTGTTGTTGTTGTTGTTGTGAAAATACTCGTCTCTGAGCAGTTGGCTTCCATATAGCACTGGTGCTTATGGAGGACATTGTCGAAAAGAGTGGGGAGGTGAGTTCAATGGAATGTTGGTGATGGTGTCACAAAGATCAAGGCTTGTCCAAGGAAGTCTCATGCAATGTGGTAGGATAGAAGGATATGGATCGAAAGTAGCACAGCTAGGCGATCTTGGTGGTAAATATGAAGGACATCGACATTGTAGTAACCATTAGGGAAACAAGCATATGTGGCAAAATTTTAAGTAGAGCAAGTAAAACGGTGAATGTGGTGAGGAAAAAAGAGATGTGGATATATGATAGGAGTTCGGGGCAGGGGTTGTGCTGTAGACCTGGGAATGATAATGGTTGATAGTATGGTAAGGGACATATCGGATGGTGATGAACGAATAAATGATTTAAGAAACCTTCATAATATAGCAACAATTCTATGAATTGGCTTTCATTCGCCATGAGGACGATTCAGAGCAAGACATTCATATCATTCACTATGATGGTCCCTCCTATCTTCCCTACTCGTATCAAGAGCATGACGGACAGGTTCTCACCAATTAAAACAAAAAGAAAATTTTTCCCTCTCTACAATATGATTTAGATGAGTATTGGATCGCTCCAAGATCTAATTACACTACTCTCATGTTTAGTCTCATATTTCCTACTAATGGGACTTTGGTGTATTGGTGGTCCATATAAAGAACTCCAAATCCATTAGAATCCTTGAAAAAATTGAATAGAAAACACAACCCTTGGTGGATTTTCCCATAGTTTCAGCTTGCTCCTCTGATGTATGGTTCCACGTAAATCGAAGTTTTGATTTTATTCTTGATTTCACATTCTATATTTTATATTTCCGCACAGAATCAAAGTAAGTCGATTCTAATGTTCATATTCAAGATTCAATTTTCCCTTTATTATAATTTTTACTATGATATCAAAGTTCTCTACGATTTTCTTCTTAAATTTTGCTATCAAATGTGGGCATCTAGATGTCAACGGCAACAATGGTGTAGTAGCCAACCCTAGACGCAATCTAGGGCGACACATTAGATTCAACAAAGAGGCCACGCTCAAAGATGGAGGAACCATGTTCTACTAGAGTAGCAGCCAAGGTCACAATGATGCAAGTGCAACAACACGCATCATGTCATCATGTCTTATCAAGGCGATGCTAGAGCATGGTTCCACAAGCCACACAAATCATAATTTTCATCTTGTTCTATATTCTGCATTTTATCTTTTATATTTCCACACCTACCTTAAAGCAGGACCCTCCAATATGTTTGCTCAACCAGCTAAGTCATCTGACTTCACCTCAAGCTTTAGTTCTTCGTTGCAAATCCTGTTTGAGATGAAATCTTGTGGGGTTTATATGGCCTGATTTTAAAGAACTAATGTGGAGCTGCTTGTGGCTGGCTGCTACTTGCCATTCAAATCGAATACTGCTAATTGGTCCAATTGAAGAATCTACTTGAAGAACTTGCTGGCCAGGAAAATAAATCAGATTTTAATGTTTGCTGATCAAAGGTGTGTCAAGGATGGATGGTTAGAAAAACTGCGGAAAACTTGAAATTTAGAATAACAGAAAGGTTCGCATTAATTTGGACTATTTATGGCTGCAGGAGAATGATGTGATGTTTAGATCTGCTAGACTGTATGTTGAGTATAAAACTAACAATAATAAACGCCTAATCCAGTCAAAACAGACAAATGTAAGTGGTCAACCATCAATGCCAACAAGGTGGAACCGTCGATGGGTAAAATGCAGCATCCATATTAACGTTGTAAAAAGAAGGATATGCAGGGGAAAATCTATATACTTGCCCCAAGTTTTCAACCAAAGTTCATAATGCCATTCAGAAGTTATCTAGAGGAAAATACAAATGCCTCAAGTGCCCAACCAAAGCTAATACTGTCACTCAAAAGTTCTGATTAATAACAGAGATATAAAATATCCAAATATTGCATAATACTTTAAAGAAAAAAAGGATGGGTGCCCGGCATGCTCAGTTTTTAAAGTATATATTGAAACTAATATACTAATATGGAAAATGTTGAATACGGGATAGGTGTCCCTATAAAAGAGAATAATAACTTCGGTTATATATCATAGAAAATATATTTAGACCGTAAAAGTGAAAAAAAATGCAAATTAAAATCAACATGAAGATGCATAACAAAAACTCACTAAATAATTTTTTCAACAAAATAGAGAAGAGTCAGTTGGACTTAAAGAAGTACCAATGGTAGGCTGCAGAGCTGGTCCCCACAGCACCCCCGAGGGTGGTGGTTCAGGGTCACCGCTGCCTCCGACGCTTTTCGCAGGGAGGATGTGGGAGCATCACACCTTCTCATTCATCAGGAGCCATGTGGCAGTCCGGCAGAAGTTTTTGCAGACGACGTATTTGCACCTTTTGGCAAGGCAAACACGAATCTGACTCCCTACCCTCCAGCAGAGCATCCCTGGATTCAGTTCGCATCTCGATCTGCATTGCAATCTGGAGCTTATGTGTTGAAGTGGCAGGTGGGGACTCAAGGGTCAGGGGTTCGGAAATAAGATGCTTATGCAACTGATATAGAGGTGGAGGGTGCTTCAAGCTCAAAGGGTGGTTTACAAGTGATACAACATGGGAAGAGGAGAGAGGCAAGCTCGGTGGGTGGGAATGGCTATAGTGGTTGGGGATATACAGTATATTAGAAAGGAGGTAAAGGGAATGGGTCTGAAGAATCTGTAGGAAAAATAGTGACACGTAATAGGTTTATCGAAGAGGGAGAAATGTGGAGGGTGAGATGAAGAGTGTAGAAGTGCGCTAGTTGTGCAGTGTTTTGGAGAAGAATCACGGAGATGCACAGGAAAGAGGGAGGAGGAATGAGGGAAAAATTCCAATTTTAAATTAACTTCAATTGCCCTCAAACAATGACTCATAGCCCCTTTATGTAGAGTAGAATTACAACATGGAATAGAAGAAAATTAAACAAACCCTAATTTGACCCCTAAAATAACTCAACCTAGTAGCTAATTGGATATTACATGCAATCACATTTATTAAAAGCTGAAAGCGCAAAGACTCAGATAGGACGTAGATAACGACAACTAGTCCTAACCCTAATCTTTAAGGACTCTAATGGGTGGGAATCCAAGAACAGCAAACTTAATTTCGTCCCAATCCCCAGTTTCACGCTGTTCATGAGTTGCTCAATCTTTGCTTGCAACACGTGATGAATAAATCGACTTGTGCTGATGATTTTTCCCAATAATGAGTTGAGCTCTTTCCATCCTTCAATGTTATTTTTGTATTTTTTGCTGGGTGAGGGGCATAGTTGCAATTTGTTTCCCCTTTTTACTTGAATACTTTCTCCTCCTTATGTAACTCCCAAATTCCACCTTTAGATAAAGCATTTTGGTTGCGGGACTTGCCTGTAATTTCTCCAATGTAGCTACATATCTCTCCCTTGACGGGATACGGTGTGGAGATATAAATTCAACATGTGATAGGGTTTCTTTAAAAATATCACATGATATACCCATATCCATGTTTTCAGAGGATGTGATCCTCAAAAGAGAGTTGCCAACCACAACTTAGTAGTGTTGTCCCTCCCTTCCAACTTTGGCAATGCCGAGACGTAAGGTTAGGCTCCAACAAGGCCGCTCCACGATCAAAATACCACAGTCGTGGTGGCAAAGCCTCGATGGTGGCAGCAATGTGCACCCCAGACTAGGTGTTGTAGCATGAAGTTGTGATGGTCGCTTCTACGTTGCATCAATACTCATCATGTGACAGTTGTCGATCAGGGTCATCGCCTGCACTCAGACAGTTGACAGGAGTAGGGGCTTCTAGATATTGACGAACACAATGCACGAATACAATATTTTTCCACCGACACCGAGATCGTTGGAGCAATACCTATGCGAGGAGGTGATCGTGATTAGGCAACCTTAATCAAAGGTCACGACGGCTGGAAGGCTTCGACACAGAGATATCAAATTGAATATACGCATGTTTGATGGGGGATTGGTCAAACAATTCCACATAGTCTAAATGTAGTTGTGGAGAACCCAAAGCATTGTTGTCTTCTATGTCATTCTCTTTTTCTTTTTCAAATGTTTGATCAGTCACTTGTACCTCCGGGCATGAGACGCTTTTTGTACACATGATGTCATGTGATTCTTGTTGGGTTATCATTTCTTTTTTAGTTGAATCCAGTGTATGAAGCATTTCATAACAACTGTTGTGCATCTTTGAAATTGACTCTTCAATTTTGACACACTTGACGGCACATTGAATGAAACTCTTTCAATCTATGCTTCCTTAAATGCCTTGATTCTTGAAGGATCGTCAAATCATGAGAACGATTTGTACATCACATCAATAACAATTGATGGGAAACGGTTTAGGGAAGAGGGAGAAATATGGAAGGTGAAAGAAAAAAGGTAGAAGCACATTGGTGACACAAAGTTTTCGAGAATAAACGCGAAAATGCATCGAAGCAAGGGAGGAGGAATAGGAGAAAACTCCAACTTTAAAATAACTTCAACTTTCCGCAAATTCAGTGAAGCATAGCTCCTTTATATAGAGGGGTAGAATTACAGCATGGAATAAACAAAAATCAGACCAACTTAACAAACCCTAATTTAAACCTTAAAGTTAATTGACCTAATAACTAGATTTTGCAATCTCAATCATTGAAACTAAAACTGACTCAAGTTGGACATAAAAAATGGTTTAGACTAAACCTAAAGACTAACTGGATCGAAATCCACAAACGGCAAACCTTAATGTTGCCAGAATTTCCGATTCCATTACGCATCAAATAGGGTGATCGAAAGTCCCTCCTTTGCAACACATGACTATATGTGAATCAAAGTGGGGATGAGTTGTGCAATGAGGTAGCTTAGCTAAGAACGGGGTGTACCACTGTGTTGAGGATTGTCTTGAGGATCTAGTAGCCGGAATATGGGCTTGCCAAAAACATGGAGATTTTCGATGACCCAATCTACAAGCATAGCTAACAAAGTTCTTTATCTTGTTCACATTTGGACATGTTATTTCTTTCTTTAAAGATGTTGCAACTGTTGAAATCTGAGAAGCGGAAACGGAATCGATAAACAAAATAATAAACATCAAGAACACGAAGATAAACGTGGAACCCTACTCCCTAAGAAACGGGTTGAAACCACTGGAGAAGCCCTCAAAGGGACAGATATTCTATAAGAATTCTCAATGAGTACAAGGGGTAAGGGGCTCTTTATATAGCCCCTCAGACAGACCAATGTCCCACCGCTCATCCATGTGGGACTGAACATAAGTGGGGTAATTGGATCCTGGTGAGATCCAATTACCCACCTAATACATTCTCTAACACTCCCCCTCAAGCTGGAGCCGAGAAAGCTACAGCTTGCAACAGAAAGGAAGTTTACAACACATCTTCACACGATACATTACAAGAACACATGTCCACTGAAGGTAGAAGACATCGCACGAGGACGGGTCCACGACTTTCAGGACATCATAACGTATCTCTGTCATGCATGGAGAACCGATGCGATATCAGGTCACCGGAACATATCTCTGTCGTGCATGCAGGTCACCAAAACATAACTCTGTCATGCATGGAGAAGAATAGTTACAGAAGAAGTCAAGCACGGGGAATTGATCGGGTCGTAAAAGAAGTATAAGCCATGACGAAGAATTTGATGCTCGGTGAAGACGGGTGATCAAAAAAATCTGGAGTGCAGGTCTGTTAGTCGTGGACATGCTGATGCCCTGAAGAATATAGCTCTGACTCCCTTTTTCTCCCATACTTGCTAGAATGAAGAGCTTGGAACATCAAGTTGGGAGGAACAAAATATGCAATTTTTTTACAAATCATCATTTTTATAGACATTCCTTTTTTTAAATTGTACAACAATTTTTACAGCTTTTCCTATTCTCTCTTTTTTGCAAAAAAAAAATCTTTCCTTTTTTAACTTGCGTACAGCTTTTCTTTTTCTTTTTTGTACGCATCTTTTCCAAAAGAAATACTCATTTTTTTGTTTTTTTACAAATCACTATCCACTTGGGGCGTACAATAGCAACAGTTTTTTTAACAAATAGGGCCCACCAATTGGCCACTTTTCTAAAAAAAATTTTGAACTGCAGAGGCAACCCTTGAGATCTATTTAGGGTTCCCACTTGGGAACCCTCTCTCGAAAGGTCGCCAGCCCCTCGATGGGGGGATCTTGATGTTGTCGCCTGCCGAAGGGGCTCTACTTTACTATCACTGTCGCAGCAGATCGAGGAGGCAGAGGTCTACCGCTACTACAGCAGATCGGGGAGGTTGTCGCAATAGATCTGAAATGCCGCCTTCAGCCATCAAGGTGAGATTACGGGGGGGGGCGCCTGGATGTTGATCGGGACCCTTCTTTTAGGACTCCCCCATGGGAACCCCTTCGCCGACAAGAAGGAGGGTAGCCGGCCGGTGCTCCACCTATGGGAGGACAACCGCCTCCTGAAGCATCGGAAAGAGCGAATCTTGGAGAAGGTCAGTCGCCACCCGATGAAATAAGACTAGGGGACCGCGTACTTGCCACCGCTACCGCAGCATGAGAGCGCAAGGGGGGGTTTCAACGTAACCTAGGGTTCCAAGTTGGAACCCCATCGCCACCTCCTGCTTGGAGAACAGGCAGTTGTCGCCGCTGCTGGAAGTTGCAGCGAGAGGAGCATCGCCGTGCGGATAGAGGTGGAGGGGGTGTCACCTTTGCCTGGTGGAGACGCAGTGGAGGATTCTGGGCGAAGAAAGCGCCGACGGAGAAGATGCTTCTTGGCGATCACGATCTGAAAGGTTTCCAGGGAACCCATTCCCTTCAAAGTAATCAAACGGGAACCCAATGGGGAGCTTGATCACAACCCAACCTTCGCAAAGAAAATTGGCTCCCATATGGGAGTGGACGAGATCTGCAGCACCGAATTAGGGATTCTAAAAACCGAGCTTTCTCGAACGCAGCGATCAAACTTCAAAGGATGCGAAGGGAAAAAAATGAATCTCAAATATAAACCCAAAATCGAACAGCTCTGATATGAACACAAAGATCTTCACAATAAGTCCTAGAACCGATTGCTCTGATACCATGTTGAAATCTGAGAAGCGGAGGCGGAATCGATAAACAAAATAATAAACATCAAGAACACGAAGATTTACGTGGAACCCAACTCCTTAAGGAAAGTTGGATGAAACCATGGGAGAAGCCCTCAAAAGGACAGATATTCTATTAGAATTCTCAATGAGTACATGAGATGAGGGGCTCTTTATATAACCTCTAAGAAAGATCGAAGTCCCACCGCTCATCCATGTGGGACTAAGTGGGGTAATTGGATCCTATTGAGATCCAATCACCCACCTAATACATTCTCTAATAGCAGCAATTTTAATTGTCTTCAATAAAGGACATGTTGATTTGGGAGTTGGGAAAGTGGATGTGTCCTTCCAACTTCAAGTTCGAGAGGTCTCAAATGTTGGAAACTACTTTAAAGAGATTGCGGCTAAGTTCTGAATGGTTCGAAAGGTTTATGGGCCAGCAATGTCCAGTGTAGACAAAGTTTGCGGCTATGAGAAAAGAACCTTCAAACTTTCAGGAGGTAATTCATGTATCAAGAGGAAAGGAGGTTACGGCTCAAGAAATAGTGATATATTTGCTAAAATGGAGATCTTTAGGATCTTATGGCAGAGGAGCTTAGTGAGAGACCTATTTTTCAAAAGATAATGGCTAAAGATAGGAAACAAGTGGATGGAAACAAAATTCTAAATCGAGATGGCACAACGAAGGAGATGTGCACACAACTTTTTCCCTCTCAATTATTGGTAGCAGGTGGAGGAGCCTCATCCAATGGATTGGGTTGTCAAAATCTCAGTTCCAAGGGGTAGTGAGAAGCATGTTGGCAAAGCTTTTGTTGAAATTTTCATAAAGGTTAACAAGCGGTTGTGAGATCAACCAGCAATTGTTGGGAAAGAGTATGAGCAAGTTGAAGTATAAACCCTTCTCTTTGCATTCGCAATTATGCATTAAAAGCAACAAGAGAGCAAATGATACAAGGTGGTTGCTTCACGAAGGGTTTTTTATTATCCATTCCAAACTTGCAATATATAAATGACATTATATTCGTTGTGGAGAGCTCTCTTAGGGAGGTTAGGTTTCTGCTATGGTAGTTATTTATGGTGGATTTTTGTGATGCAAATCAACTGTGAGAAATGTGTTTTATGACTTTCTATCATTCTGAAGAGGTTGTTAAAATTGTAGTCATGTGTCACTCAGAATAACCTGGTTGTGTTATTTAGGCTTATTGTTGATGGTTAGTAAGCTGAGCCATATGTTTAGAGTCCTCTGCAGCACAATCTCTTTGAGTGGAAGGCAATGTTCTTATTGGGATTAAATTAGTTATCTTGAAATACATGTTATCAGCAACTTCTAAGTTTTAAATGTCCCTCCCATCCAACTTGAAGCTACCAATAATGTCGCACCGAAGATCGAAATGGATGATGTGGAGATTTTTCCCATCTAATCTTGAGCAAGATAGAAATGAAGTTGTGCCAGAGGACTTGGGGTAACCACAAAGCTGAAGGAGGGTGGTTTAGGGTGCCCACGCTCTGAAGGATGAACCAAGCACTTCTAATGAAGTGAGTGATCTCTCTTTTTGGGTCCCGGTGAGGGCCTATTATGTGGAGTGCTCAAAGGTATTTATGGTATATCTATAATGTTTGATGGTTCAATATGGAGTGCAAGATCACCCGCCACTTTTAAAATGTATTTGCTCTTGCATCCTATGATTGAGGATGGGTCTTTTTTAAGGTTTCAGAAGGATGAGTAGATGGACAAGGATGCTCTCAGCAATCAATCCATGTGAATATTTTCATTGACTTTAGATAGGGATAAATTTACAATAGCATGCTGGTCAAACCTTGGTGGGGGACACAGTGTGGTATCTTTATTTCATATCAGAGTTTTCGGAGCAAAGGTTCCACGAGTATTTGAGGATGACAATGATGTTGCATATTATGGAGGGTCTCTCCCCTCTTAGAGACCATTGGACATGAAGTGATGGGAGTTCTCAGTTAGGAAGGTAGACAGAGATATTGATGTGTTACTCGAGACTACATACTGATCTGGAAAACACAGATGCCTTTGAGTATGATATCTTCATATCAGTGTTCGGAAATGCGGTCCATGCAGCCACATTTGTGTATTCGGTCACTTGACCGAATAAGCATATGCCATATGCAGCAATATGCGGTCAAAACTAGGGATGCAAACGGTCAGATACGGATACGGATATAGGTATTACCATATCCTTATCCGTTTTTTTAATACGAATACGGATGCGGATACGGATATTGACGGATATTAAAACTATCTTACCATATCCTTAAAAAACGGATGCGGATGTAAAACGGATATTGATCGCACACGAGTAATGTTATAAATACTCTATAGAATCGACATAAATATATAAGAATTGGATGGAAACATATGATATTAATTTACTAAATGTGTTTGTATCATAAAAAGTATATAAATATGGTAAAAGGAGGTAGAGAATTATGTTGTATATGGTTAAAAATAAATCTACGACTATATTTATATACTAAAACGTATATACAAATACGAATATGGATGTTTGCGGATATCAAAATGATATCCATATCTATATCCATTTTAAAACGGATACGTATACGGATGTCAAATTCTGTATAAAACGGATACGATGACGGATTGGATACGGATATATCCGTATCCGTTTGCATCCCTAGTCAAAACTCATATGCGGTCTGATTATGCGGCATATGCGGCCGCATATGCGGCCTGCATATCTGAACAAGAGATTTGTGTATAGGATTAATGTGTCTTTTTTTGTTTAATCCATAACATGTTGATGACACATTAACTCGATTTTTTTTCCGAGCAACTCTTATATCATCACTTACATTAATGCATCTTTTCACTATTCTTGTATATGTCCATTTGTGAATATAATCTAACGTATTTTTCTCATATCCATATCTTTCTATTGTTCCTAACTGCCTTTTGAAATTTCTATCTAATGAAATTCATTCTATTTCTTCAAATAAAACATGAAATAATTGACTGCCATTATGCCACTTTACATTTTTGTACTTCTAATAAATTTTATATGCAAATATAATTTTTCCATATATTTTGTGTCAAAAAGTTTTATCCCTTGGAGATCAATATATACGTATAATTTTGGGTGTATGATTCGTATACCTATAATTATTCTTTATCTTTTGTTATCTATATGATCTATATATGCATTAAAGGTTTTCTTATAGAATTTGTGTGTTCCCTGTTGAATCCAAATTTGTATGTGTGTGTATATATATATGCATTAAATTCAAAATATACACTAAAAAATAATCAATTTATAATATCATGTTTATATATATTGTTGATTATACTGTCTTTTTTGAAATTTTTTATTTCGGATTCTGGTCAAAGCTTTTAAACATCACATTTTCTTATTGTATTTTTAAATATTTTTAATTAAAATAATGCAAACCGCATCATCTGCATATATTTCCGCTTATCTGCTTACTCGCTCAAGACCACCTGACCAAACGAATACCGCATATCGCATTTCTGAACCTTGCTTCATATGAATGACTGTCTCTACAGACAATGTAACCCACCCTTGCCAACTCGTGAGGAGGCCAAGGATGTTAGGCATGTATTCTTGAGTTGCTTCTTTGATACAGTTTGGAAGAGTGTAGAGGTGGACCGTGTGAATATGTTTTGTGCAAAAAGCTTCTCAAAGTCAGTCATCAGTTGCCTCGTATCAATCCATTATTTTGAATCATAGCCTTGATATTTGTGGGAAAAAGGCTTTGTTATTGTTGTTGTATAGCCTTGATATTTGTGATATTTTTCTTAGTAATGCATTACGTGGTTGAGATTTACTAAGGTTGTGCACTCTTATTTATTTAACAAAAACAAGATACATTATTAAAACTAGAAAATTTATTATCTTAAATCATGCTATGCCTCATAGTTAAATATCAATCAAAGATGTGTAGGGTATCCACAATTCATTACAAATCTTATTTTTTATTATTTGTAATCTAAATAATGCATATTTTCTTATAAATATGTATATGCTTAGGTATATATATCAAGATTTTTTATAGTTGTGTCCTTAACTTCTACAATATTAAGTTACGCCCCCCATTTTTTTGGAATATTAGTTGTGCCCCTATATTCTTGCATTGTTACCACTTGTCCCTCTCGAGTTAGTTGACGTCCATCTACCTCACAAATGAACGTCACTTTTGGACATGAGTATAAATAAAAAGAAAACCTAACCTTAAATGTGACTATCTTGTTCACTCATGTCCCAACCAGTCCCACCTCCGCACCCGCATTCGCCACCATCACTGCCACCCTCAGGTTCAATGGAGACAACCCTCTACCCTTCCTCAGTAGGTAGGGAAGGATGGGAGTTGCTACAACGGGTACGGGTACAACAACAGAGGAAGAAGGTGTTTGTGAAGCGACCACTTGCGGGATAGGAGGGACTCCAAGGAGGATTGGTGGAGGATGATGTAGAGGAGGGCGGAGGAGAGGAAGTCCTCGAGTTTTTTGACGACCTCGAAGACAAAGGGGTCTAGAGGGGGGAACGGAGGAGGGGCGACAGAGGAGGAGGGGTTAAGGTTTTGATAAGGGCAACGATGGAGGAGAAGAGGGGCCCTTGATCTCTCCAGGGTGATGCTTCAGCTTGCAGGTGAGGTGTCTCGTGAACTCAAGCTTTCCCTGCATGACCTCGCAGAACACAGTAGAGTGGACCTCAACAAGGATGTTGGCGTCGAAGAGGACAATGGAGGCAAGGCTCGAACCTAAGGTGATTCCGTTCACGAGGGAAATACCCTCCTTTAGTTGGAGCTTGAAGAAATCAGAAGGTATACCGACGCGGAGAAAGGCCTCGAAGGGGGTGAGGGATGACCCATCAACAACAACAGCACATGAGTTGAGATGGTGAGTGAGGAGGGCCACAATGTACGAGAGAGGATGAGGTTGTTGGAGGCGGTGATGGTGTCGCGGAGGGGGAGTAATGGGATGATGTTGTGGTTGAGGAAGGAGGTTATGGCCTCCAAGATCTAGAAGTGGATGCCAGAGTAGCCCTGAAGGAGGGTGTTCACATGTATAAGCAAGGCCTCCCTAGACGTCGCATGTAGCTTTCACACCCATTTTTTTCTCCATCAATGAATGGTTGCCACATGGCAAACAACATGGTCAAAGACCTACAAGAAGATAAAGACTACATGAGGGGCAGAAATGTTGAAGAAAAAGTTCATTAACCAGATATTGGTTTAAATAAACCATGTTTTAATTCATCATATTGATGGCTAACTAACAAAAGGGCATAAGTGATAACGGTGTAAGAAGGTACGAGTATAACTGATATTCCAAAAAAGGAGGGGTTTAAACTAATATTGCAAAAGCTAAGAGGGGCATAACTATAAAAAAAAACCCATATATGCACACAAATGCATGTAGACAAAAGTGCCCATACATGCGTGTGTCAGAACTTCTGCATGAGTGCATATACATACAATATATATGCGTATGTAGTGTGATATATGTAGGTGGATGTATATGTTTGTCTTTGTACATATGTGTATATGCATGTACTTGCATATAATACTTAAAACTACATGAATGTGCGAGTGTACATTTGGTAATAAGAATTAATATAGGCATGCACATGTATATTTTATGTAATGTGTTTCTGTATGAATGAATACATATGTGAGTGTAGTGCTTAGAACTAATATATATAATCGATTAAAACACGTATTTTAGGAAAAAAATCCCCTTTGCTGTTTCAAGTGATTTAAATCACTAACATAGCTGACTTCTTGGGTATTATTTCCACTTTTTCATTGTGAACAAAGATCAATAAGCACACATTTTCAACTTAAGTGTGCTTCAATTACTGCACCAGCATCTCATAGAAGCAAAGCATTGTGAATTATGAAAACCTCCTCAAAATCTCATAATAATACAAAATAAATAGGTGAAATCAGCATTTCCAAGTAACAGAAGAAAACACAGGCATACTTAAAAAACAAAAACACCCTAAAGAGAATGTAACAAATATGCAATAATTGTTACCATTCACAGGGTTAAAAAACAAAAAACATTCTAAAGGGAATGTAACAAATATGCAATAATTGTCATCAGACCCTCCAGAAAAAATGGCTGATAATGTGTCTAGAGATGCATTTCAATAATTATTTAAGGTGATGCTAGTTTCTGCTTTAGTATAAGAAATAACAGAATTTTTAATGAGACAGATTAATACCTTGCCACAGTCTTCGTGTGAGCATACATAGTTTTTCACACCAGTGTGAATAAGATAATGCCTCTTTAATTTAGAGCTGTCCACAAATTTCTACATGATATACATGAACCAAATAAAAATCGGGATCATCAAAATAATTAAGATATGTGAAATCATGTGAGCACATTTACTGTTTTAACAAAAATAATTACCTTTCCGCATCCTTCGTAGTGACAAACATACTGCCTCTCATGGTGTACCTGGTGAGAGTGCTTTTTCAGAGAAGGTACATCAAAAAAAGTTTTTCCGCAACCTTCATAGCTGCAAAGGAACAAAGTTTCAGTGGTCGGTTCAGGTTCTTTCTCTTGCTCCGGCACCACAATCTCCTCTTTCAAAACTCTAAGCACGTCCTCTAAACCAAAAAAATCAAATATTAAAAAGGAATGCATATATGATATTGATGGAATAAAAAGCTTAAGCATATTCAATAAAACCAATATAAACGCATCTACATGTGCAAAAACTTTTTTAGAAGCAGAATCTATAATAAATATTCAAATATATTAACCAAATATATAATTCTTGGTGAAAAAAGGCTGCTACCTACTTCAGAATACAAGTTCTAAAATAAAAGGTGTTGATATAAGTCACACCAATTCTAGAGAGGCACGGGCAACATTTTTCATGGATGAACCTTGCAGATGCTTTCATGCTAAGTTTTGTGAGCATATATGATCCACATAATGGGGAAGGGAATTTTGTTCCTCATCTGGAGAGGGATGAGAGGTGGAGCGGCGAAGGGAGGAGCGCGGGCCTGGCATGAGGTCTGTCGGGTGGTGGCGGCGAAAGCGGCTTGGAGGCGTGGGGGCAGCTTGGAGGTGCCCTATCGTAAGGATGGAACGCAAGGTCGGGAAGGTGATAATGGCGATGTTTGGAAGGTGGTGTCTCATTAAAAGCCGGGGAGAAAATGCTTCCGGTGCGGGTGGAGGGGGCACCTTGCTTCTGCTTGTCCTCTGCCACCACGTTGCTTCTCGTGCGGAGCGCTTGGACATCGCCAGAGTGGGTGTGCTGCTGCGAAGGGCGATGGGTCGGCAGGGGGTGTCGGAGAAGCTGGCGGCTAAAGGGCCAAAGTGGTCGTCCTGGGAGCGGAGGAGGCCGTTTTGAGGGATGACGGGGATGCAGTCGACGTCGAGGAGGGTATCGGTGGTCTCTTGATTGGAGTCTTGGCTGGGAATTCTGACGGTGCATCATCAAAGCTGATGATGAAGGCTGAGATCTCGCGCTGCCTCGGTGATGGGTTCAGAAACGACATGGCTTGGCTGGGTATGGGTCGGGTCTGTGCCCGTGGCCTGACGATTCAGCAAAAAGGAGCCCTGCTAGCCTCCGGGCCGGGCGGGGCTGTTGTTTGGAGGCTTCCAAGCATGGAAGGCCATGTCGGCGATATATCGACGATATATCGTCGATATATCGATATCGACATGGGATCGATATCTATATCGATATATCTGATTTTCAGGCATTTTCTTCAGAAAGATTCCTAGATATAGCGATATATCGATATCGAATCGATATCGATATTTCCTTCCATGCTTCCGAGATTCGCTGAGGGTTTTATGGATCGAGTGGTCGTCCATTTGGCGCAGATCCGTGGTGCGCCCTTCCTATCCCGTACATCCGGGCTTTGGGTCCGGTTCTGAGGCATGTGGGTTCGGTGGTGAAGGTCGTGGATGATGGTACTACACCGGGAGCCAATCCAGAGGTGGCACTGGTTCTGCTGGAGTGCCATCTCGGGGTTGGCTTGGAGTCGAAGGCTATCCTTGAGGTTGGGCGGTTCTCCTTCAGGCTTCAGATCCGATTGTTCGCTCCTCCGCCGACACTGGGCGGTGCAGGACACGGTGGCGTCACTCTCTCTTCCCTACGGGGAGATGAACGGTCGTCTTCGGCGACTCTCGTTTCCTCGTGTCCCCCAGCTTGGTTTGCTTTCCCGCGCACTTCGCGCATTCCCGAGGCGGCGATTAAGATTCCTCTGGAGGGTGCGGGGCAACCTCGGGCGCTCCCGTCTCTTGGCGGATGTCGGGTTGGGAGCCGCCTTTACGGATCCTCAAGGCGGATGTGTTACTGGCTTCGCAGGATGTGCTGGATCCGATTATCTCTCAAGCCGCTTACCCCAGTTTCAATGGCCCGAATTTTATCTCTCTCAGATCCGAGGACGAGCCCCTTTGGAGTCGATTGCTGCCGGTTGTTGCTTCTGGGGCTCCTTACGATTCACCTCCACGATTGAGTTTTTAGGGGCGCCAGACCGTGGGATCCGACCCAACGGCGAGGGCGTACGCGGTAGGAGCGGTGTGGGAGATTTGGCAGGGGGAGGGTTGCGAGGAGCCTCCGGTGGTGGGGAGCGGGCATGCTGTTGCGGAGGATGCCTGTGCGGGTGTTTTGCCCGCTGTGAGCATAGAGTGCTCTGTGACGGCCTTTCTAGGAGAAGGAACAACGGATAGGAAGTCGAGGAAGAGGTACCGGAGGAGGCAGCGGTCCAGATCTGTTGTTGCGGGGGCTGAGCTAGTCTTCGAGTTGAAATTCGTGGTTGCGAAGGCAGCGGGGGTGGTGAATGTAGAGGGGGGCAAAATGGGTGTTAATGAAGATCCTATCTTGGAACGTAAGGGGTCTGGGTGACCCAGAGAAGAGGAGGGTTATGGGGTCGAGGCCTGGTTTGGGGCTGCAGGAGACTAAGTTGGATACGCGAGCTCAGACTGGCAGTCTTTTGGGACGGGTTCGATATCTGACTTCTGTTCAATTGCGGCGGTTGGTTCTGCAGGCGGGTTGCTTATTGCGTGAAGGGGCTCGGCTTTGACTTTGCGCGTCGAGTCGAAGGGGACTCATTTGCACATGATTCTTTTGGAGTCCCTGCTGCGGTCGGGAGTGACGTATGCGGTGTCCTGTGTATATGGTCCTTGTCTTGTGTCTGCGCGGCATCAGCTTTGGTCGGACTTGAAGGCAGCTAGGGAGGCCTTCCCTGGCATCTCCTGGCTTGTGGGGGGAGACTTCAATGTTACTTTGTTCTCTTCGGACCGACTGAGATTGCAGGACGGGCAAGACCCCGGATCTGATATTTTCGTGGAGGTTATTGATTCGCTGGAATTGGGGGTTCTGAATGTTGCGGGAGCGAACTATACTTGGAGGAACTCTGGCTCCAGGTCTCGTCTGGATCGATTTCTTGCATCGGCGGAGTTCTTGGAGATCTTCCCTCTCTCCTTTGTTACTGCCAGGCCTCGGTCCTGGTCGGACCACACGCCCATCCTTTGGGAATCTGGTGAGTTCTCACCTCCGCGTGGCTTTTTCCGCTACGAGAAGGCTTGGCTGCTCGAGGACTCCTTCAGGGACCTGGTGGTTTCGCACTGGAATTCGGTGGTGGTTGCGGGCTCGGCAGTGGTGAGATTTGTTCAGAAGCTTGAGTCCCTGCGGGCGAGGCTGTGCGAGTTCAAGCGAGATTCGAGGGTGGCCCGTCGTGCCCTCAGGGAGGAGGCTGAGGGTGTGGTCGGCCAGATTAATTGCTTGGAGGATGAGTGGCCTCTGTCGGAGGGTGAGTTGTTGCAGAGGGCAGAGGCACAGAGGAAGATCATTGATGAAGACAGAAAGAGGGTTACCGAGTGGAAGCAGAGATCCACACAAAGATGGCTCACTGAGGGTGACACGAACACTGCCTTCTTCCACAGGGTTGCTAGCGGAAGGTGGAGGGGGAACGCTATCAAGACGATGTTCGTTGGTGGTGTGTGGGTGGAGGGAAACAGGGAGTTGGGGAGAGCATTTGCAGATCATTTTTAGGAGTTCTCGACGAGAAGGGTTGGCAGGCGCTGGAGGTGGACTGGCTCGGATGCAGTGCAGTTGTCGGACGCTCATGCGTCCAGCTTGACACAAGCGGTAACTTTGGAGGAGTTGAAGGCAGCGGTGTGGAATCTCAACGGCAATGGCGCACCGGGCCCATATGGTTTCCCCATTTCTTTCTACAGAGATTTCTGGGATTTGGTTGGCAGGGAGGTGTTGGATGTGGTGCAGGAGTGTTGTCGTTGCAATGCAGGTTTCGAGCGTGTAAATAAGGCTCTGGTGGTGCTACTGCCGAAGAGAGACGGTGCTGACAGGATCGAAGATTTCAGGCCTATCGCTATCTCCAACGCGTTGTATTTGATTGTTGCCAAGGTCTTCGCATCCAGACTGAGTAGAGTGATGGGGTACTTTATTTTCCCTTGTCAATCGGCCTTCGTCCCGGGGAGACAAATAGCGGACTCTTTGGTTTTGGCGACTGAGATTGTGGCTGATTGGAGGAGGAGCGCAAGGAAGTCCTTGCTGTGGAAGGTGGACTTTTCCAAGGCGTTTGACAATTTGGACTGGCATTTCCTCTGGGTGGCGCTGCACAGGAGAGGGTTCCCAGCAATCTGGATTACATGGATGAGGAGATGCGTGATGACGGCATCTGTGACCGTCCTTGTTAATGGGCGCCCGGAGGGTGGTTTTTTTCAGTCGCAGAGGGGGGTGAGGCAGAACTGCCCTCTTGCCCCCTGCTCTTCATCCATGGAAGGACATATCGATATCGGTATCGATATCGGTACCATGTCGATACCAATATATCGCCGATATATCGATGCCATATCGCCGACATCGGGATTCAGCTCGCCTTTTTTGCATGTCGATACCCGATATCGGACATATCAGCGATATATCGGTGACCTGTCGATACCGATATATCGCCGATATATCGAGATACGGCCTTCCATGTCTTCATCATCGTTGTGGACGCTCTGGCTTGTATGGTTGACAGGGTACAACGTAGGGAGGTCACGTGCGGTTACTCGAGAGAGGAGTTGAGGATCATGTTGCTCCAGTACGCTGATGACACTATTTTCTTCATTGAAGGGGGTATTGAGGAGGCTAGAGGGATGGTTGCGACGCTCGAGCTTTTCAGCAAGATGTCCGAGTTGATGCAGAATACAAGTAAATCCAAGGTTGTATCGTTCTCTATGCGTGAGGAGGAGGCGGAGCTTTGTAGTACTGCTTTGGGAACTGAGTGTGTTGGTCTGCCCATTCACTATCTGGGGTTGCCGCTGACCACGGGGAGATCGAAGTTGGTCAATTGGTTGCCGCTGGTGGAGAAGGTGGAGAAGAGGCTGGCGGGGTGGAAGGCAGCGGTCCTTTCTAAGGGTGGCCGCATGGTGCTCTTGAAGGGGGTGCTCTCCACTATTCTTGTTTACTACTCCTCTACGAGGCTCCTGCCGGCTGGCATTAGGAAGCGGCTTGAGGGGTTGATGCGACGATTTCTGTGGAGCAAGAGCGGTCAGGGATCGGCTGGTAAGCACCTGGTCAGTTGGGATGATATTACACTGCAGAAGAGCGACGGCGGGCTGGGGGTCATGTGTGGTTACTCGAGAGAGGAGTTGAGGATCTCGTTGCTCCAGTACGCTAATGACACTATTTTCTTCATTGAAGGGGGTATTGAGGAGGTTAGAGGGATGGTTGCGACACTCGAGCTTTTCAGCAAGATGTCCGGGTTGATGCAGAATACAAGCAAATCCAAGGTTGTGTCGTTCTCTCTGAGAGAGGAGGAGGCAGAGCTTTGTAGTACAGCTTTGGGAACTGAGTACGTTGGTCTGCCCATTCACTATCTGGGGCTGCCGCTGACCACGGGAGATTGAAGTTGGCCGATTGGTTACCGCTGATGGAGAAGGTGGAGAAGAGGCTGGCAGGGTGGAAGGCAGCGGTCCTTTCTAAGGGTGGTCGCATGGTGCTCCTGAAGGCGGTGCTCTCCTTACTACTCCTCTACGAGGCTTATGCCGATTGGCATTAGAAAGTGGCTTGAGGGGCTAATGCGACGATTTCTGTGAAGCAGGAGCGGTCAGGGATCGTTTGGTATGCACCTGGTCAGTTGGGATGATATTACACTGCAGAAGAGCGACGGAGGGCTGGGGGTGCATCGGTCGGGCGCTCTGAACGAGGCCCTATTATTTAAGTGGGTGGCCAGGATATGGGGCAATGGCGACGATCTTTGCACCAATCTTATTCGACGGATTTACGGAGTCAATGAGGCAACGCCGACGGGCGCTACGGAGGGGGGTGCGAGGAGGCCCTCGCCATTTTGGAAGGGTATTTTGACGGTCACGCAGAACTTTCAGGAGTTGTTTAGGTCAGTTATAGGGGATGGTACGAGTTTTGCTTTTTGGAGGGACAATTGGACGGATGGGGGGGGCCTCTCTCTTCGTGCTTCCCTCGTTTGTTTGCTTTGGAAGAGGACCAGGATGCACGGATTGCCACTTACTGGTATGATGGTAACTGGATGACGATGTTCCATTCGAACTTCTCCGATCAACGCTTGGAGGAGTTCATGCGGTTGCTTGACGAGCTCAGAGGGGTGAAGGGTCCTTCTGCAGAGCGTGATCACTAGATATGGCACGGTAGTGCATTTTCCGTGCGGAAGGCGTACTTGGCGATTTGCAGGGCCCCGCCCACTCTCTCAGCGGAGCTGCTGCGTGACTGTGCATTCCTCTGGGGCTTGGTCTTCCTGAGAGGATTGGTTTCTTCTTTTGGCTTTTCAGGAGGAAGAGGCTTATGACTCGTGACCGGTGCGCCAGGCTGCTGGGTGTGGTCTATGACAGGTGCCCTATATGTGACGTAGAGATTGAGACAGTGGAGCACATCTTTTTTTCCTGTCAAGGGGTGTCGCCCCTATGGGATGACCCAGCGTTGGGTTGGGTCATCAGAGTGGATGTCGGGGCTTTCTATGGAGGCTTGGTTGCGGCCAAGCAGCAGACGAGGAGGGAGTTGTTGAGGCCACTCGCGACGATATGGGCCATTTGGTTGGCCAAAAATGCGTTGCTATTCTCAGGGCAGAGGTTTTATAAAGAAAATGTTTGTGTGAAATGTCGGGTTTGTTGAACTCTTGAGCCGCTTAATGTATCTCCTTGTAATTGGTTTTTGCTTTCCCTTTTATTAATAAATTCGTGGGGTGAACACCTATGAGTGTCTCCCCCTTTCTTGGTTTCAAAAAAAATGATCCACATAATGGAGTCAAACTACAATACCTTTGGGTGTGCTCAATAGTTTGGTCTGCTAAGTTCCTCGAGTTAATAGAAATAAAAATCTAAACTTCCTCGAGTTAATAGAAACAAAATACTAAATGGCCAATTTGTCATATGCTTCATTCAAATTAGAAGTTTCCCAAATAAAAATTCCAATATATCTTTAATCGTAAATCTAACATTCTCAACGTTGAGCTCGGTTACATGCATCGGTGACTGATCTCCAAACATATCAATCTAAGAATAAAATGAGATCTTTAATAGCTTTCTAAATAAAAAAGTTAGATAGAGTAGTGACTCACCTTGAGAGAGCTTTTCATCTTTTCAGATGCCAGTCGTAGTTTTTCATACATTAACATCACATAATGCTTTAAATGCTTCCACACATTAATATCTGAATGTGAATTAGAGAGGGGATATTTATACCCATGCATATGTAATCTTTCAAAATAACATGATAAGCTGCATATTTATAATGACATGTCATTTCCCTCATAACCTTGATGTATTTTACACCACTATTCCATATCTAAAGATTATGGCCAAACAATTTAATTTGAGTATAAAACTACTCCATAGTTAATCATATTTTGGCCACACCTCTTCCTTACTCCTATTATCCCAACCCACCAATCACAGCTACTCCTACCTCACCAGCTCACACCTACGACAAACTCATGCACTTGACAAGCCCAGTGTAAAGCTCTAATAATACCATGTACCCCTAGGTCCCCTTAGAGCCCCACACATGACATCATCAGATCGCATACAAGCTCTCAATTATAACACCTCATATACACGTCATTGCTCACTCACAAGCTCCATCAACGACCCTCCTCCCTCCAAACAAATCTCCCTCATAGGCCACACCCTCTCTCCAAAGCATACCCAATATATACCCTCCCCACTCCATGTCAAAAAAAAACCCTCCCCACTCAAATACCCTTTGTATTTGACCCATTAGCAACCATGGTAAAAAAAACCATCTCAAGGCGCAAAATGCCGTGCGGCTATGCGAGATGTAACCTTTTTCACCATAAGGTGATCGCCCCGACAAGGTTTGACGAGGCAAATGTCACACACAATTGAGATAGTCTTGAGATGTGAGGCGGTATGGCAAGGCATAAGGCGTACACCTTGATGGATTCGGGCTTGTTTGTGCCTTGGTTGTCTGTTAGAAGTACATATCTTAATGACTACAAATAGTTCTTAATATATTGTTTGGGGAAAAAAGGTAAGAGGTTTACATGATGACTATTGTCAGTTTGTCACTAATAGCTTTAGTCTTATTGATGAATAATAGCGGACAAAGAGCACTATTGTAAGTTCCGGTAAACTATTTTTTCCAAGTTTGCCTCGTTTTCTGTTAGCTCTTTGACTTCATTTTATGTTAGTCTTCAGTGTGTTTTTTGTTAGGTTTTTGTTAGTAACTTAGTAGTTATATTCCAATTCAATATAGTTAGGCTTTTTAATAATATCTAGTAATGAATTATAATGTTGTGATGTGAATTAGGTGATTTATACTTAAATTGTGTCACATCATATGTGAATTACGTGACCTGTTAGTTGAATTAATATTTTTTAAAGTCAAGTGTGAATTGAATTTATATTAATAATGTTATGAAGTCATTTTTCCATGCTTTTATCGCAATTGTGTATTTAATTCCAGAAATACCGAGAGCAATCGCATACCTTTTTATTGACATGTGAGTTAAATTGTCATTTTATTGCAAGTGTGCATTACGGTGTAGTTTTCTTCGTATTAATACAATATTTTTTGATAAATTGTATAATTTTTTGAAGGAATACTAAGGTTTACGCCTCGACCGCCTCAAGGCTATGCCTCGCCTTGATTCTAGGATAACTACCTCGTTATCCTTTAATTTGTCAACATGGTTACTATCTAAGTTCAAATAAACTCATAGCCTTTTAATGTTAAGAATTTACACAAAAGACAATATCCAACCATATATATTTGACCCACTCTCAATAGTAATGTAATTATATAATTTCCAGCAAATTTAATGCATTTTGCACATATCTTAGGTGTGGAAATGATGTCTCCATCGACACTTGAAATCTTTCTCATTTTATATGTACATTGTACACTTTATAAAAGGGATTATTTGCACTTCATATTATCATGTTTTTTAAAGCTTGTATTATCTTGTATGATTTCATGCCGTTTCAAGGCATTTTTAACATTTCTGCATCATTACTTATTTTTCTGAGCATTTGTCATCTTGAAAAGTGAGTTCCATGGTGTAAAATGCATTTTAGTCATTTTTGCTTTTTGTGATACTTTTCTAGGATCTTCTAAACATACCAACATGCTTATTTTTCCAAATGTATAAATAATGTTCGAATTAAAACCTCAGAGAAAGCAATGATTGGGGCTATTACAAAATTTCTACATCTTAGTCCTTAGATCAAACTTTTTGAGTCAACCTTAATATCAAACTTGATGGTTTGACTAATATTAGGAAGTTGCGGCTTAACACGGGAACAAGATTTCAAGGGTCATGATGTAATTATGAAGATACAAGAACTATGATGTAATCATGATCAGAAGAATGGGTGTAAAATCAGTTTATAAAACTGTTCTTTTTTGCCACATTTTTTATTCTAGTCATTACTTTGGAAAATGTCTGTCAACGACTAATTAACCAAGTAACCAAAAACCACAGTTTTCCCGAACATCAAATTTTTTTAGCTTTCTAATGAGGAAAACAAATGTGGAAAGAGCCTCCTAATCATCTTAAGAAAGCTTTTTCATCCTTCTAATTAATGGTATCAAGATTTCTCACACACTAACACACATTAGCATGTCTTCAAAATATAATAATGGTGTGTTTTATATATAGGATGTCATGAACATTCTTTCACATCTTAACTTTTTTTATTTTTATGATTGGTCAAGAGTTTAAAGAATATTATCAAGTAACTTATTACTTAAAAGAAAGTTAACTTATTACTTAAAAGTTTAACAGAACTACTGCCGTATACTTGGTTTTCATGTTCTATTTCATTCTAACTTTTAAATATATCCAATAGTTCGAACAAATTTTCCTATCAAAAGAATAGGTAAAGAATATTATCAAGTGATTCGCCAATTTCTAGAACGTCTGACAGAACAACTGCCGTAAATTTGAAATTTCCGATTAGACATATTTTGAAACTCGTTACTTTCCATTCTAACTTTCTGAGGATGGATAAATTACTTAATAGTTGTCTTTAAACTATTTCATTTAAACAATAGGTTACAAACTTACAAAAACAGTATCTGCATATACATTTAAATTTGTATCAAGGAAGGCTATCTACATTTACATTTGAAAGGGAATCTTTCTGAAGAGACAATGAAGAATGTGTTTCAGCTGGCAACAGACCCTTAGTAAGCATTTGAACATTTTTTTCTGAGAAGAGATTAACATTACATGATTGACATGTGACAGTCATTTTCTTATAAAAAGAGACATCAAGAGAGAGAGAGAGAGAATATATTACAACTGTACATTTTGACAAGATGACTACTGTACATTGAAATTTTTTTAGACCAAGCACTACATTGAAATCATAAATAAAAAATCAGAGGGTATGCTAGATTGTAACAACCCTTCAAGACCCTGAACATCATACCTCGATTGACACATGTAAGGCATTCGTCGAGTAACACCAAGCACTTTCGAGCACTACCAGGTTTCTCTCACACCACAAAAACCAAAAAACCATAACAACTATGTCTATCTGATCTTCTTCTATGTATTGCATTGTCCGGAGTCGACCTTCACAATTTGAAGCATCGCCAGCATTGTTGTAAAAGTCGACTGACTAGGTCGACTAGTCAAGTCTGTAGGGTGGGTGACTGACTATTGACCAATCAGTTAATGGTCGGACATCTGATTACTCGACTCGACTAATCAACCGATTTTTGCATAGAGATTCTGTATTTTTTAAAAGCATAATTATTCTAATATGCTTAATATCTTATTAAATTCAATTAATTCTTTTAATTCATTATGATAGTATAGAAAATGTACAAATCATTGTAAATACATAAGAAAATATGTATAAAATGTAGTTTATATATAATAATAATTAATTAAAAACCAAAACTGACTAAAGGTCGACTAAATTTGATTAGTCGCCCGATTGGCGATTAATCCTTAGTTAGTGACCCGGTCGACCGAGTACCGACTACCGACTTCTGCAACATTGATCGCCAGAATGCATCAAAAGAAGGTAGCCTACAACCTATGCAAATCCACATAGTGGGCAATTGGTGTCACTTCCAGAGACCAATTTATCCCTACATGCCTTTGTTACCCATCTCCTTGAGGCAACTGCCAAGCAAAGATCATCATATTTACAGTTGCATCGAAGCAGCTGATCTAGTTCTATTATAAGACGACAAAATATGCAAGCCCAAGTAGACATTGTTCCCACCCCACTGAGTCTTGCCCTTTCCCCTCCCAATGAAAGTGGCATTGTTGTCGGTTCCCTAAACAACAGGAATCTTCTATACATTGGATGTTCCCGGTCATTGATGACCACGTCAATTGACAAAGCAGGCCACCTAACCTCCAAATAAGGGATTGGAGGAATTGACATGAGTTCTGCCATCTTGACCTGGCAATGATGAACAAGGGATTTCCCCTCACGCGTACACAAGCCATCAATGGTAACAAGAATTCCCATCTTTGACACTAAATGTGGATTTTCAGCAGTCAGGCCACCCGCACTAGTTGTGTATTTACAGGGCAGCTGGAATCAAAATTATTAGCAAAAGATAATTACATGCAAAAAATTTACCGATATGAACCAATCAGTGTATGTATCTTGTCAACAAGAAGTTCGAAAAGCATACAGGAACGAACCACATACACAACAATGACAAAGATCCCAAAAGAGGCAAATTCTTATAGAAAAAAGAAAGATCATAAGAACTCCTGAGCAAGAAAGAAGTAACATTTAAATACTTAATCACCAAGCAAGTCCCTGAAAGAACTTACCTCTAACCCACTTCAAGACCAAGCACCTTCCCCCCGACGCAATGAGGCTCTGCGGAACCCTGAAACACCCAGCAGCAACATCACCAAGAATCCACCCCTTCCAACGCAGCCAATAACCAAAATTTCACACATCCACGGCCATAGGACCATTAAAAAAACCCATATTCCAATCGCACCTCCACTCAAAAATCAACTGGCAACAACACCTGAGAACAAGTCCAATCCTAGATTACGAGCAACTAAAAAGGAAGGAACAAGGACGCGGCGCGGGATATCGACGGTCGATCGGACTCAAATCCAATCCTAGATTGCGAGCAACTAACACGGAAGGGACAAGGGCGCGAGATATCGGCGATCGATCGGACTCACCACTCCTTGACCCAGCGCACACGGGCCGCCATGGATGGGGCGCGACGGGAATCTTAGAAACGGGAGGGGCCTATTAGGGTTGTCGTGGGTATCGGTAGTGGCGGTGTGGATAGGAATAGGGGTGTGGGAAGGGGGTGCGGTGGAAGAGAGGAGAATAGTCGAGGGAAGGGGTAAGGAAGGAGTCCCTTTCCATTTGAGACGCGCCATGAAGGGCTCGGGGGTGTAAAGAGTTTGTAGTGGTGCTGTGACCACTGTGATGGGATGAGAGGGAGAAGTATGGTGCTGCTTCCATGTGATCATATTTTCTTTCTTTATTTCTCCATCCTCTTTCCTCCCCCCCAAGATTTTTAACCCCAACTAGGAAACATGGGAAGTAGGTCAGTACATTATCCCAAAATTGGGTAAATATTTATAAGGGTGTGGGGTTTTTTTTTGGATACCATTCTTACCAAAATTAGGGTAATATTTAGAGGGTGGGGTTTTTGGGGGATTTTTACTTTACAAACTCTATAATCATTGTAAATTACCTTCTCGGCCTTCGAAACATCATAATTTCTCTTTTGACCTTGTAAACTTGTTTCGTCTTACCTCACAGGCCCTACCGTCAACTTTAACTTTATTGGAGTCAATTATTTGAGTTAAACTTGATTAATCCGACTAGAGAAAATCATACAGTGGATCTTCCACCCCCCTCCCCCTCTCTCCTTCCTTCTGCTCCCCCCTTCTTCATCCCATTCCATTTCCTTGGCAGCCCTAGATCCAGGGAAGGATCGTTGAAATCTATGTAATCGAGGACGTCGGAGGTGTGGAAGGCACCAAAATCGTCGATTTGCTGGGTGGGATACCAGATCTCGGATCCACAGGGCGAGGAGTAGCCGAATCTAGTTAGGGAGCGGAGGAGACGGATGGGGGGGAGGCGAAACAGGAGGGGAGGCAGCTAGGGTCGGAGGAGGAAGGGGAGGTGAAGGTGGTTGGGGGCGGAGGAGGTAGGAGGAGATGAACGACTCAAGCTTTCCGAGCAGATTTCCATGCTCCTACTCCTTGGTCATGCTGAGGCACGCTGCGAAGGACGACGATGTTCACAGTGAAGACCATGATAGTCTTGCCGTAGCAGAAATTGGCGTAGAGCTCAAAGGCAGCAATGCCACCGAGGAATACCGGGAGCTCTATCTGCTTCGAAACAGAGGACGAGTCGCTCCTCAACTTCTTGAGGTGTGAGCATTAGCAAAGCAGCAGAAACTGCAAGAAAATGAAAAAAAATCGCATTTTTACAATTAGAGTCCGAGATGGGTTCGCATCGAAGCTCGAGATTGTGATCCGATCATACCTTGTGAAGGAGGAATCTGGTGGTGTCCACCACTACGGCGATGTCGGTGGGTATATCCAAAGAGACAGACTTGCAAGGGGAGGCGGCTGGGTGGAGGAGGAAGGGAAGGGGTAGGAGGAGGCAGAGACTAGAGAGGAGGGGATAAAGGAGGAGGATGGCATTTTTGTAAATTTGTTAACAAAGAAATATATATATATATATGCACCTCAGTTTAACGAAATCTGATTAAACTTAATGGTTATGGATGCTAGTTAATTGCAGGTTTCGTGGGTTAAGAGTTAGCAACGTTTATAGGATCGAGGGAGGAATTACGATGTTTCGAAGGTCGAGAAGGTAATTTATAGTGATTATAGTGTCCGTGGGAGTAAAAATCATTTTTTATTTGGATATCATTCTTATACTTGTTTATATCCCATACAAAACTCATTAGATTTTGTGTTAATAGCATATTTCAACTTAACATAATATTTCATTTGTCATTTATGGAAGAAGATATGGTTGTGATGGATATGAAAGCAAAATTAGATAATATACTTTACATTACGATAGAGGTGATCAGATCTCTATACTGCAATAAAGACAGAATGGCAGAGATTGTGTTTCTACTTGGTATACATATTCTTACATGATTTATCTTTTGATGGAGAGTTCTCTTAGGATGTGCACGTTTGGAGGATATTACAAAGAATAAATGCTTTATTCCCCCTTCCCTCCACTCTCATTCCTCTACATTTATTCCCTTCCCCTCTCCCATATTTCACCTTATTTAACCTTTATTCATATCTTTATTCCATTGTATCTACTCTTATTCCACCTTATTTGTATTCTTCCAGCCGAATAGGAATAGTACCTTATTCCAGCTTATTTCTCACTCTTATTCCGTCTTATTCCCGAACCGAACAACCCATTGGAATGGAGATTTAGGATATTCTTGTATGTTATGTTCAAAAGAGCTGATCAAGTATTAATAAGATTAAATGATTGTATATTGGAATATATAATAAAATTATATGTATTTTTTACCCAAACAAACATCTATTTATGTACTTTGGTTACATACCACTTGAAAATGCCGAAGGATCCTAATGAGAGAACAAAAGTTGAAAACTTAGCATGGGAAACTACACGTTATATGCGACTTCTTAAGAAGGAGCATGTTGAACATTCAAATGAAGTGGAATTTTAGATGAGATTTTTACCTCATGAATTCTAGAATCATTGTAATTACCTTCTTGATCTTGCGAACATCGTTATTAGCCTCTCGACCCCAATAAACTTGCTCCATCTTACCACATGAACCATGTCATTAACTGGACAATTCTTGGGTTAACTTGCTTGGGTTAAAGTTGAGTTAAACAAACCACATCAAATCCATATGCATCTTTTCTTTCACACTCTCTCCTTCAATTTTCTATCCCCCTTCTTCCTCTTCTTCTTTCAATCGATGCACAGGGAGGGGATGGGATTCGACAATAATAGCAACGCGGGGAGGGGGTCGAAGACGGGCATCAATGCGATGACATGTAGGAGATGCAAATCTTTTGTTTTAGATATCCGGAAGTAGTGCTCAATGCGAAGCTTCTGTTTGCTCCCGGAGGCACGAGGCACGATGACCTACAGGAGAAAAGAGGGCTCAAGTTCTGTGGATTGAAGGGGCATGTGCAAGGGTGAGAAGCTTGAGAGTGTGTTGTGGTACAAGGCCGCATCATGAGATCGTGGGCTCCGTGTTCGCCTCCATTGCTCGATGTTGGAGGTATATCTCAATGAGGGCGTGGGGGTCCGAAGATGGAGTGTCGTGGGGGAGGAGGATGAGAGGTCGATCTTTGTGGGGTTGAGGATGGGTGGAGGTTGGGTGGCCCGCAGGGGGGTGGGCGGAGATTGGACGGCACTGGAGAGGCGATGGGGCTGGAACGACTGAGGGAGGTGGAGGGGAAGGGGATGGAAGGTGGAGGGTAAGTGAGGAAGAGGGATAATATCTCATTGTAAATTTGCTAAAAAAAGAGGACAATATGCACTTCTTTTTAATGAAACACGGTTAAATTTAACGGGTAAATGGATGGGTGTTAACTACAGGATCTGTGTGGTAAGAGTTAATAAGTTTACGAGATCGAAGGGGTAATAACGATGTTTACAAGGTCGAGAATGTAATTTATAATAATTATAGGATTCGCAGAGCAAAAATCATATTTTAAATTTATTGTTCATTGTATCATAGGTCTAATGTGTACTTATAGACCAAGACTAAACAAGTAGCTACGAGAATTTGGGGATATTACTAAGTACGTCATTCACTTAATATTTGAGGTTTTACACTAAATGACTTAAGAAAAGGTATTGATGTAAAAAAATAAACTATTAGTTGCCTTTTACATAACGCACGATAATCTAATATGATCATTGATTTTAGAGTATACTGCATTAAGGTGAAAGAAATTGGAAAGGTTGTGGCAAATTATTCGATATTTTATACATGATTTGCATTAAAGAAGAGTCACTTGGTGAAGATGTTCAAGGAAAGTTTACATTATCATTTATAAGTATAAGGTCATGTTATAAAACATGGTGATTGATGATCTTTTCAGAGGGGTTAAGAGGCAACAATAGACCTACGTAGATCAGGTCTCACAAGTTATCATTATAGAGAGATAAGAGAAGGAACATGGAAAGTTGGTGAGCTAGTTCAAGGATTGAAAGTCTCCTCGTTTGGAGGATGATCGTATCCACTATTTATGACACCCTACTCCAGGATGCACGGAGGAGTCATTATTCAAATCGGTCCTTTGAACCTTTTTAATATATGGATACTTAATAATAGTTATATTCACATATTATGATTGATATTTAGAATATAAAGTAGGAAATATCAGGTGAATAAAAATCCTAACAATGTAATATATTCATGGTTCGAAAAAATATAATTAGATAATTATAAATAGAGTCTATAGTATTCACATGATTAAAATACAAACGATTAAAGTTACTCAAGTAGCTGCAGCTACTGTAACCAACCTACTAGTGAAAATGCACCTTGAAATCTAGCACAAAGGCAGACTAATAATAATTATAGTTTAACCATAGTGTAAGTATAAAAGAATAATAGAGAGATGTTTATGTTTCGCTATTCATTATTTTTTGTGATTTATGTTCATCTTCCCAAATCATTGGTATTTATTGTTATTTCTAAGTTGCATGTGCTTTATTGCTTCTACTCAATAAATATCGTGATGGTATACATATAGCGAGCTCATCGTTTGTGTGCTCATTAGTAAAATCAATTAGGTTTCATCCTTGTAAGTACAAATACACATAAGCATAATATTCAAGACATTTAGCATAAGTTAATAATTGAAAATCTCAAATATCACAATGCATTATATTGGAGTAATCATATTAACTCAAGTAAACAATGCCAACTCCAATTTCAAGCCATATTTCCCCAATTTTCCTACTAAAATAGGAATGTCTACATCGTGACCAACAATGTTACCAGATACACTCTCATAACAAAGAAAGATTTTTACCTATGCCTTACTAGCTCAAAGCCCAGAGACTGGGTTCCAGTAGCACCTCAATCCCCTCTCTAGTTAGAACCGGATTTCCACCCATAAGGAACCTCGATAGGAGCTAGCACTCATTTAGGTTCACTAGGACCATAAGAGTTCCCCACATTCTCAGATGTGTTATATTCTCTCATGAAATCACGTGCAAAAGAAGCATTCACAGATCATAAATTCCATTATCATTCTTAAGAGTCATCTCTATACCTTATATTTACTTACACATTTTATCAGGGAGCTAAATGTTATGGCATGTCAGAACTCATCCTACCTCTAGCCTCCATTCATTTTTATGTACCAACATACCCACAAAGGTAAAATTCCATTTCTCAATCCACCACTACTCATAAAAGATAATTTTTATCATATCATTTATTGATATACTTGTGCTCCACACATTTTCATACATTATTCATCGGGTGCTTCGTTGAGCATACTAAATCTTTTTCGTATATAATTGTTGTTAATGCGAAAATCCAATTGAGTGAAAACCGTGACTTAAGTTCTCAACTCAAGAATCATGATCAGTTGTGCCGATCAAGTTTTCCACTATATTGAATTATTTGCTATGACTAACTCAATTGTTTTACAAATTCTTTAGATCAAATACTTGAACTTTTACAACCTTAGATCACAAACCAAAGTTACTTACATTAATATTGCTCTGCATTGCATACCAAAGTCTTCAAGGTCAGATCAAAGACTGAATTTAGTCGAGCTAAAACTATACAACAAAGATCTGTTCTTGGATCAAAATCAAGTCAACCTATGGTCGTCAGATCAGACATTAAAGCTTCCTGCAAAATTTGGATCAGACACCAAGTTACCTATGACCAAGTAAAAAGAGATTATATATATATACATATCTTTTGAATTCCAGACAGATAGTTTATATGTTATGCAAATATATCAAAGACATGCATAATAGCGATATAAATCAATTGAACACCAATGATAATTAGAAAAAACAATAGAATGGGTCAATCATTTTTGAGAGATTTTTCTATTGAGTCATAGAGAGATCAAAGATTGAATTGCGATCATATCTTGTTGAAAGCATAATAATGCAGAAAATTGATCAAATGAATTATAGCAGTAGTAAGATGGAGTGAGAGAAATAAGTAAAATGAAGTCAACTGTTATTGTTTCAATCTAAAGATTCCTAGTACTTATAGACGTGCAAGATTGCACAACCACTGTCCATTGATTAGGAAATAAACCACTTTTGAAAAAAAAAACAATCAGAGTATTATAAGTTGATTGATCGGCGTAAACAGTTGACCGACCATATCAATGGAGTTGGTCGGCCATTTCTATAGTTAAACATTTGTCGAGTATTTAAATTTGAAATATAATTGATCATAAAAACAAGCTGATCAATCAATAATCATCTACAAGAGGTTTGTAAACATGTACCAAAGTTGATAAATCAATCAATCATGGTTGATCGATCAATGGATAGTATCCTAAGTTGATCGATCATGTGCAACTGGTTGACCAACCATTTCATAAATATGGGCATAATTTGATTGATTAGGTATACGTAGTTTATCCTTCAAATCTAGGAATATTTTGTAAAAAGGTGTAAACAATCTCATTGGTACATGTACTTTGACTTATATGAAGACATATGCATCTATAAGAATATGTGGATTGCTTATAATAAAATGTAAATAAGAACAATGTAACCACTTGGTTTCGGCTTGAAACATTCTTGAACATGATATCTTTGAGTTCTTGATGTTAAAATATTGGTTACTCTTGTTTAAAAGCCAACATACACATTAAATCTACTTGCGTTTGTATATTGATTTTGTAGGATCTTTAGATAAAGTTCAAGACCTCAAGAGAATCTTTTTAAAATATTTTCCTTCATATTGTATGTTTTCTTTAAGTCATAAACTTTGTACTTATTATATAATCATCGATTGTAATCTAAATAGTATTCAAAACTTGTATCTCTAATGATCAACATAGGTGATGACCATTTCATCACCTTTATTCTTTCATTTTAGCCTTTAAACCCTAGCTAAATGCATGTAAGTATCATTTTTGCATAAAAAACATTCATTATTTATTCGATAAATACTATATAAGATAAAGTATTTAAATACAAAATAAAAAAATAAAGGAAATAAAAGAAAAATAAATAAAATACCAAAGGTATTGAATGACCTTAGACCCTGAAACTAAGTAAAGAATTGACTTAGTCGACAAGGATTAAAGTAGGGGGAGATAAGGTCCAAAAATACAAGAACCTTAATTTTTAATTCTTCAATAAGTTTAATTTGGGATATATTTTATTATTTATTATTCATACATCAAATCAAGAAACTTTGCACATGAATGTTATAGAAAAAATATATAGACAAATACAAAACTTATTCCACACAAAGATAATAAATATTATGCTTTCTACACTCAAAATAAATTTCTAAAATTCCAACTTCACAGACCTGTATCTTCTCTATATAAACTCAAAATGCACCAAAACCATTTTTAATTGTATATAACTTTTATTAAGCTATTTAATAAAGGTAGTTTCATTTAATTTTGAGTTAAGATGTAAAAGTTAGGTTTTAGACTCATATTGTGCATTATACCTAAATTAAATATTCATATTATTTATTCTTAATACTCTGTCTGTAAATATTATTTATAACATATATACATAATTAGAATAAAATAAAACATTAAAATACACTAAAATCAGTGTGTAAAAAAATTGTAGATGAATTATACATACTTATATCGACAAAATAACTATACATATTTATTTAAGTGAACAAATAACTCAGAAAAATAAAATAAAAATATATTTGAGTATATTGGAATAAGTTATAAATTTCTAAATTATGTATACATAATAATAAATTTAATAATCTAAAATAAAAATAAAAATAAATACATACTTTATAGATAAATATACCTATATTTATGCTTGTAAAAAGTAATTCGTAATAAATTAACTTGTAAAAATAAATAAAAATCAAATTAAAATACTACAAAAAATATCAAAAACTTTTCATGTTTTAACGAAAAATAATAAAATCATTTTATATTCCTTTTCCAATTATTTCTATTTTTCCATTTTGTTTTGTCTTTTTGCGGGGGATGTGGCCTAATCAGAGTTGGTCCACCGTTGACTTGTAGTCAACTCTTCTAACCTCGAGTCTAGGCATGTTAGAATGGTAATACTCAATCTTCCTATAATTTTTCCTGTTTTATGCTTTCATTGATTTGGCTCGAAGTCTTCTTGACTTATGTACCTCGATCATTAAAGTTTCATGCCACTCGATTCCTCGATCGATGACCTACGGAAATGTGTGCTCTTCCCAAGTCAAGACCCCTTGTATAAAATAAAGTCACCGGCTTCCATTTTGATTTGGTCGCATTTTGGTCCTCGAAATCCCCGAATTTCCTACTGTTGAAGCTCTCTGGTGACAACAGCGAGCGACCCAAGGCATTTAGCATGGAGGAAGAGGTGTTGGAGAGGTGATCCGAGCTCGTTGGCTCAGCTTGCTTGAGCTCCGCATGGGCTCCTTCGTTCTTGAGTTTGAACCTTCTTTTCTTACATTTTTCTATTCCTTTGGCATACCATTAGGGTAGAATAGTTTTCATTTCGAATAAGAAAAATCGTTCTTTATTTCGTAAAAATTAAAACTCGTAGTTCTCCAAGTTGCTTCGGCAAATCTCTTCAGCGTGTTTCGACCGACCAACCACTTCTATATCATCCCCATCGCTGCACCATGCACCTCCAGTCATCTCGATCTTGTTTAGATCGAGTAATCCGGCCTACATCTCCGTCGTATCGTTGGAGGTTGCCGATTGCACCCCATCTCTCTCTGTTTCCCCCAAATAAATCGACCAGACCCGTCGCATTCTTGTGTTTGAGCTCATTGTGCAGGTCCATGAGGTTGAAGTCCATGTTAGAGGTGATTTTGATTTAGGCCGAAGCTTCCCAAGACCCAAACCTTCTCCGACCCTCCCGTCCTCCACCGATGAGCTCCGGAGCTTCTTGAGACCACCAACAGATGTGGAATGCTTCCGTGCAACTTTTGAGCCACTGGCGAGACCCCCCAATTGCTCGGAGTTGACCAGGAGGGTTAATCGAAGCTCGCAAGAGGTAACTTTCTTCCCAGTTCTTTCAGGTCATCTTCGAGGCATCCCATCAAGATCTGTTTATCCGATGCAACAACTACCATTGGATGCTCGTGCCTTTAGTCGTAAGATCATCCGCCATCTTCTAATCTCCAGCATCCATCGATGAACCATCATCGCGCGCCCTCCAGCCGGCACGTGTTTAAGTCAGAACCGCCATCCTTGGATTGCGCCAAGGCAGGTAATTATGCCATATACCCCCTCACTATTTTGTAATTTATTTTTAATATTTAAACTTTCCTTTATAGTATAAAATGTTTTGTAATATTTGCAATTAGGCCCTTGGACTTTTCATATTTGTGTTTAAGTCTAATCCGCGTCTCCTCATGTGCCCGTGTGTGTGAGAGGGTTGTGTATTTCGCACCTACACACTCAAAACTTTTGGTATTTCTTTTTAGTCCAAGTTTTTGAAATATTAGTGCAATATTTTGAGGAACATTTGCATCTTCCCCCCTAAACTTTATATTAATTACATAAATACCCCTCCGGGTGTATACTATTATGGATATCTAGGAATTTTGCATTTTCACCACAAATTTCTCTAGGGTGTTCAGAAACAATGCTCGAACTTAAAATATTTACAAAATACATACATATGTTTGATTATATTTCCTTTTTGTAGATTTTATGTTTGTTAAAAATAGCTCCTATGCCCTAAAATTCATAAAAACTTAGGATAAATACCTTATATGTTATTCTATCACATATATTTTTTTAGGTATTTTATACTACTTTCTATTTATTAAAAATAAAAAACATAACTACTTCTTCTTATCTAACTTTGTAAAATACAAAAAAATATAAAAATGCTTTGAAAAATTCGAAAAAACTTATTATTGTATTTTTCACGTACGGACTAAAAACCCTAAAAAGAACAAAAAAAATTAAAAAGCTCCAAAATCCTTAAAAAATATAAAAAATTCTATAAAAATCCAAAAATAATGATTTATATTTCTAAATTTTATCTATTATATTTACTATATATTAAATTTTGTTTTGGAAACTTCTGGAATTTTTAGGTATTTTTAAATTCCAAAACAATTCGATCTATAAATATTAGTCACTATTTTGACTCTTTAATTAAAATTAAAATTTAAAAAATAGTAAAAATTACAATAAATATGAAAAATAGAGAAACACCTAAAAAACACAAAAACATTTTATTTCCTGAATTTTGAGTATTTATAACTATATCTATAAATATAACAACCTTATTATATATATAACTATATTTACTTATATTATTATTTATAATTACTACAATTACTAAAAATCCCCAAAATATTTTTATTACATTTTAAAAGTAAAAAGGATTGTACCTTAGTGTATTTTTTTAATCCTGTCTTTATTTTATATCTTTATTATATATATTACCTATATTTTATAGCTATATTATATATACTTATATCGTAACTATTTATAAAGAAGGAAAAGAAGATTTAAAATAAAAAACTATAAAAAAAATTATAAATTTTAAAACTATAAAATATATAAACACAAGAATACCAAACATTTTAAATAATTGAAAACCCATAAAAGTTCAAAAATTCGCAAAAACCCCAAAACACATGTTGTATTTTTAGCCAATTTTTGTTGTCTATCACCCATTCTCTATGTGTTCGACAACCTATACATACTTCCACTCTACATCTATATATATGGTTATAATAAATTTTGACCCTCATTTTGATTGTTTATTCATTGCTTGTGTTGGTTGATTATCGATCACTTGACTTTAGTGAGTGGCTGCCTCAACAACAATATATTCTCGCATTGTGTGAGGATAACTTTAGACTATCACAAAAGTTGACTCATAAAATGGCGTCGTTGACGTGGCTCAACGCGTAGGATGGATTTTTGGGTCTATTTTTCTTTCATTATTTTTCTTTGTTTATTTTCTCTTTATTTAATATAACTTCTTACTTGTGTTAATAAATTCTCTTCTATGTTTCTTCCGAGGACCTCGAGACGAAGACAATCGCTTAGGTGGTTGGAGCATCCGAGTCGAGAGGACTTGGTCATTCTACTTGTCGATCAAGAGGAGAGAGCGAGAGAGAGAGAGAGAAAGAGAAAGAATAAGCATTAGCATAGGGTCTTTATTTTTATTTTTTATGAGAGAGTGTTACTTGTTTTTGTATGATTAATTTATAATAATACAGATGGACTCATACTTGGACATTCGGGCCCAACAAGTGTCTGTTCACTTGGGGGCTCACCGGATTTTCTCACGGTGTTCTCGCCTTTATTTTCTTTGTTCTCTACATGTGAGTTTCCCGCCTTATTTTGATTTGTTTTGTGGAATGAGACCTTAGATTTCTAAGATTGCTAGCTCGTAATCTAAGGCTAAACCCCGAATATACTTCATGTACATATAATTTCTACGTTTGGGCTTAGATCAAATCAGTTATTGAGTACTTCACTTGAAACCGTGCATCGTGAGAGGTCTTCATATAATGTTTGCAGGACCTACTGTGGTAGGCATTGAGGAGCCTCCAAGGCAGGACTCTTAGGTTTCTATTCTAGTATTTAGCACTTGGTTCTAGGTTTATAAATTCATGTTCCGCATCCGACATGGAGAGAGTTGGGAAGCAATGTAAGTCTTCTATCTTTGCATGCATCATTTGATATGAGGGTAGATTTCCATCCTCGTATCCACTCGCATTGCTTTGCCTTTATCTCCCTCTATTTTAGATCACATAGGAATTAAAGGAAATCCAAAAAAAATATTAGGAATTTGATATTAAAAATACTCAAAAAAGTGAAAATCAGAAAATAAACTAGGAGATTGCTAATTGAACTTTAACATAAATAAAATTTGTAACGAACATCATTCTTTGGGGTTCACAAAGCCCACATTGATTTCAGGTATAGTCTAGACTGAATGAAGCACAACCCTTAAGGAATAGAGCCAAAAACCCGATATGTGGCTGCCTCAACTACTACCTAGGACTGATGAAGTATTGGTGCTTCTATCGTATGTGACTGAGTAGGGCCTTGTCGATGATAGAGGTCCCCCCTTTATGGAGTATCCGGCTTGGTTTGAAGTACTAAGCCTAGGCTACACCCTCACGGGTGCGCCTGTCTCATCGATTTGCGTATGAATACCTCGTTTATGAGGGAAGTAATGGTTTCACCTATCAGCTTCCTCTCTCTCTTCATTGGCTGAGTAGCCAGCCAGGATTGGTATTGAGGATATCAAAAAGTACAGAGCACAAGATACAAAAAAAGATGGAACAAGTACGGGGAGACTCTTCCTGACAGTGCACGCTCTCCTCTAGGGCTAGTTGATAAGGACTCGTGATTATTTTTTGCCTAAATCATAATCCTAAAATTGAAAATGTAATAATAGTTGAACCTTTACAGCTTCACATTGAGTTGAGTTGGTGATCCTATTTTGTTTGGTGTTTGTTTTCTTAAATTTAGGTTCAAATATCAATGTCATGTCCATTGTGTATTTTTGTCATTTCCCCTCTTTTACATACTTCTCCTTGACCTGTGCTCATCGTGAGCCTTCTTTTGTTTTACAATCCTTTTATTTCTCATTCATCATTATATCATTCATCCTTCATCTACCTTCCTCATTCCCTTCATGATGTCGAATCCTGGATGGTTTCGTCGAGAATTTGCCGACAAATACTACGATTCCTTGGGTTTGACATCTGTCCAAATAAGGGGTGATCTCCAAGAAGATAGGACGGACCTTGCAGACTTCTCCTTAGACTCCCATGTTTTCATTGTTTTGGGGACCAAGAGGACTATTGTCCCGTTCTCCTTCCTTCTACCACCTTTTCTTCCCCAATAAATCAAGTGTTCGAGACATACTCTCATCTCGAACTTGCTCCATCAGTTTATATACAAGGATAGAAAAAATAAGAAGAGCTTCAAAGCCTGCAACTGGATGACTTGACTACACTGGCTACCGTCCATTCTTCTCTGCACCCTCTTCTTGAGATAGTTGCACTTGAACTTAGAAGGGAATACCTCGCTCCACGAGGAAAGAGTTACTGGACCGGGGAATTATAGTTACCTTGTTAGAGGAGGCCGATTCTTTGCCATTTCTGATATGGAGAGTTGTATTTCACATACGTAGTACAAGTAAGATTCATAGTCATCAGAATTCACGTATGAGGATTTGTTCTGACCTGACTGTTGAGGCATCTTGAATAGAAGACTTATGAATTTAAAGGTTGTTAGTCCTAAATTCAGATCCCAATAAGGTTCTGTCACACTATTAATCCAAAGGTCGAGTCAAGCTCCATTTTTACCTTTCGTTCATGACCTTGGTATGGAAGCCAAAATCATTTCACTTTTGCATTTTATTTTAGTTGCTCGGGGACAAGCAAGGTTTAAGTATAAGGGGGTTGATGAATCTGTGATTCATCACTCTAAAAGTTGAAAATAGATATTTATTCCCAAGTAATTAGCTGCATTTCATCATTTATATTGCATAATTAGCATTCATGCACGTGTAAATAATATCTACATTATAGCATTCATATTGGCATTAAATAAGGAGCCAAAAATCACTTGTACATATTCACATGTATATGGCTAAATTCACATATTTGTATATATTTTATACTAACTTCAAATCCAATAAAATCAATGCCATAATGTATGTGTTACTAACACTAATAAAGGAAAATATCAGAAAAATAGTAACTTGTAAATTTGACCAATAAAACCCAAATCCAAGTTTGAAATTAAGAACCTTAAAATGCACATATTTCTCTCATATAGTGTATGATTTATGTCTACTCACTTTTTAGGTACTATACATTCAAATACCTTCAAAACACGAGTAATTTCATGAAAATCGGAGATCGTATGTGGAACTTGGGTTTTGGGCCCCTATTGTATATTGTACATATTGACCAAAATACCATTGCATTTTATCCTTTCATTTTATTAATTATTAGAAATCCAAAAAAAATTAGATTAACTTGTAAATACTTCTTTCATATTTACTCTATTTTTATTTGGATTTTTCTCTTATTTAAAAATGAAAAAAATACAAAAGACAAAAATGTGATATTTTACATCTATAAGATGCCACCCAAAAATACTTTTTACATAGATGACTTCATTTGATTTTGATCCTTCATAAAAGTTGTAGATCTCGTTGAGAGGAACTTTTGTGAAGAGACTTTTTCAATTTGAGGTCATCTCCTATTTCTTTATTGATTTTCTTTGAATTTATAATCTGAACTTTCTGGAGCTGACACGTGGCAGCTCCTGGAGCCGTCACATGTCACCTCCCCCCTTTCTCCACTTACTCTCTTTGATCTGGACCGTTGGATGAACAATTCTTCATCCAACACTCATATCATTTCATTCCTCTCTCTCCCTCTAAACGTTGTCTTCAACCTCCCGATTCTTGCGGGAGGAGCCATGAACCGTGACCCTGCCTCGCGTGTCCCACCGCCCCTCTCCCTCGTCCACTTCCTCCTCTCACCCAGTTCAGCTGCCCATCCTATAGGACCCGCGCCTTGCACGACGATACGCAACGGTCGTGTCACCCTCCAGCGACGCCCACACCCTCCATACCTCCTTCCCACGATCTCGCCCATCTCAAACTGCCTTTAAAATGACCTCTACTCCTCCATTCATTCTTCATCCGCCAAATCAGAGTGAACAAGGGAGAGAGCTCCCGGACCCCTTCAGGTGACAGCTGAAGGACGAAGCAGTATTGAGCGACAATCCTCCATTGGCTTTGGCGTGATCCAGAAGGAGACAACCCCCTTCTGATGCAGCGCTACTCCCAGGTAGTTGCTAAGCTCCAGCCAAGCTGAGCTGTAGAGCGAAGACTACGGAGCTCCATTGAGCTCCACTTCTAGGTGAAGAACACACCCGCATGTAATCTTCCTTCTTCTTCTTTTTCCTCCTTCTTCCCTCTCTTTCTCTGTTTTTTCTACCCTCCATGCTTTCTCTCTCTTAATTTCCTCATCTTCCATCCACAAAATTGCCAAAAAATTGCATTCTCACGGACAAATCATCTATTATGGATCTAATAGAGATTTTTAATTAATTTTTAGATGAAAGATCATGAACCAATTAATCCAAAATTTAAACCACCTAAACAAATGCATGGCAAAACACGGAAAGTTGTAAAATCCCTTGTTTTTGCCCCCATGTTCTCCCTCTTCCTCCTTCTCCCTCTACCGTCTCTTCTTCCTCCCAAATCAATCGCCTACACCAGTCCACCTCCACGCACCACGCCACTTCCACCTTCACGAGCAGGTCACCTCCGTCACGCACGCACGGTCGCGCCATCAACCGCCTTCAATCCACAGTCCATCGTGGGACTGCTTCTAGCTGCATAATCTTTGAGCAGCATGCCCGCGCTCGCCGACCACCGTGAGTGCATCTTCAACCCCCCCTACAGTTGCACGTAACCTCCGCAGGCCACCTACGACAGCTGTCATCGCCCTTCCGCAGTCCTCCTTCGTCTTCGCCAGTAGCCTTCACAGAGAACCCATCACCACCCCTACTACTCGTGGCAGAACAACAGCGACCGCGTGAAGGTGATAAACCTCCTTCAGCCCACAGTAGCTGCCTAGACTCCTGCTTCGTCGCGTGTCGACAAGCGAGGAGTCCCCAA